>JABWTJ010000174.1:1541359-1587306 GCA_016801875.1 Solanum sitiens
TGTGTCGGTACGTGACACTCCGATCCCCTAATTCTACGTGTCGGTTCGTGACACCCGATCCTCTAATACTATGTGTCGGTATGTGACACTCCGATCCCCTAATTCTACGTGTCGTTCGTGACACCCGATCCCCTAATACTATGTGTCGGTACGTGACACTCCGATCCCCTAATTCTACGTGTCAGTTCGTGACACCCGATCCCCTAATACTATGTGTCGGTACGTGACACTCCGATCCCCTACTTCTACGTGTCAGTTCGTGACACCCGATCCCTTAATACTATGTGTTGGAACGTGACACTCCGATCCACTAACATCATTCTATCAATTCATCAAGCGTTCTCTTATACCAAGGCATCATCAATCTCATTACTTTAGTTCATCAAGCCTTCTTTTATACCAAGGCATCAATCAATAACAAGGTGAATTTGGGTTTCTTCAAGATTTTGGATTCAAAAGCTCATTATGCTTATTTTATCACAATCCACAGTAATCACATTCATGCAAGACATAAGTTAAGCATATGAAGGGTTTAAAATACTCCAATAGCATTATCTTCATATTAAGAGTTTACTACCGGAATAGTCATCAAACCATAACCTACCTGTCACCAAGCGTTTTGATCAAGCAAGCAATCTCCCAAGCTTTTTGTTTCCTCTTTTCGGGTTTGTTCTCTCTAAATCGATCGTTCCTCTCTTTCCTATTCTCTCTATTTTTATCTTCTCCCAGAACTCTCGCCTTTTCCCTAATTTAGCAATAAATTAGGATAAAAAGATGACGGGAAACCAGCCCACTAAGTAACTTCAAGGTCATCTCCTTTTACACCCAAGGTTTAGTCTTTTAACATATGACCCCACTAAAATTTATAATTATAGCAGAATAGTCCAAAATCCCCTTTAAAACTTACCCAGAAATTTGACCCAGACTGGGATTACGCACACCTGTGACGGTCCGTCGTGCCTACGACGGTCCGTCCTGCACTTCCGTCACGACGGACAGAGAATTGCTCTCAGTACCAATTCTCAAGAGTTGAAGTGTTTTGAAACGGAACCTCACAACGGTCCGTCATGTCCGTGACGGTCCGTCCTGCAGGTCCGTCACAGACTTCAGAGAATTGCTCTCAGTACCCAATTCTCAAGAGTTGAAGTGTTTTGAAACGGAACCTCACAACGGTCCGTCATGTCTGTGACGGTCCGTCCTGCAGGTCCGTCACAGAGTTCAGAGAGTCGATTTCAGCACTCAAATATAAGAATTCCAAGTGTTTGGAACGAGACACCCTCGACGGTCCGTCGTGCCCATGACGGTCCATCGTTGGATACGTCGTCTTAGACAGTTTTCCAGAAATAAAATCTGCTGCTCAAAACGACTAAGCAGGTCATTACAGAAGTATTAGCACAAGAAAATCTCCAGCTGAAAGACAAGATTACAAAGATGGAGAATGATTTGAAGATCAAAGATAATCAGATCAATATACAGGGTTCTCCATCCCCACTAAAAATGGATGAGACGGGTGTACATTCCCCTCTGAATGTAAATAAATCCACTGTATCGGATAAAGATACAGCTAGTCTGGTTCAAACGGTAGCCGGTAAAGACTTATCAAATCCGTTAATGGCTGTCACTTTGCCAAAAAGTGAAAACGAAGAAGGAACATCCTCAAGAAGACGTTTACCCCTTTGTTTCAATCAGCTTCTTAGACAAAAAACTAAAAAAGTCCAAAAAAATAAAGACTTAGAATCCATAATAGCCCAAACTGTAGAAAAATTATTTAAAGCACAACAAGAAAAAGACAAACACATAAATCCTAGCCCAATACAAAGCCCAAGACAAAATTCAGTTTCAAGCCCAAATACTTCAGATGGTTTTTCAGACTCTCTACAATTTGCTCAAGACCCAAACGATGATGACTCGGGTATGAGTTTTGATTCAATTGCTTTACACAACCTAGACACATAAAAAATATATATATATATATATATATATAAAAATATATATATATATATATATATATATTGTGTAATAGTTTCTTACTTTAAAGAGGAATGCCTCTTTAGTCAACAATGTGAGTCCCACTTTACTCACTACCACACATGTGTGGAAAAATTGTTGGGACACGTCTTTACTTTATTATGCACTAAGTAACAGATAAAGATAAGTGTTAGACTTTTGGTATAAAGATAGACGATAAGTGATAATATCAGACAAAGGACAGCTAATAATGCAAAAGAAGGCATCATTTCACGTGCGATGGGGCCCAATGCGCACCCGGCGAAAAAGATAAGATTCTTTTTCATTTTGAAGTCCGGAGTTTGAAGTCCATAATCTTGTATATAAAGAAGACATTATCAGAAGAAGAAGGTAGAGCGAAAAAATCAACAACCAGCAAATCCCAAAGCTTTCCAAAAGATCCTTCCTCTTCATACTTCCTTAAAAAAAAATATATATATATATTTTCAGTTCTTTGTTTTAAGTTTGTTTTACAACTTTTGTAAACTTCTTTTCGGGTTTCCCGAAAGGGAAACTTCACTCTGTTTTAATAATGTAAGTTTTCATATTTATGTTTCTAGTAAAACTTCCCATATATGTAAATTATGTGTGTTTTAATTACATATGTTAAATATTTGTATATGAATTTATGAATGTTATCATGAATCTATGTTACTTAGTATATGGTTAGTCTCTTAGCCTCTTAAAGGTATCAATGGATTAACCTGTAAATTCCTAGGACATTGATAGGTCAGTTTGAATGTTCTTAAATGAACGATGAATGACCAAATCCGGGGTGTGGTTAAAGAAGATTACTTTTAAGAACAAAAGCTAAGGGAAAGAGATGAACAGTAATAATAGATTCATGAATGGACAGAGTCCATAAAGTATATATATATATATATATATATATATATATATATATATATATATATATATATATATATATATATATATATATATATATATATATATATATATAAGGGAAGAAAAACTAGAAACTAAAATGATAATTACATAATAGAATAATAGAGTGAAAGAGTACTGAGTAGGATTTAACAGGATCGAAGAGGATGGCGGTAGTCCGCACGGCCATCTAAATCTAGCTTTGTACATGACCAAGTTATACTCGAAATGTATTATAGCTTTGTTAAATGTTTTATCCTAAGTTTCGGCTGTATGGTAAACTTTTAATCAAGCATGGAGCCTGTCTTGATAATATACATATCAATGTATAGCAGTTCTAACATGGGTTTTAGGCTGCCCCTTTCTTCAACAATTAACGGGGACTTACAATACCACATGCTCGCTACCATTAATAGTGTATTATCAGACTGTACCACCATCTCGAAACCAAGTCAAAACTTGTGATAAAAGATTTAAGAACTATAATAAGAATTCATTATAACTTGATTAGATCCAGATATTAAACAAGAATATCATACAGAAATTATGCAGCTAGCATAGATATGAAAGTTATCTTAGTCGGCCATATAGGCGGCAACAATAAAAGAAAGAATATAAATAAGACTTAATAGAAAAATACCTTCAAACAAATCTTCAAACCAAAACTTCTTATTTGATTCACACAGAAAAGTTCTTTACAAGAGAGAGAGCAAACTTAGAAAGAGAAAATATATTCTAAAACAACTTACTCTAAACCTCTGAAAGAGGTATCTTATATAGAAAAGAAAAGAAAAAAGGTGGGTCCCTTATATGGGCCCTTTAACAGTGTTTTAAACAGTAAGGAATAGTAAAATAACTGTTTTTGATAACTGAGAATCTGCTTAAAGGATCATATCTTATCCTTTCCCTTTAACGTCTTCTTTATTGTCGCATCTTGATCTTTGATAGATGCCAAGAAATCTTCCACCTTTTGCAATTGAGTTTCTGATAACTCAACATCTTGTTCAACTGATTGCGCATCCGCAATATCACTATTGCCACTCCGCATTGATGTGTCGGATTTATCAAAATCAGAAATATTTTGTAGCAAATTCTTTTTAATTTCTGCCAAATATTCATTAATCATTTCATCTTTATCCCCATCCTGAATAGAAATCCGCCTGGCAATATGCTTAATAGAACTTCCGGTAGAAATACTCTTTTGTGGGGAGTTCTGATAGGCCTTAATAGAATTAGTGATTTGATCCAAAAGTTCTTGACCATATAATTGTCCTGTGGCTGGATCTTGACGATTTAATTTGTCCCAAAAGTTTGTGAAATATTTCCGGTATAAGCAAGGAATATTTTCATTTGGGGTATACCCAACTTCTGGAATCCATTTATGAATCCAAGGAATTGAAAATTCAATGAAAAAATACATTTGATCTATTTTTTCAATATTAGAAACATGATCTTGTAAAAACAAATCTGTTAAAAACGGGGATACTTTAACCCATTGTTTGTATAAAGAATTAAAATTATATGGCAAAATTTTTACTGATGGGCCATGAATAGACCACCAATTGATAAACCAATTTGGTAAATTTTTTGAAAACACTTGAGAACAAACTTTTAAAAACCAAGTATGTTTCAATTTATCATTATTATAATAAAATACTTTATGAAATGCTTGAATATAATCCCAATAAGTGAAGTTAACGTTAATTTTATTAACTGTCACCTGCCTTTCATTCATTGTGGAAATACCCCATTCTTCTGCAGATATAATCTGCTTGATAGTAATTTTTGAGAAGTTATAAACATTCTTGTCATAGTCGGAAAAAAATGTTGAATCTCTGCACTTCCAGTATTACTGAGAATTGATTCATAATAACTTCGAGTTTTATAAGCCTCGCCAGGGAAATGTAATCCCCTTGTCAAATATCTCTGAAGTATATTCCAGGGTTCATTGCTTCTCTGAATATCAGAATTTTCTAAAAGAAATATAATTTCTTTTGTAGCTGTTTCTTCAGAAACTCTGGCTATATCAGTTTCTTTAGCCAAAGAAGCGTAGGTATTACCTTGCTCTTGTTTTTGCAAATATGCTTGAATTTGTTCATATAATGAACTATCTTTAGGAATATCCTTAAGATTTATAGAAGCTGATGAAGAAGCTTCACCAATTTTTGATTTAATCAAAGTTTTACTTCCTAGCTGTATAACAGGAAAGGAAGAGTCGTATGACGACCTTGCAGATTGCTGTGAAGAGGATGATCTTCCCCTTCCACGATTTTTGCCTCCACGACCACGAACATATGACCATGGCGGAGGATCCGTACCTCCCATATTGCAAAATTTTGTTTAACAATCTGATTAGTATAAATCAGAAAAATATCCTTCTATATCAAGTTCCCATTCATCATTAGCAAGAGATAATTCAGAAAATGGGGAACCATTTATAAAAAAGTCTAGTACTAAACCGTCGATAATTATATCGAGGATTTTCTCTTTTAAATCTTCGTTAAAAGGTAAAACTCTTAATATAGTAATAAGAACTTCATTACCCAGAAAATATTGATAATGAGACATAATGGCAAAATTTAGGAAGACAAGAATTCTCTTGATAGGAAATCAGGAAGTGAATTATCAGTTCCCTTTTTATACTGAATTTCAAAGTCGAACGGAGCTAATTGTGCTTGCCACCTGGCAAACATTAACTTTGAAATATCATGTTTAAAATCTTTATCAAACATATATTTAACTGATTGAGCATCAGTTCTAATAATAAATTTCTGATTATATAAATCATCCTGAAATTTTAACACACATTTAACAATACAAAGCATTTCATGAGCAACAGTCGCATATTTACGCTGAGATTCAGACCATTTGCCTGAATGGAATCGAATAAGATATTCAACTTTGTCATGGGGATTAACTTGTTTTAAAATTCCTCCATAACCAATATTAGAAGCATCAGTCTCAATAATTTTAATCCAATTTGGATTGGCTAAAGTAAGACACGGCAAATATTTAACTCGCTGCTTAATAGATTTAACTATCCTAGTGAGGTCATTAGTCCAAGGCAATAATTTACCTTTCTTTAACCTGTCAGTCAAAGGAGCAATATCTTTAGACAAATTTTTATAAAAAGGAGAAATATAATTTAAGCTACCTAAAAATCTTTGTAGCATAGTTTTATCAGTAATTTCATCAGGAAACTTTGATGCAAAATCGATGGATCTCTGAATAGGAGTAATTTTTCCTTGACAAATTTGATGACCCAAAAATCTCACATCAGTCTGAAAAAGACTCATTTTGGTTTTAGATATAACTAAACCATTTTGTATAACAATATTTTTAAAAATATCAAGATGCTTAATATGAGATTCTAATGTTTTAGAATAAACAAGAATATCATCAATATAAACAATTATGAAATCCATATAAGGATTAAAAATATCATTCATAATTTTTTGAAATTCGGAAGGAGCATTCTTTAAACCAAAAGGCATAACATTCCATTCGTATTGACCAAATGGAACATTAAAAGCAGTTCGATAAGTATGTTCCTTAAAAATCTGAATCTGCCAATAACCTAATTTTAAATCAAATTTAGAGAATATATTAGCATCATATAATCGAGAAAGAAGATCTTTCTTATTCGGAATAGGATATCTAATCCATTTTAAAACTTTGTTCAAAGGTTTATAATTTATTACCAACCTGGGAACACCTCTTTCTTGTTCTGCAGCGTTATTAACATAAAAAGCAGTACAAGACCAAGGAGATTTAGAGGGTTTTATAAGTCCCTTTTGTAATAGACTATCAATTTCCTTTTTACAGAAATCAACTAATTCTGCATTCATTTGACAGGGACGAGATTTTGTAGGAATATCGGATTCAGAAAAAGAATCTTCATAAGGCAAAGTCACAATATGCTTTTTTCTGTTCCAAAAAGCATTTGGATGATCTGCACAAATATCAGTTGCCATTTTTGAAGAAATCAATTTAATTTTTTCTTGTACTTTAGGAGAATGTAAAGATTCTGAAATATTCAGACTATAAATTTCCATTTGTAAAGAATCAATATGTTTTTGTTTCAAATGAATTAAAGAGTTAATATCTCTAGTAACTGGTTCAGTTATGAACTCAAAATTAATGATATTACCATTATAGTTTGCTGTAAAACCTTTTGCATTTAAATTAGAAAAGGGATAAATAGCATTAATAAAAGGAGTACCAAGAATAATTGGCGGAGATAATTGATTTTTTACCAGAAAGAAAAAGTGAGGAATACAAACTTTACTCTGGCAAATACAAGTATTAGACAATTTATATTTTATGTCTAAAGCATGATTTGAAGCAGATTTAACAATGTGAGTTGTCTTTTCAAAAAACTTTGAAGGAATTAATCCTTCCTGAATACAACTTACATCAGCACCACTATCAATCATAGCAATACTTGAAATTTTAAAATCATTATTAATTAAAATGGTGCAATTAATATACCAACGATGAGCCGTAACAATTTGCATCATTCCCAGAAATTTAGGATTAAGATCATTAATCTCTTCATCTATAACCGCTTTTCCTTTATCAGAAACAGGATTTTCCCTATCATTTTCTAATTGAGAAATACGATGATTATTAATCATCTGATTTTGTTTTAAAGATTTAATTTCCTTTTTAAGATTTTCAACTTCCTGTTTTAAATCATTTAAAGAAGTATCTCTTACAATAACAGGGCTTTTCTTTTCAAGTCTAGAGAAAACTTCTTGAAGAGAATAAGGACTTGCATTGTAATTGAGATACTCATTTTTCTCTTCTTCATTCTTTTTTGAAAAAGTTTTTGAAGAAGAAGCTTTAGAAGAAGCCATTTCTAAAATCTTTTTTCTAAGATTTTCATCTGAAATATCTTTTAAAAGTTCAATTACATTTTCTGAAGAAATCATTTTAAAAGTTAATTCTTCAAAACTTTTTTGTAAATGATCCAAATAAGAATCTTCCATTTGCGATTTCAATTGATAAAATTCATCTTGCCCACACGAACAATTATCACCTGGACATTTAGCACATTTATTAACAGTATCATCACTATTATCATCAGTACTATAACCTGAAGAATAACCAGAAGAATTAGAATCAATAGAATCAGATTCATATAATAACTCATATAATTTGTCTTGAGTTTCTTTATCTAACTCTAGAGCTTTGAACTTTTCAGCCTTACAATTAGCTGCAAGATGCCCAAATCGTCCACACTTGTAACATTTAATGTTCTTCAAATCTCTTTTAGAGAAATTCCGAGCAAACCTTGTTGCTTTCCTATGAGCTTTCTTTTCTTCTTTCTTTTCCTTGTATCGTTTTGAACGATGACGCTTTTTATGCTTTCGAGAATGTCTTTCATCCTTTTGACCTGTCTTGTGTTTTGAACTAGACGGTCCTTCTATTCCAAACTGAGTACAAAAATCTCCCAATTGAGATTTTTCAGACATTTGAGTTCTTTTAATTTGCTGAGCCAACTTAAGCTCATTGCAAAGATTTAAACCTTCTTGAGTACAAATCCCAATTAACTTTCCATAAGTTAGTGTATCATAAGGAATTTCTGGGTTATCACCTCTTAAAACCTTTTTAACTCTTTCAGAAAATAATGACGGTAGACCATCAATAAATCTATTTTTCCAATAACTTGATTTACTTTCAGGTAGATCCATAACTCTACTCATAAAAGTATCTTTATACCATCGAAAATAACCCAAATTTTTACACCTAAGTCCATTTAATAAAGTTCTAATTGTCTCATTACAATTAGAAAATCTTCCATTAAAATGTTCTAAGATAGTAAGAACGAGTGTACAAACTGCATCTTCTATCTTTTTACTTACCATACCTTCTCTTTGTTGACCATCCTCACCAGTAATGATTTCAGTATGAATTTCTTCTTTGTATGCATTAGTAATTGCATACTTTTCTGCTGGTGTTAGGAAATTATCCCACCATCCTCTTAATTGACCTGTAAAACCTGCTATAATCATCTTACATATAGCATGATCAGTATTTTTATTTGTATGACGACAGATGGATGAATACATCAACATCCTATGGACCATAATGGAAACCTGTCTTTCAGTTAAGGCATCCAAATTCCATTCATAAACTTCATTTCCACTGTAAGATGTGTTAGTCTGATTCCAGTCTCTTTCTTCTGTTAACACATCTTGAGGGGTAGGACGAGGATAATAATACGTCATCATTGACGGGAGAGTAGCATAACCTCCTTTTCCCATAATCCTTTGCTTGTTATTATTACCAGCTTAAAATCTTCGAGCATTTACTTCCGAAACATCCTGATTCGGATCTTGAATATCAAGAAATTGATTTTCAATCTTAGCAATATTAGATTCAGAAAAATCATTTGTAATAGGTTTTGAACTTAAACCATACAATTTTTTATCAATAAGAATTTCTAAATCATTAAAAGATTTAACTTTAAAATCAGCAGTATCAATAGGACGCTGAATATGAGTAGGAACACTTAAAGGAGCTTTTGAAGTAGAAGCTTTATCTTCTTTTGGAACCTTTTGAAATTCCTTTACCAAAATAATTAACTCATCTAATTTTTTATCCTTCCTCTTCATACTTCCTTAAAAAAAAAAAAAAAAAAAATATTTTCAGTTCTTTGTTTTAAGTTTGTTTTACAACTTTTGTAAAGTTCTTTTGGAAGTTGTTCGGGTTTCCCGAAAGGGAAACTTCACTCTGTTTTAATAATGTAAGTTTTCATATTTATGTTTCTAGTAAAACTTCCCATATATGTAAATTATGTGTGTTTTAATTACATATGTTAAATATTTGTATATGAATTTATGAATGTTATCATGAATCTATGTTACTTAGTATATGGTTAGTCTCTTAGCCTCTTAAAGTTATCATGAATCTATGCCATATACTAAGTAACATAGATTCATGATAACATTCATAAATTCATATACAAATATTTAACATATGTAATTAAAACACACATAATTTACATATATGGGAAGTTTTACTAGAAACATAAATATGAAAACTTACATTATTAAAACAGAGTGAAGTTTCCCTTTCGGGAAACCCGAACAACTTCCAAAAGAACTTTACAAAAGTTGTAAAACAAACTTAAAACAAAGAACTGAAAATATTTTTTTTTTTAAGGAAGTATGAAGAGGAAGGATCTTTTGGAAAGCTTTGGGATTTGCTGGTTGTTGATTTTTTCGCTCTACCTTCTTCTTCTGATAATGTCTTCTTTATATACAAGATTATGGACTTCAAACTCCGGACTTCAAAATGAAAAAGAATCTTATCTTTTCCGCCGGGTGCGCATTGGGCCCCATCGCACGTGAAATGATGCCTTCTTTTGCATTATTAGCTGTCCTTTGTCTGATATTATCACTTATCGTCTATCTTTATACCAAAAGTCTAACACTTATCTTTATCTTTTACTTAGTGCATAATAAAGTAAAGACGCGTCCCAACAGTTTTTCCACACATGTGTGGTAGTGAGTAAAGTGGGACTCACATTGTTGACTAAAGAGGCATTCCTCTTTAAAGTAAGAAACTATTACACAATATATATATATATATATATTTTTTTTTTATATATATATATTTTTTATTTTTTTTTATGTGTCTAGGTTGTGTAAAGCAATTGAATCAAAACTCATACCCGAGTCATCATCGTTTGGGTCTTGAGCAAATTGTAGAGAGTCTGAAAAACCATCTGATGTATTTGGGCTTGAAACTGAATTTTGTCTTGGGCTTTGTATTGGGCTAGGATTTATGTGTTTGTCTTTTTCTTGTTGTGCTTTAAATAATTTTTCTACAGTTTGGGCTATTATGGATTCTAAGTCTTTATTTTTTTGGACTTTTTTAGTTTTTTGTCTAAGAAGTTGATTGAAAGAAAGGGGTAAACGTCTTCTTGAGGATGTTCCTTCTTCGTTTTCACTTTTTGGCAAAGTGACAGCCATTAACGGATTTGATAAGTCTTTACCGGCTACCGTTTGAACCGGACTAGCTGCATCTTTATCCGATACAGTGGATTTATTTACATTCAGAGGGGAATGTACACCCGTCTCATCCATTTTTAGTGGGGATGGAGAACCCTGTATATTGATCTGATTATCTTTGATCTTCAAATCATTCTCCATCTTTGTAATCTTGTCTTTCAGCTGAAGATTTTCTTGTGCTAATACTTCATTCTTATAATTTAGTCTTTTGAAAGCTTCGGTCATTGAAGAACAATGATCGCAAAATATAATTTTATCTGTGTCTTTCTGAATATGATATTGAGGGATTTTGTCTGGATTTTGTTTAAGAGAGGGAGAGATATAGTAGTTTGGACCTAATACTCCCCTAGCATAGTCTAGTGCTTAAGTAAAATCATTAAAACCTTTAAAAAGAGGTTTAGAAAATCCTTTTATAGAATCTAAAACTTCTATCCAAGTCTGAAAAATTCCATTTATTCTACCATGAATGACAACATAATATTTAAATTTATTTTCTTTATTTTTACTATTAAAGTAGAATCCTAAGGCATTTAAAACTGCAATTATATATTTAGTGTCTTTCTTATTATGAGCTATCCATATATTATCTATTAAAAATTTCTGTTGTTTATCTATCTGGTATATAGGTAGACTTCTAAAAGTTAAATTAGATGATTCGTATGCTATTAAATTATGTTGTCCAAATTGTAGTCTTTCTATTCTATTATCATCTATTTTATTTAGTGGTCTAAAATGTAAATTAGATAATACTGTCTGTTTATATAAGTCTGAAAAATCTGGGGTTGGAGGTTGAACTCCTTTGCCCTTGTCTTGGAAAGATGGTCTCATTCTGTAAAATTTAAAATTTAAACTTTAATCAATAATCTACTTAATTGGTCTGCAATACTATTATCATTTCCTTTAATATGCTCAAAAATTATAGAATTATAAATTGATATAGTATCTAAAAAATTTAGCCATTTTCTTCTACTACTAGTTTTATCATTAATTTTCTGGTGAAATTTTACTATATTATCTAAATCTTGTTGATTTCTTATTTGTCCTGTTGTTTTAATTCCTGTCTTAAAATTATATAATTCTGTTTCCGTTTCTATTAAAACATAGTTTTTATTAACTATATCTTCTTCATCTGATTCAAGTATTTCTTCATATAATATATTACATCCTGTTTTTGTACATTGTATATTATTTTCACAATTCTTACAACATTTTTCTTTATGTCTTATTTGAGTATTAATTTTATTAGTTAATACTGAAGTATAAGTAATGTTTTTCATGAAAAGTATTCCATCATTTGTTATTAAGGTTCCTCCTTTATTATATAGTATGAAGTCTAGTCCTAAAACAAAATCTACTCTTATATCTAAATCTCTTACCCATATTTTATCCATCTTATAGGTGGGTTTATAGAATTCTGAACAAGTATTTAAAAAACTAACTTGTGCTTTATCTATGTAATATTTGTATATATTATGTGTTCCATCCATTTGCATTGCTGCAAGTGGTTTCTCTAAAGTCTTTATTAATTCTAGTGGTACTATTTTCTTATTTAAAATACTTTTTGTACATCCTGAATCTATTAGTGCTAAAGTCTCTAGTTCATATTTTCCTATTTGAAGTCTTGCTAAAACTTTAACTGTATTTATATTTTTGTCTTGATTACATATTAGAGTATTAGATTCTTCATTCATTAATTCCTGATTATCTAATGGTAGTTCTTGTTCAATATTTTTTCCTTTTTCTAACCTTACTATTCTTTCTTCTAATTCTTTAACTTTTGCCTCTAATACTAATACTTTTAAATTTATTAAAGGTTCAGTTGTATTTATTTCTTTCCTTTTTTGAGTTATTATTCCTAACTGAGTTTCTATGCAACTTATACATCCTTCTAAAAAACATTTGTTACATTTAGCTCTTTTATATTTACTTGGATACCATTTACACCAATTACATGGATTACTATCTAGTCCTGTGTCTTTTTCAAAATTATGTTCACATTCTATTATATTCATAAAATTAATTTGTAAATCATCTATATTTAGATTTTCTATTCCTATTTCATTAATTAATTCTTCTCCTTCTGAATTAGAAGAATCTTCTTCTTTATTGTTTTCATCTATATCAATACTTACTATAGAGTAAATACTTTCATTATCTGACATATATTCATCTACATTTAATAATGCTTCATTAAATTCTTCTACTAATTGAGCATTTCTAGTTTTTGCATTATATCTTTTTGGACAAGTGTTTGCTAAGTGTTCTATACTTCAACATGTAAAACATTCTAACTTGTTTTTATAATTTCTATCTGTTCTATATTTTCTAACATGTCTATCCCTATTTAAATATGGTTTTCTAGCTGAGGATTTCCTAAGAAAATATCCTTTTTTATTATATTTCCTATTATATTGTGGATTATATTTTTTATATCTTTTCTTTTTATATTGAGTTTTATCATAATTTTGAGTTGTATATATTATGTCTTTACAGAAATTCATTTCATTCTGTTTTAATTGTTTTTGGATTTGTAAATTAGTACATTTTTCTTGTAATATTTCCATTATATGTTGTATTCTATGTCCTATTGACCATTTTGCTTGAGGATTTTGAGCTACTCCATCTCTTTTAGTCCATCTATCTTCTATTTCTCTTCCTAAGGCTCCAGGTAATTTATTAAATAATTTCTTACCTAAATCTTGATCAAATGCATTTCCACTAATTGTACAATAATAGAAATAATTATTTAAAAATTTCTTTATATAATACCAATTACTTATACTTAATTGTTCTAGTTTTATTACTGCATTTCTTTGTAACGCTACTAATCCACTATTTGGATCTTCTCCTGTTATTAATGTATGTATTTTATTTGTAAAATTATATGGGTTTGGTCCTAATGATACTAAATACTGAAATTCTGATGGGAATTCTACTTTATAAGCTTCCCATAGAGCTTTAGTTGATTCTCCTAAGAATGTCTCTAAGTATTTATACATTGTTTCTGCATCAGTTTCTGTATAATTTTTTATAAAGTCTTCTACTACTATTCCTTTCCATAAGTCTATTACCGAATTCCATCTTTGTGGATCATGTGCGGCTATATTTAGAATTTTTCCTTTACTTCCTCCTTCTTGGAGTATTATTCGTTCTTCTATAGGCATTCTTTTTCCCATAGGTTTAACTTCTGTTGTTGGAACATCTCCTTGTCTATATACTCTTCTTCTTGGTATATTTCCTGTACTATTATCTGCAGTATAACCTTGTTTATTTGTTCTTTGAAATGGACTACTAGAACTTGCTGTTTCCATTAATTCTTTTTGACTAAATATAGATTCTAATTCTGATATCTCACTATCATTTTCTTGTATTTCAGTCATTATATTATCTATTTTTTTGGATTTTTCTTGTAAACTTTTTTCTAATCTATAACCCTTATTATCTGTTCTTTTTTCACATATTTTAAAATGAGATATTACTTGTTCTAAATTCAAATCTTTTAATTTACATCCTTTGCATGTAAATAATCTATTTTTATTATTTTTGCATATTTCTTTTGCTTTTTCTATAGCTAAATCTACTTCATAATCTTCGTTTAATATTATTTCTATATTCATACCTTCTAAAGGCATTTCTTCTATAACACTTTCTTCTTCAAAGTCTTTTTGAGCTTCATAATTATAGTCTGTAAATCTAATTGAAGGTTCTCCTTTACAATTTGTATATATTAAATGATTGTCTGGATTTAAGGCTTATTTTTCTTTAAAGTCACCTAATTTCCATTCTAAACCTGCATATTCTTCAGGATTTATTTTTATAGGTTTTATTAATTTTATTCCTTTATTTCCCATTACTTCTACTACGTCTTTTATTTGTAATCTAAATCTAGTATTACTACTGTCTGTCATTTTCCCTAAAAATCCTACGCATATTAATAAATTCTTTCCACTATGCATTTCTTCATATCCTTTAGTTTGTATTCCTATTCTAATGTGATTTCCGAATTCATTTAAATTCATCATAAAATCTGGGCTTATATAAAAAATTCCTCCATTATTAGTCATATCTACTTCTGTTAATCCTATAATTGTCTTTTTTATGTCTCTGTTTCTATTAAATCTATCATGAAAGAACTATTTCTTTTATTGATGCTAATTCTGTCTTTATTTCTTGTAATTTTATAATTAAAGTATTATTAACTTCTTCTCTTAATCTATTATTTAATTTTTAGTTAATTCTACTCCTTGTTCTTTTAAATAATCTAAATTTTCTTCTATCTTATTAAAATTTAGTTTTTGTCTATTTTGTGTTTCTTCTTGTTCACTTAATATTTTTATAATTTTGTTATTATTATTTTTTTTCACTAAGGTTTATTATTAAATCTATTAAAGTATTATATTGAGGATCTTCTGTATGTAGGATATGATCTCCACTATCAAAATTACACTTAATAATATTTTCTCCTTTTCTATTAAATCTTTTTTCTATAGTTATTTGTAAATCTAAATATTCTATATTTTTTAAGGAAGCTATTTTTACTAATATTTTATCCTAAAGTAGTTGGTTTATAATATTCACTAAAAATTTTTATTCTTTGAGTATACCTATCAATATCGATCCTAAGTCCTTGTAATTCCCATTTTAAAGCATTTATATATTCTTCGTTGTTTATATCATATTCAAAATAAAAAGCTTTTGGTTTAAAAAATTCATTTTCGTATATATAGATATATGCTTCTATTGCCTTTTCTGCTCTTTGTAATCGTTGTTTTTCCTTTATATCTTTATATAATATCTTATAATCAAATCTTATACTTTTAGCAAAAGGAAGATTTCCTCATATGTATTTTTTAATTACAATTTTTCTAGATATAAGATGTCTTACTAATTTCTTTTCTAATATTTTAGCTAAGAAAAATATATAATCTAATTTATTACTAATTTCTTTTTTAGAGGTTATTGAGCTTGTTATTTTTAGATCTTTTAATAATTTATCTGATTCTAAATATAAATTTAATAATTCTCTTTTTACCTTTTTATATTCTTTAGTATTTTTATAGGGTCTTCTCATATATTATCCTACAGAATTATAATAATAAGGACTATTTTTAATAATTTTAATTATATTAATTACTTCTGTTTCTTCAAAATTTATTATATCTAATTCGTTACGTATTTGATTTTGATTATGTCTAATAATTTCTCTAAGATTATCTAAAGGATCGCTATATGTATGGGTTAAAGATAGTCTTAAATCTAAAGTAAGAAGATGTCTTTCTAATGATTTTTTATATAATCTTACTGTCTTTAAATGTTGTCTATTATAAAATAAGGTTTTATGACAAGCAAAGGTCTTTTTAGAATAATAATCTTTTTTCATATAATATTGTTGGTCTATTCAAGATCACTGGCTCTGATACCAAATGAGAGGAGGGGGGTATTTCAATTGATATTTCAATAAAGTTGTAAAATCCTACTCAGTACTCCTTCACTCTATTATTCTATTATGTAATTATCATTTTAGTTTCTAGTTTTTCTTCCCTTATATATATATATATATTATTATTATTTTTTTTTTTATGGACTCTGTCCATTCATGAATCTATTATTACTGTTCATCTCTTTCCCTTAGCTTTTGTTCTTAAAAGTAATCTTCTTTAACCACACCCCGGATTTGGTCATTCATCGTTCATTTAAGAACATTCAAACTGACCTATCAATGTCCTAGGAATTTACAGGTTAATCCATTGATACCTTTAAGAGGCTAAGAAACTAACCATATACTAAGTAACATAGATTCATGATAACATTCATAAATTCATATACAAATATTTAACATATGTAATTAAAACACACATAATTTACATATATGGGAAGTTTTACTAGAAACATAAATATGAAAACTTACATTATTAAAACAGAGTGAAGTTTCCCTTTCGGGAAACCCGAACGACAACCAAAAGAACTTTACAAAAGTTGTAAAACAAACTTAAAACAAAGAACTGAAAATATATATATTTTTTTTAAGGAAGTATGAAGAGGAAGGATCTTTTGGAAAGCTTTGGGATTTGCTGGTTGTTGATTTTTTTGCTCTACCTTCTTCTTCTGATAATGTCTTCTTTATATACAAGATTATGGACTTCAAACTCCGGACTTCAAAATGAAAAAGAATCTTATCTTTTCCGCCGGGTGCGCATTGAGCCCCATCGCACGTGAAATGATGCCTTCTTTTGCATTATTAGCTGTCCTTTGTCTGATATTATCACTTATCGTCTATCTTTATACCGAAAGTCTAACACTTATCTTTATCTTTTACTTAGTGCATAATAAAGTAAAGACGCGTCCCAAAAGTTTTTCCACACATGTGTGGTAGTGAGTAAAGTGGGACTCACATTGTTGACTAAAGAGGCATTCCTCTTTTAAGTAAGAAACTATTACACAATATATATATATATATATATATATATATATATATATATATATATATTTATATATATATATATATATATTTTTTTTATGTGTCTAGGTTGTGTAAAGCAATTGAATCAAAACTCATACCCGAGTCATCATCGTTTGGGTCTTGAGCAAATTGTAGAGAGTCTGAAAAACCATCTGAAGTATTTGGGCTTGAAACTGAATTTTGTCTTGGGCTTTGTATTGGGCTAGGATTTATGTGTTTGTCTTTTTCTTGTTGTGCTTTAAATAATTTTTCTACAGTTTGGGCTATTATGGATTCTAAGTCTTTATTTTTTTGGACTTTTTTAGTTTTTTGTCTAAGAAGCTGATTGAAAGAAAGGGGTAAACGTCTTCTTGAGGATGTTCCTTCTTCGTTTTCACTTTTTGGCAAAGTGACAGCCATTAACGGATTTGATAAGTCTTTACCGGCTACCGTTTGAACCGGACTAGCTGTATCTTTATCCGATACAGTGGATTTATTTACATTCAGAGGGGAATGTACACCCGTCTCATCCATTTTTAGTGGGGATGGAGAACCCTGTATATTGATCTGATTATCTTTGATCTTCAAATCATTCTCCATCTTTGTAATCTTGTCTTTCAGCTGGAGATTTTCTTGTGCTAATACTTCATTCTTATAATTTAGTCTTTTGAAAGCTTCGGTCATTGAAGAACAATGATCGCAAAATATAATTTTATCTGTGTCTTTCTGAATATGATATTGAGGGATTTTGTCTGGATTTTGTTTAAGAGAGGGAGAGATATAGTAGTTTGGACCTAATACTCCCCTAGCATAGTCTAGTGCTTCAGTAAAATCATTAAAACCTTTAAAAAGAGGTTTAGAAAATCCTTTTATAGAATCTAAAACTTCTATCCAAGTCTGAAAAATTCCATTTATTCTACCATGAATGACAACATAATATTTAAATTTATTTTCTTTATTTTTACTATTAAAGTAGAATCCTAAGGCATTTAAAACTGCAATTATATATTTAGTGTCTTTCTTATTATGACCTATCCATATATTATCTATTAAACATTTCTGTTGTTTATCTATCTGGTATATAGGTAGACTTCTAAAAGTTAAATTAGATGATTTGTATGCTATTAAATTATGTTGTCCAAATTGTAGTCTTTCTATTCTATTATCATCTATTTTATTTAGTGGTCTAAAATGTAAATTAGATAATACTGTCTGTTTATATAAGTTATTTTCCCAATGTTTTAAAGGTTTTTCTCCTATTATTTCTATTTGATCTAAAATTTTTACTATATTATCTAAATCTTGTTGATTTCTTATTTGTCCTATTGTTTTAATTCCTGTCTTAAAATTATATAATTTTGTTTCCGTTTCTATTAAAACATAGTTTTTATTAACTATATCTTCTTCATCTGATTCAAGTATTTCTTCATATAATATATTACATCCTGTTTTTGTACATTGTATATTATTTTCACAATTCTTACAACATTTTTCTTTATGTCTTATTTGAGTATTAATTTTATTAGTTAATACTGAAGTATAAGTAATGTTTTTCATGAAAAGTATTCCATCATTTGTTATTAAGGTTCCTCCTTTATTATATAGTATGAAGTCTAGTCCTAAAACAAAATCTACTCTTATATCTAAATCTCTTACCCATATTTTATCCATCTTATAGGTGGGTTTATAGAATTCTGAACAAGTATTTAAAAAACTAACTTGTGCTTTATCTATGTAATATTTGTATATATTATGTGTTCCATCCATTTGCATTGCTGCAAGTGGTTTCTCTAAAGTCTTTATTAATTCTAGTGGTACTATTTTCTTATTTAAAATACTTTTTGTACATCCTGAATCTATTAGTGCTAAAGTCTCTAGTTCATATTTTCCTATTTGAAGTCTTGCTAAAACTTTAACTGTATTTATATTTTTGTCTTGATTACATATTAGAGTATTAGATTCTTCATTCATTAATTCCTGATTATCTAATGGTAGTTCTTGTTCAATATTTTTTCCTTTTTCTAACCTTACTATTCTTTCTTCTAATTCTTTAACTTTTGCCTCTAATACTAATACTTTTAAATTTATTAAAGGTTCAGTTGTATTTATTTCTTTCCTTTTTTGAGTTATTATTCCTAACTGAGTTTTTATGCAACTTATACATCCTTCTAAAAAACATTTGTTACATTTAGCTCTTTTATATTTACTTGGATACCATTTACACCAATTACATGGATTACTATCTAGTCCTGTGTCTTTTTCAAAATTATGTTCACATTCTATTATATTCATAAAATTAATTTGTAAATCATCTATATTTAGATTTTCTATTCCTATTTCATTAATTAATTCTTCTCCTTCTGAATTAGAAGAATCTTCTTCTTTATTGTTTTCATCTATATCAATACTTACTATAGAGTAAATACTTTCATTATCTGACATATATTCATCTACATTTAATAATGCTTCATTAAATTCTTCTACTAATTGAGCATTTCTAGTTTTTGCATTATATCTTTTAGGACAAGTGTTTGCTAAGTGTTCTATACTTCCACATGTAAAACATTCTAACTTGTTTTTATAATTTCTATCTGTTCTATATTTTCTAACATGTCTATCCCTATTTAAATATGGTTTTCTAGCTGAGCATTTCCTAAGAAAATATCCTTTTTTATTATATTTCCTATTATATTGTGGATTATACTTTTTATATCTTTTCTTTTTGTATTGAGTTTTATCATAATTTTGAGTTGTATATATTATGTCTTTACAGAAATTCATTTCATTCTGTTTTAATTGTTTTTGGATTTGTAAATTAGTACATTTTTCTTGTAATATTTCCATTATATGTTGTATTCTATGTCCTATTGACCATTTTGCTTGAGGATTTTGAGCTACTCCATCTCTTTTAGTCCATCTATCTTCTATTTCTCTTCCTAAGGCTCCAGGTAATTTATTAAATAATTTCTTACCTAAATCTTGATCAAATGCATTTCCACTAATTGTACAATAATAGAAATAATCATTTAAAAATTTCTTTATATAATACCAATTACTTATACTTAATTGTTCTAGTTTTATTACTGCATTTCTTTGTAAAGCTACTAATCCACTATTTGGATCTTCTCCTGTTATTAATGTATGTATTTTATTTGTAAAATTATATGGGTTTGGTCCTAATGATACTAAATACTGAAATTCTGATGGGAATTCTACTTTATAAGCTTCCCATAGAGCTTTAGTTGATTCTCCTAAGAATGTCTCTAAGTATTTATACATTGTTTCTGCATCAATTTCTGTATAATTTTTTATAAAGTCTGCTACTACTATTCCTTTCCATAAGTCTATTACCGAATTCCATCTTTGTGGATCATGTGCGGCTATATTTAGAATTTTTCCTTTCCTTCCTCCTTCTTGGAGTATTATTGGTTCTTCTATAGGCATTCTTTTTCCCATAGATTTAACTTCTGTTGTTGGAACATCTCCTTGTCTATATACTCTTCTTCTTGGTATATTTCCTGTACTATTATCTGCAGTATAACCTTGTTTATTTGTTCTTTGAAATGGACTACTAGAACTTGCTGTTTCCATTAATTCTTTTTGACTAAATATAGATTCTAATATCTCACTATCATTTTCTTGTATTTCAGTCATTATATTATCTATTGTTTCGGATTTTTCTTGTAAACTTTTTTCTAATCTATAACCCTTATTATCTGTTCTTTTTTCACATATTTTAAAATGAGATATTACTTGTTCTAAATTCAAATCTTTTAATTTACATCCTTTGCATGTAAATAATCTATTTTTATTATTTTTGCATATTTCTTTTGCTTTTTCTATAGCTAAATCTACTTCATAATCTTCGTTTAATATTATTTCTATATTCATACCTTCTAAAGGCATTTCTTCTATAACACTTTCTTCTTCAAAGTCTTTTTGAGCTTCATAATTATAGTCTATAATCTTCTCATATATTATCCTACAGAATTATAATAATAAGGACTATTTTTAATAATTTTAATTATATTAATTACTTCTGTTTCTTCAAAATTTATTATATCTAATTCGTTACATATGATTTTGATTATGTCTAATAATTTCTCTAAGATTATCTAAAGGATCTTTAATAATTATAATAATAATAATAATGATAATAATAATGATAATAATGATAATAATAATGATAATAATAATAATGATAATGATAATAATAATGATAATAATGATAATAATGATAATAATGATAATGATAATAATAATAATAATAATAATAATAATAATAATAATAATAATAATAATAATAATGATAATAATAATAATGATAATGATAATAATAATGATAATAATAATAATAATAATGATAATAATGATAATAATAATAATAATAATGATAATAATAATAATAATGATAATAATAATAATAATAATAATAATAATAATGATAATAATAATAATAATAATAATAATAATAATGATAATAATAATAATAATGATAATAATAATAATAATAATAATAATGATAATAATAATAATAATAATGATAATAATAATGATAATAATAATAATAATAATAATAATGATAATAATAATAATAATAATAATGATAATAATAATAATAATAATAATAATAATAATAATAATAATGATAATAATAATAATAATAATAATAATAATAATGATAATAATAATAATAATAATAATAATAATAATAATAATAATAATAATAATAATAATAATAATAATAATAATAATAATGATAATGATAATAATAATAATAATAATAATAATGATAATAATAATAAAAATAATAATGATAATAATAATAATAATAATAATAATAATAATAATTATAATGATAATAATAATAATAATAATAATTATAATGATAATAATAATAATGATAATAATAATAATAATAATAATGATAATAATAATAATAATAATAATAATAATAATAATGATAATAATAATAATAACAATAATGATAATAATAATGATAATAATAATAATGATAATAATAATAAGATTAGAGATTGCACAACAGTTTCGGCAAAAGGGAAAGAGACCAACCAAGCTCCTCATGATTGCTCGGATCCCAATTCTCCAAAGAAAAACCGTTTCTATGTGCTACAAGCTAACAAAGGGGATAATCCGGAATAAAGATACCAACAAGTTATATTTTCTTATGATTGTCTTAAGTTGGCTATACTTTGATTCAGCCTTAAGTGGTGGATGGTGAGTTGAGTAGCAAGGTTGTTGATATCCTTATGTTTTCCTTCTATTCTTGTTCAAGCTTGAGACCAAAGGTTCCTAGGGGTTTGTTCTTCATATCCTTATGATGTGCATGTTCTAGATGATGTTATGCTTAAATGATAAGATTAATAGATGTTTTATGTTTCTCATGTTAGGGTGCATCTAGTACAATTCACTTATTTGGGCCATGACTTGAATTGTTGATCATGCCTATGTGTACTTTGAAAGAAATTGCATATTTGGATTTATTATGAATTTATGAACATGTTTAAAGTTGGAAAAGGTAGTTCCTCCATGTTGTAATGAAATGAAGAATTAGAAGTCTAGGTGCACAATGAGTTTGTAGATGTAGTTCCTACTTGCTTTTAGTATTTCCTCCTAAGTGGTGTGCTCTTGAAATGATGTTGCATGATTTATTGTGGGATGCTAGTCTTGTGTCTTTTCCCTTGATGTATTTAAAGTGTCATTCTAGGACGAATGTTCCCAATTGGGGGATACTGTAAGAATCCTAAAAATTAAATAAGACGATCTAGAGCTTCACATGAGTTTTTTTGAGTTGATAACTTACGTCAAACGTCAAGGGATGACCAAGACGTTTGAAAACTAGTCGTTGGTGTCCTAGTGTGTTCTAGTGTATTGTCTTTCATTTGGTGTGTCATTTGAAGTATGAAATAAGTTAGAGTGACCCTAGTACATAGATGTACAAGCTTAGGTGTAAAATTTCCGGTTACGGCTCCCCAAGGAACATCCTAAGGGTCCTTGAGAAGGATCCTTGTCTTAAACCCCAACTGCCAAAATGAGATAACCTACGGCCATTAGGTCAAGTAACGGAGCGTCGACCCCCTACGTAGGTCAAGACTTAGCCTAGGGAGCCTTAGATCCCATGGACAAGTCTATGACCATTTCCACAACCATGCAGCACAGAGCCGTCAAACCACCTACAGTCCATAGGTGGTGGCTCGTAAGTCTCCCCTGCAAAACTCTCTTAGTTCAACCAAGCCAAGGGTGGTTTGGTAAATTCCACACTTGGATAATGAAATACACAGATAGTTATTTTATGTGTTTTAGGGTATTTTAAGAGTATATATGAATAAAACCCTCACTTTGACTCAAACACCTAAATTTAAACCCTTTCCTCCCAAAAAGCCTTCTTTAGAACACCATTGAAGGCCAAGGTCAAATTCAAGCTAGAAGAGGAGATTTCAAGTGCTTTCTTCTTTAATTGTCTTAAATTTCTACTAGTGAGCTATGGCGATCCTTCATTCTTGAATAACTTCTCATTCAAGAAGTACAATCAAAGGTTTTCAAAAGTATTTCAATGATCTAAAATGTCAATTTCTATTCTGAGAATGGGTTCATTGTGAAAGTGTTTTAAAAGGCATTGTATTGATAAATTAATGGAATATTTATGATGATTTTACATGAAATTCCTTGAATAACCCATGATTTCCCTAAACTCCTAAAATGACTTATGAAGTGGGTATTGTGATTAGGGTTACATGTTGATGGAGTCATGCTTATATTGAATTGTATAATTAGTTCCTATTATTATCTATTTCTATATATGATGAGTTGTTGGAGAATTGAATTTTGATGATTATGGCTTAGGAGATGCATAAGTTAACGTAACTTCGTGTTAATATTGGAATTTGTTCTTTTATGGTTTGATACATTTATGGTGGAGGTGCTTATTCACTATATGTGTTGTGATCATGAACTTGAAAGCATTACATGATTTAGTGAAGTAGTTCTATAATGCATAAGTAAGGAGGTGTATTATGAAATTATGTATAGGATGGTTACTAGAGTATAATGTGAATGTGAAGTATATTTGTGTGTGGATCATAATGAATGTAGTATGATCATGTTTAGAAGATAATGTTACGAATGATAGTGGTTATGCAAAAGAATTTCTCACATATGTACACACACACATGAATGAATGAAGCTAAGGATAATGTATTGAATGTGAGTCTATTGAAAGGTTTACTCAATTGTATTCTAATGAATGAATGGGGGATTTTGGGATGGATGCTTCCCTGTGAGTAGAGGAGGAGTGTCTAGTAACAACCTCAATATTCCTAAGAGCTTTCCAATGAATGAAGGATGGGTTGGAATTTATACTCCCCCGTGAGTACAGGCAAAGTATTTTTTAGCAATCCCTTAACCTATAATGAATGAAATGTCTAATACTTCGTGGGGACTAGTCCTAAGCATCAAGAGGAGATGAAAAGGGGTGGATACTTCTGCGTGAGTAGAGGCGGGGTATCTAGTAGCAACCTGTAGAGATAGATGCTTCCCCGTGAGTAGAGATGGATTATCTAGTAGCAATATACCTATCCCTTAACTATATGCACATATAGGTCTATAACTAGTGGATGCCACTTAATCTAGAAAGAATGACCCTACCTTAGGCAAGTGGGGATCCCTCATCCGGTAGGGGTTAATACTGGGATTCCATGTTAATCTCTCATGGTCTATGTGGGTTAAGGCTTACCCCCACCAAAGAATGTAATGAACTAGGTCTTGCTAAGGGTGTACTACGAAGGGTAGGTGTTGGAATGGGACACCATCAATACATTGTACAAGTAGACATTTGAAGGGAGTCTTGGTGTATCCTTATGATAATAATGAATGAATGGGGTCTTGTAGGATGTGAATGAAGCATGTTGGTCTTATGACTAATATTAATGAAGGTATAATGACTTGTTGAATGTGATATGCCTAGTCTAGAGTGATTCCAAAGGATCACTTGGTGTGAGTAGAAATATGGGATGCTACTTGCACATTCACTAGTGTAAATTAGAGTTATCTTAGGTGATGGATCTTATGTGATGATTATGTCTTGTAATATGTCCATGTCTTTATGAATGAATATGGTTGATTTGAAAGAGATAGCATGTGAGCCCATCTTAGGTGTCCTTAGAGTGTTGCTTAGGTGTGGATAGTGGTATGGGACATTATCTACACATTGCACAAATTGATGCTTAAGGGTTACTTGAGGTGAAGAGGTAAAGTAAATGTAATGGTCTATATGTGTTGAATATGTCTCAAATGTGATAAGTGGCTTTATATGTTATTATGATTGAGTTCCATGTCTCTTATAGTTGTAATTCATGAAGTTTATGAAAATGACATAAGTGCATGGTTTCCAACTAAATGTTCCTTTCTAGCATGTTTTCGCATGGTCATCATACTTGGTGCATATTTGTACTAACACCATTCTTCTTCATCTTTTTACACCAACTGTAGGTGGTGGTGTCTAAAGGATCCTTTTTTGGGTAAACTGCTTGGAGTTGTTATACCAAGTTTCTTGTGTCCTCAAAGATTTGAGGACACTTATATTAGGAGTTTCTTTCAATTCATGTAATAGACTGTCATTAGTTTTCTTTAAATTGTAAAGGGACGTGTCCCTATGAAGTTTGATGTCATGCTAAGATGGCTATGTTGATACTTAGTATTTCCGACATTTTATATATGATATTTCCACTTATTGATTTTATTGAGAAAAGTTTTAATTCCGCACTATTTTAATGCCTATGTGATGAATGAATGCTAAGGGCTTGCATAAGGCCTCTTTGAGGTCAAATACTCCATGTTACGACTAGGGGGTGCTCTCGAGCCGTGAAACTTAAATACTTGTGCTTCACAAGTTGAAAACAACTTGAAGAAAAGGAAAGAGGGCCCACCGGGATGACAAACAACTACCTCTAAAGTCCTTCAATGAGCCTGAAATGCCAGGAGGAGAAGAAGAATATTACATGAGTCAGACCTCAAAACCTATACAAGTCTAGAAGAAAGGGGTGAGTACCAACAACACGGTAACCATCAAGCAACCTATTAAAAAGACATCTATCTAGAAATTGAATACCTCTTATTTTTAAACCGAAACTCCTCAAACTATAACCTACACAGAAATCATCCCAAGAGGCTCTCATTTATGCGAAGCTCACTTAAGCGACGAGCCTTCTAAAAGAATGGCCTGCAGACACCAAGAAAATACAACCAGCTCTTAAAGATCTTAAAAACCTCCAGATTTGTTCAAAAATCCGTGCACATAAACCACATGTAAAACAATTATACTAGACATCTAGACTTAATGGAACTATCAAAACAGAAATATGAGGTCTCCTTGACCCGACATCTGTGAAAACCAAACAAAACTTACTCAACACCTAAAACTACTAAAACAATCTCGAAACCACTCAAAAAAAAACCAAGACCTCAACTAGGACTAAAATCATTCCCAAAACCAATAAAACTCTCAAAACTTTTATATGAGCATTCGAACCCCGAATGTTGACCAAAGTCAATTCAAAGGCTAAAATTCCATAATTTTTGAAGCATAGGACCTCAAATCCTCAAAAAGACTCAAAATCTAAAACTGATAGATCTCACAACTTAGTTTACACATTTCTAGACTGATGGAATCTATGAAATTATTTCGACACTCAAAACTTTAAAAGACACCAAAAAGCACTTTCTTTAGTTCTTTGCCTTTCAAACTAAAACTTACCAAATTCTAAACTTTTAACTCAAAGTTCAAAACCAACTTCTAAAACCAAAATCATAGAAGACTCGGGGTCAATTGCGGGAGGGCAGAATGGTAAATTCATGAAACAATCCAAAAATGGGATCGGGTCTTTTTAATCACGTTAGAAATCGCCTCGTTCCTACATGGAGTACAAATCACTTAGGGATACCTAACGTACCAACTTTGCATGACAAAGGATAAGATCACTATTATTAGGATTATTGCGTTAAGAGCTTGTGGGGGAACACATATACCCTAGTTTCCATCTTATATTGATGAATCAAATTGTGATGCTTATCTACTTGTTGCTTCAACCACATTATGTTACCTAGTTACAACAAGCCCTCCTTTTTACTTTCCTCGGAAATAATTTGACTAAAAAGATATAATTATGAGTTAAAGTTAAGTCTAAGCCATATTCTTGGTGGGATCGACCCCAACCTACAAGTTGGATTCTTTTTTTACAACAATCACTTATACTAGTTTAGAGAGGTGTAATTTTAGTGAATCAAATTTTGGCGCCACTTCCGGGGAATTTGACTTTTAGATTAAGTTTAACTTCATTATTGAACTTTAGTAATGTATTTTCTGATTTTATGTTTTTTTTTTTTACATGTTTCTATTCTTGTGTGTGCCAAGTACACGGAGTTGAGGTGAACCATTGACCCCCTACGATCAAGAGTTGAGTAAACTATGAGAAAAATGAATAATAAAGGGGTACACAACAATCTAATCAGATAAGGTGTAAGAGATGGAGTAGAATTGAAGCCTCCAATTTTTAATAATGTGCCCACTCAAGTTCATGGTGGTAATCTAATAAAAAATGGAGAAAAGGTTCAGAATCTGCTAGTACCGACGTTTCGTGAGCATTACAAGGCTGACTATGATACAACTGGATCAGGTGGGCCTATTGTTCTTCCTCATCTACCTCCAGGTCATACATTTGTGGTACTGATACATATGCTTACATCGAGACGGTTGTTTTCTAGGCTGGCTTCAGAGGATCTATGCTCTCGCATGGTTAAATTTTCCAGTGTGTGTAAGAGTTATATAGGACTACCAAAGTAATATATGAATGTTATAGGTCTGAGGGTCTTCCCACTCTCATTGACCGGTGATGATGCAATGTGGTTTTCTGAGCTGCCATACAACTTGATCTATACATGGAACAAGCTGCACAAGGTGTTTACAACAAGATATCTTCCGGTGTCCAAGAATTTAAATCATAAAGATAAATGGAATAACTTTACGACATTACCATGAGTGTTGATAAGCAGTTCTTGGGATAGGGTCATTCGGTTCATAAGAAGTGTTCAAAATCGCCACATAGATGAATAGTCTTTGTAGAAGTACTTCTATAAAGGACATGATGACAATGGCAAAGCTGTGTCAGATACTATTGCTGGAGGATCATATTGTGAGTACACTTTTGAAGAGATCTCTGAAAAGCTTGAGAGTATTTCCCAAAACAACAAATCATGTAGCCGTAGAAAGGCAAATATTGGTAGGAGCATGTTTGCTGTCCAAATTGCACCCAACCAAGCCAATGATGACATTTGAGAAGAGATGTATCAAATGAGAACATATTGGGTTTGGTACTAAATCATAGGAGTGATAATGCAGAAAAAGTTAATGCTGTGAATTATCTAACTAGATCTCCACCACCACCATTTGAGGTGTACTAATATGAAGAGAATTCAAATTTTGTAAGTGATTAGAAATGGGGGTTTCTAAATCAACACCAAATGTTCTAACTCAGATAATGGGTGCCAAGACCAAGAAAACCAAGTTCGGAACAATGGAAACTACAACCGCGGGGGCAACTATAATCGTGAGTGTTACTATGTCCAGGATGGGACGTGACAATAATTACAACCGCAACAACTATGACAATAAGAATGATAAGGTTGGACCTTATGTTCTTCCTAGTAATAGAGAGGCTGGTAATATGTGACATGTATTGAGGATATGATGCAAAATATGATGAAGAGATTTGATGCTACTGATGAGAATGTGAAATAGGTTCAAAATGACTTGTCTAGAATCGGTCAAAAAGTTGATGTCCATGCAGTGTTGATCAAGAAAATTGAGAAACATTTTACTCAGTTGTCCACCACTCTGAACCCACGTTAGTCTAGCACACTTCCTAGAAATACCATCTACAATCCAAAAAATGATGGGCATTATATGGACACTACTCGTGGAGAAAAGCAACCATTGACCCCAATGGTTGCACAAGTGATAGAAAAAGATGAGGATGAGATTGAGGTTTCTAAATTAAAGAAGGTGATGCTGAAAAGGAAGTTGAGGTGACACAAAAAGTTATTCCCATGCCTAGACCTCTATCTCCATTGCCATAGAGACTGGTTAGAAGACAGAAGAGGGAAAATACCGCATGTTTATAGCTATGTTGAAGCAACTTTCCATAAACGTCCCAGGGATACAAGCTTTGGAACAAATGCCTAGGTATGCTAAATTATGAAAGTATTGGTGACAAATAAGAGGGCCGTTAGTTTTTAGAATGATGAGAGGATGCAACATTGCAATGTTATTGCTACTAGTTTACTTGTGCAAAAGAAAGAGGATCCTAGAGATTTCACTGTCCCTTGAACCATTGGGGTTATGAACTTTGCAAAAGCTTTGTGATTTAGGTGTAAGTATTAGCTTGATGTCGTTATCAATTTCTAAGAAGTTGGGTTTAGGGGCTCAAAAATCGAGTGCGATGCCTCTACTTATGATCGATACAACTGAGAAGCGGCCAATTAGAGTGCTCTAGGATGTCCTTGTGAAAGTGGGGTTATTTATCATTCCAGTAGACTTTGTGATACTTTACTGTGAGGTTGATTTTGATGTCCCCATCATCTTAGGGAGACTATTCCTTTCTACGAGGCGTGCTTTAGTTGATATGGAGAGAGGGCTGATGAAGTTTCGACTGAACAATGAGGAGGTAATTTTAAAAATTTGTGGTCTATGAAGATGAAAAGTGGTGTTAAAGCGGTATCGGTGGTAAATCACATATTGGAGCAAGATTCTAAAGTGTCTATTAAATAGATCGTATTGCTACACTAGCAGCGGTAATGATGATTTTTACAGTGATGGTATTAAAGAATATTCTGAGTTAGTTGCCGCACTTGATATTGTTGAAATTTTTTCCAAACCAAAACTTCTTGAGTTATATATGAAGAATTCTGACTCACCACCTACAAAACCATCTGAGCCTCCAAAACTTGAACTCAAGGCTATGTTATCCTACTTGAGGTATGTTTTCTTGGGGAAAGATAGCACTCTACTGGTAATCATTGTTGTTAATTTAAGCAATGAACAAGTAGAGGCCTTGATATATGTATTAAAGAGGTTTAAGAGAGATATCGGATTGACTATTAGAGACATTATTGGGATTCCATTGGGCATTTGTTCTTACAAAATCCAACTCATATCGGACAGTAAGCCAAGTATTGAGCATCAAATGAGATTGAATCCCTTGACATAAGAGGTTGTGAAAAAAGGAGATCATTAAGTGGTTCGATGGCGGAGTCATTTATCCCATTGCTGAAAGTAGTTGGGTGCGTCTGTTCAGTGTGTGCAAAAGAAATGGGGAATCATCGTGGTTCCAAATGCTAAAAATGAGATTATTCCTAAGAGGCCGATGACTAGTTGGAGAGTGTACATGCACTACCGCAAGCTAAACACATGGATAGAAAAAACCACCTTCCAATGCCCTCCATGGATCAGATGCTTGATCATCTTGCAGGTAAGAGTTAGTATTGTTTTCCAGATAGGTATTCCGGGTACAATCAAATATCTATAGCGCTGGAAGATCAACAGAAAACCACATTCACTTGTCCTTATGTGACTTTCACCTTCAACAAGATGTTATTTGGGTTATGTATTGCTCCAACGACTTTCCAACATTGTATGATGTCCATATTTTTTGATTGGTAGAGGACACGATTGAGGTATTTATGGATGATTTATCTGTGGTAGGTCACTCATTCTATGATTGTCTAATGCATCTGGCTGAGGTACTGAAATGATGTGAAAAGTGCAATCTTGACCTCAATTTGGAACAACGCCACTTTATAGTGAAAGAGGATATTGTTTTGGGTCATCGAATTTCAAACAAATTGATTGAGTTTGATAAAGACAAAGTGGAGGTAGTAGAAAATGTTACACCACCCATCTCTATCAAAGGTGTTTGGAGTTTTCTTGGGCATGTAGGTTTCTACCGGCGGTTCACAAACAATTTCTTGAAAATTGTACACCTTTGTGCAAACTACTCAAAAAGGAGTGTATGTTTGATTTTGATGATTCTTGTCTGAGAGCATATGGAGAGTTGAAAAGCAAGTTAGCATCCACACCTATCATTATTTTACTGGATTAGGGATAACCATTTGAAGTTATATATGATGCAAGTGGGGTGACTCTTGAGGTAGTATTAGGATAGAGGCGACAGAAGATTCTTCAATTGATTTATTATGCAAGAAAAGCTCTGAATGTGGCTCAAAAGAGCTATACTGTAATTGAACAGGAACTCCTTGTTGTGGTTTTCACATTCAATAAATTTGATAGTGCATACTAACCATTGTATATTGAGGAATCTGATGTCTAACAAATGCAAACACAAGTTGGTTAGATGGTTGCTTTTGTTAAGTTCGAGTTTGAGGTAAAAGAGAAAAAGGGGACAGAAAACCAGGTTGCTGATTATTTGTCCAGATTAGAAGAGGAAGCCATGATCAAGTTTGAGGATGGAGTTGAGACTAATAATGTGTTCCCTGATGAAAACTATTGTTTTCTTCTTATGATCTTATCCATTGGTTTGCAAATTTTGCTAACTACTTGGCAAGTAATTTGGTTCCGTGGCATTTGTCATTTCACCAAAGAAAAAATTTCATGTCTGATGTGAAGAAATTCGTTTGGGATGAGCCTTACTTGTTTCGTATTTGTGTTGATGGGAATATTTGTTGCTGTGTGCCTGAGGTAGAGATAAAAAGTATACTTGAGGCGTGTCATTCATTTCCTGTTGGTGGGAACCATAGTTGTATTTAGACTGCTCATAAAATCTTGTAGTGTGGGTATTACTTGCCTATCATCTACCAAGATGCTTATGATTTTGCCAAATCTTCTGATCGTTGTCAACGAGAAGGAGGAATTTCAAAGAAGCAATAACTACCTATGAACCCAATATTGGTAATTGCGTTATTCGATTTCTAGAGTCTTGACTTCAAGGGTCCATTTTTGAGTTCACATGGGTTGACATATATTTTTTGTAGTTAGTCATGTATCGAAATGGGTAGAGGCAATTGTGCTTGAAACAATGAGGGAAAGAGTGTCGCCGCATTCCTGAAAAAGAGTATCTTCTCTAGATTTGGTAGACCTAGGGCAATTATTAGCTATGTAGGTTCTCACTTTTACAACAAGTTGTTCAAGGCGTTGTTATAGAAATGTGGTGTTCATCACAATATAGTCACTCCTTATCATCCGCAGTCTAGTGGGCCAGTTGAGGTGTCAAGTAAAGAGATAAAGCAAATCCTTGTACAGACTGTGAACGCCAACAAAAGTGATTGGTCAAGAAGGCTTGATGATGATCTATGGGCCTATCATACTGCATTCAAAACTCCCATAGGTGTGTCCCCTACAAACTTGTATATGGGAAGTCATGCCATTTTCCTGTAGAGCTAGAGCATAAAGAAATGTGGGTGCTAAAAAAGTTGAATATTGATTGGGGCACCACATCGAGTCAAAGATTGAAGGACATGAATGAGCTGAATGAGTTTCTCCTAAAAGCACATGAAAGTTCAGCTTTGTATAAAGAGATCAAAAGATCGAAAAGCGTGAATTTATTATCGGTGATTTGTGCTCTTATTCAACTTAAGGTTGCGCTTGTTTCCATGCAAGCTTAAGTGCATGTGGACAAGGCCATTCAAGTATTTCCACATAGATCGTTTGAGCTCAAGAACAAGGAAGGGACGAGATCAAGGTGAAGGGAGAGAGGATAAAAGTCTTCTGGTGAAATATGAAACTATGCATGAAATGATAAAGTCCTATTTTCTTAATGAGTCTGAGTAATCAAGGTGTCTCTGTCGTGCCGCGACGTTAAATCAGATGCTGCTTGGGGGCAACCCAAGATGTACAATTTAGCCAATTATATGATTTTCTTTTTGATATTAGAGTTTTCTTAGAATTGTAGCTTTTAGATAGGTGTTTATTAATTTTTTGTTTTAGTGTTGGCTAGATATAGGTAGAATTGGGTTTGTGTCTAAAAAGTGTCAACAAAATGTAAAAAGGAAGTTCTAATATTTGCTATGTATGCAGGGAAGAGAAGAATAATCTGCAGAAAAGAAGTTGTTGTACTGGTCTACGGGTCCTATAAATGGTCTGTTGGTCAATCCACAGACCGTAAATGTCATCTGTAGATCCCAAGTAAATTTATAATTTTCTCTAAGTATCAATGTGATCCACAAACCCCATCAACGGATCATAGGTCGACCCACAAATCATCGATGGGGTCTCATGGGTCCAAGTTATGTTTTTTTCCTGACCGACACAAACCCTATTAAAATAAAAACCCTTTAATTTAAAACATCCCCCATTTCCCACCTTTGCACCAACTATTTTGAAACCTTCCATTTACACCCATAACCCAATATTCATCCATTTAAAACTTCCCCATTACTTCCAAATTTATTGCAATCACTTCCTCATCCCATCATTGACATTTTCTTTCCCCATAATCACCATTTCCTCTCCATCAACCTTCCAACGTACAAGTTTGGTGTCACCGTTGGTTTAGGAGCTAGTCTACTTGCTCACACACTCAACATTTTTGCTTACTTAGAAGGTGAATTGACTTCTCCCAAACTTTGAATATTTCAGTGTTTCGATTAAATTTAAAAAGATGAACTTGACCTTTGGTTGTTAAATTACTTGTTAAAATGTTTATTTGTAGTTTAAACACCCTTTGAATGATGACACGTGAGTGTTTAATTACTCTAAATTGAATAAATCAGTCACTAGGTCTAATCGAGTGTTTTGACTTCAGGTTTCAGTGTTTTATTTGTGTTGAAAGTTGAACTGTGCATAATGGAAGCCCTAAGGATGATAAACTACCAAAAAATAGGTTGAAATGTGTGTTTAGACTTAGTGTGATTGAGTAATTGTTGACATTGTGGGTTGAATAAAAGTTGAAAGTGTAGTACCTCGCACAATAATGGATGAATTCAATCCACGTGCCGTAAACCAACCTATGGACCATAGGTTGGGGTCTGTAGATTAGTTGCACACTAAAATTGGTTTAAGTCAGGAGACACGGTGTGGACTATGCTCCATCGTTTGATCGATAGACCTTTCTCACATCACTAGTTCTCCATCTGGGATCTAATTTTCCACCACCTAACGTACGGAGGGGGACCACGGATCGTCGTCTTGTCGACAGACCGTTGGTACCCACCATTCGTCACAAATCCAACTACTTCCAAGAATTTTTTTCTAAGTCTAAAAGATGGCCCAAATTTTTCTTGGGTCGTTTTGTGTTATTTGGTTACTAACAAAGCTTTCACAGGTACCATGTCCCCGAAGCAAGCTTCCATATACTCAAGAAAGGGAAAATCCAAATTAGTCACCCCTTCCCAACGCCTCCTTGAACATGACATTAATCAGGAGTACATCCGGGGTACTACACAAGGATTGCCCACTCCACCCAAACGACGAGGATCCAGGCCGAGCAGGTGATCACTTCTAATGACGAGGTCTCTGTCTCTGCTCCCTAGTCTGAGGAGGGGGCTTCACCTGCTTCTGAGTCACTGTTTGATTACAGTTCAAGTGGGAGCGCTTCATCATCTGATGCTAATAGCTTAAGATACATCCCGTACCTCCTAGAGTAGAGCATACCGCTAATTTCACTAAGTTGAATAAATGGTGCGTTGAGGTCCAATACAAAATATACTCTAATGCTCGAATGTTAAATGAGCACAAAATATGGCCATGATTATTATAGAGGAGCATTAGGTTCTTAAAAGTAGCCTCCACATCGCACTTGTTATTGAGAAGCTCTTTTGGAGACACAACTGTGAATGGATGGCATGGAGCCCGGGAAACTTTAGTGAGGAGATGACTTCAGGAGTTTATCCTTCTTACGCTTCCATGGTCAGCAATGTAACAACCCTAAAAAAATGAATAAGCTAAATGTTTAAGGTGTCAAGAATGCTTGCGATTATACAAAGGTTCACACGGATCGATGCGCGTAGAACCAGGCCTCGGAACCCTTACTACGGCCAAGCCAACTAACTTAGGGAGTTAGTTGAGCTTGGAAAGGTTGGAACCAACCATGTAGGACTCTCGAATACGAAGATTTACTCGGAAGAGTCTTTACCAAACTTAAAAAGAGGAAATCTTAAGTTTTTAGGGTCTAGGGGTAAAATGGTCTTTTGCCAGGCTAAGGGTAATATCGTAATTACCCTAAATACATATTCAATTATTTAATTAATAAAGTGGAGGGGCAATTTGGGGAGAGAGAGCCGAAATTGAGCTCTTGAAGTGAAGTCTTGCTCCACCCGGGTTCGAACCTAGGTGGAAGCAATGATTTAACTTGTTTTTATTTAAATTGATAATTTAATTTAATTAATTAATAATTATTAGCTGATTTAATAAAAAGAAAATTCAGATTTTTATTATTAATTATTTATTAGTTAAGATGCCTTATTTTGACTAAGTCTTGAATTAGACTCCTAAACCTAAACTAACACTCTCCTAACACGTCTATCACTTCTCCACGCTCAAAAAAATCTCTTTAACGTTTATTCTCTGCCAAATTAAGGTTAAGAACTGAAAATACATCAAGAGTTCTTCACACTTGAAGAACTCACATGAAATTTTAAGAAAAACAAAGTAACCAAAATGTTAAGGCAAAGAGAAGTTGTTTGTCGAGTAGTGTGGACGATTGAGAAAGCTTGGACTGATTTGTGGAGAGGATTTTGGGCAGAAATTTCGTGGTTGAACAAGAAAAAAATAAAGGTATGGGTCTTCTTACTCTTGGTCCCTTTCCCAAGAGACCCTTACGACTCAAACGATTTTAATCCGAAAACTAAGTTGTTCCCCATTGCATATCCCTGTCCTTAGCTCCCATTCAAATCATAGGCTGGTATGTTTGCTAGTAGAAATTAGGTGTTGCAATGTGTTTTCATGATGTATTTGGAATCATATGAATGACAAGCTTTGTTGCCGAAAATATGTGTGTGCATGTGAAAAAGTTTACTGTAAACTTACTGTAAATGAGTTTTGATTTATGGATTCAAGTTTGATATGGTTTTGCTTGTCATTTTAAGTGTATAAACTTATGTAAATGATGATGTTCATTTAAGTGTAATGTGGCTGAATTTAATGAAAAATTCTTGGCCAAATATGTCCATGAAAATGCACCTAAAGGACTCACTAAACACTATCCCAAATGCATGAACTTTTAACGTTAAAGAGTGGAGAAAATAGGCTGCAAAAAGGTAATCAAAATTTCCAGCTTGTGATGTTGATTTCGGGCAGGTTCTGGAAATTTTGGAAGAGTTTTAAAAGTGATTAAAATGGGTGAGGTCAAGGGGAATCGAACCCAAGACCTCACATGACCAAGAGGCTGGAATGTTTTAAAAAACAAATGTGTTGGGGCTAAGGGGATTCGAACCCCTTAGCTGCTGCCCACGAAATGAATTAATAAAAAAATGGGGATGGGAGGAATCGAACACATGACTCGTGGGAAGCAAGGAAGAAGGAGAATAAAGAAAAAAAAAGGATGTGAGGCGTGGGAATCGAACCCACGACCTCAAGGCTGGAACTAGAGGAGGCGAAAATAAGTTAATAAAGCAAGTGAGGCTGTGGGGGATTGATCCCACGACCTCACTGCCAATGTCCTCAACTTAGCGAAAAATAAAATAAAAATATATATGGGGCTGTGGGGGTTCGAACCCACCACCCCACAGCCCTTAGCGAAAATTAATTAAAAGTAAGGAGGTTGTGGGGGTTCGAACCCACAACCTCCCTACTTAGGCGAATTAAAGAACAAAATAAAAGAGGCTGTGGGGGTTTGATCCCACAACCTCTTGGTTTAGGCGAAATTGGGAAAGATGAAATTAATAAAAATTAAAAAGGGGTTGTGGGGGTTTGAACCCACAACCCTTCGGCCAAATTAGGATTATTACTAAGGAGAAAATTAATCCTTCAATGTTAATATTGTGATTTAACTTAGAGTCATAATGTTATGAATATTAGAATAAAATCAATTAAAAATATAAATGATATCCAATTGATTCAAGACTTGGGTTTCCTTGCTCAAGCTTCCGTATTGATACATAAGTCATACGTGAATAAAATATCCGAGAATAATGCCACATACTTAGATCGAAATCAAGATCTTGGCACATATACAAGATGCATAAGTCTTGTATCACATAATCTTAGACGAAATATGAATGAAGTGTCATGACTTGAATGTATAGACGCATAAGTCTAACATACGTTCAAAGTAAGTGAATCTAAGAAGTATGTAATGAAATGATGAACCCTAGAAGGGTTAAGTATGAGTGTAAGATACACTAGATGGCCAAGTGCATTGGTATATGATGAAATGAACATTTACGTAATAAGAGGTGAATAACTATGAAAAGCAAAGGTGCTAATGATGATGAATGTGGCGACAACATGATATGAGGCTAATGTAAATGATGAGAGCAATCTCAAATGAGCCTAAGTAAATGTTACCAATACGTACTCACCTATGAGAGTGTAAGATAATGAAGAGACCGGTCTCTATGAACACTCTAATGAGAGTATTGAGCTTAACACACTCAATACGAATGATGAGATGAGAAATCATCTAATGAGCTATGATGTCCTCATACTGGAAGCCAGCTTTCATGACGTAGGAGATGAATGTAATGGAACTTTATACTAAGCACCGATAGACTAGCTATGAGCGGTGATGCCTTCTTTCGAGAAGGGCGGAGGTTCACATAACTCTCATGAGATGAGACTGTCCGGCTTGCCGGGAATGGGTCTCCTTATATCTCCTAGTCTTCGAACCTATACTGCCAATATAGGGATCTGGCGGGGTTAAATTCCCATGTACGCTAGCATATTTTTGGGTCACTTTGGCCGGTGATTCCACCTCTTTACGGTGTGGGGGAGACACTGGATTTAATGATGCTCACATGATCTATGTCGGTTAAAGTTAAAGTTTCCAATGAATGAATGAGGCAGCCTCAAATGAAGCACATAATGAAATGAACGATACCAAAGGTGTTAGGATAGGATAATCAAAAGGTGAGTTAGATTCAAGTAATGACATTAGGTCATTCTTGGTCATTGCACAACGAACCTAATGAAAGTCTTAAACTACATCCTAGGTATAACTAGTGTTTACACTAGCCTATGAATAAAATGAAATGGAGTACGTATGAATGAACGAAGCAGACTCTGTGTTTGCTAATGCAGACTCCCTAGTTGAGGTCCCATCTGTTGAGCCCTCATTTCTGGGAGGTCTTAGTGTTAAGTCCATGATTCCATGGTCTCATGGCATATGAATGAATGACAATAAAGAACTTATGTGCTACATGCAAAAGGTGTTGTATGCTATATGATATGTGCTATGTGTAAATGTTATGTGCGGTGTGCAAATGTGAAAAGTATGATGATGTATGTTATTCTCATGGCATAACTTTCCTATTCCAAATCTGGAAAGCCCACTGACTTTCCTAATCCAAATTTGGAAAGCTAATTGACTTTCCTAATCCAAATTTGGAAACTTTTCTGATCTCAATTTGGCAAGTCCACTGACTTGACTTCCAAAAATCATGTTGTTAGGAAAGAGCTATTCTTTCTCATGCATGTCCTTGGTGTGTGCTTGCATATACCCATACTTAGTACAAGTGTGTACTAACCCTATACAAATTCTACTATTTTAGGTGCAGGCACAGGTGGACGATAGAGCTACAGGATCATCGCTGCAGTTATTCGGACGTCCAGCATTCATCCGGTTTTGGTAGGTCCTCATGCTTTCGAGGATGCTACTGTTTTATATTCTAGCTTAGTTTTAGAGTTGAGCTAGTGGAGCATGTTCCACTAGCGTTTCTTTCCTATTTTTATTCAGACTATGTATTGGTGCCATCTTGGCAATTATACACTTAATAAGAATTGAACTATTTCTTTCAGTTGCTTATCTCTTAATGTTGGATGGTTGATGGTGAACAATTACGTATTAATGAGAATGTTTTTATAAGTATGTTAAGAAACAAAAAGTTTCAAATTTTTCCGCTAAAATTAACCTAGATGAAGTAAGAATGACGTAAGTAGGCTTGTCTGCGACCTCTGAGAGGTCAACGACGCCGGTCTCGTCTGGGGTCTAGATTCCGGTCATGACAAAGTTGGTATCAGAGCACTAGGTTAAATTACGAAAATAATAAGTTCACATCAACCACATTGAGTAGTTTCTAAGTCATGGTAGTGAAGTGCACCACTATCCTGAATTAGAGACTGCATGATGCGTAGGAAAATTTCCCTTCTTCTGATCTTATTGTGCTTTTCCTAATGTCTGAGTTCTTGGTGTTATGAGCGTGTCTAACATCAATCCTTTTTGTTTTTTTTCCAGAGAATGAACACTAGGAGAGCTAATGGTCAGAGGAGAGGAGGAGCGGCTGCTGGGGGTAACCAAGTTCCACCCCAGGCTCCAGCTGAAGGAGTGGCTGTGCCAGCTAATCCAGCTGGGATGACTGATGCTGATGTGAGGGCATCTCTGGCCCAGATGGCACAGGCCATTACTATGCAGGCCCAGGCTATGACTGCCCAGGTCAACCGGCAGGATGTTCAGAGGGAGAACCCACCGCTTCGTAGCATGGCTGACAGGTTGAGGGATTTCACGAGGATGAATCCTCCTATTTTCACAGGGTCTAGGACATCAGAGGATCCCTAGGAGTTTGTGGATGAGATTCATAAGATCCTGGTGGCTATGGGGGCCACTGATATTGAGAAGGCTGAGCTGGCTTCCTATCAGCTCAAGGATGTTGCACAGACTTGGTGCAAGATGTGGCAAGATAGCCGTGTCTTAGGTGGAGTGCCAGTCACATGGGAGCTGTTCAAGACAGCATTTCTGGAGAGATTCTTCCCCAGGGAGATGAGGGAGGCCAAGGTTGAGGAATTCATCAACCTTAAACAAGGCTCTATGACAGTCAGGGAGTATTCCCTGAAGTTTGTTAAGTTGTCAAGGTATGCTACTTCCCTGGTTTTTAACAGCAGGGATGAGATGAGCAGGTTCCTTACAGGAATCAATGGAGACTTGGAGGAGGAGTGTCGATCTGCGATGCTCCACGATAATATGGATCTTTCCAGGTTGATGGTGCATGTACAGCAGGTAGAGGACAGCCTCAGAAAGAGAGGTATTCGTGATGCTAGGAGGCCTAAGCCTCAAGATCAGGTAGGTCCCAGACACGGAGGCCACAGAAATAACTTTGGCGTCCGTGAGCAGCCAACGTTTAAGAAGGGACTCTCCCACCAAAGGAGTCAAGTTCATCCAGTGGTCTCTATGATAGGGATTCCGAGTCCATAGATAAGAGAAACAAGGAAGTATATACACCTAAGGAAAGGCAACCTTGCAGGAACTGTGGCAGACAGCATGGAGGAGAGTGTATGATGGGCTCTAACGCTTGTTACAGCTGTGGAAAATCGGGACACATGGTGAAGGATTGTTCGAATAGAAGAAGTCAAGAACAAAGGAAGGAGAGAGTTCAGACTAATGGCCCAAATGAAGAGGCTCCAAGGAGGCAACGATTCTTTGCACTCAAGTCTAGGGGTGCAGGAAAAGGCACTTCTGATGAAACCTCAGGTGCGTAGCCTTAATTAGCCTTTCATATAGTTGATTGTGTATGGTGTTTATACCCTAGTATGAGGTTAATATGTTTGAAGTCATCATGTTGGTTGCTGATTTATATGACTTTTATATTGACTTATGTTCTATGCTTTGATGAGACTAGTTTAGGGAAGAATTCCTTAGTCTATTAATGTGAAGCTACTAGTAGGTTTCAAGGATGTGTATCATCATGTTAAGATGTGAATCAGATATTCACCCATGGAAGTATTGAAGTACCTACATATGTGTACGTTCTATAGATGACATACTTATTGTTAGTAAAGAGTAGTGTCATTCGGGGACGAATGTTCCTAAGGGGGGGGGATAATGTAACAACCCTAAAAAAATGAATAAGCTAAATGTTTAAGGTGTCAAGAATGCTTGCGATTATACAAAGGTTCACACGGATCGATGCGCGTAGAACCAGACCTCAGAACCCTTACTACGGCCAAGCCAACTAACTTAGGGAGTTAGTTGATCTTGGAAAGGTTGGAACCAACCATGTAGGGCTCTCAAATACGAAGATTTACTCGAAAGAGTCTTTACCAGACTTAAAAAGAGGAAATCTTAAGTTTTTAGGGTCTAGGGGTAAAATGGTCTTTTGCCAGGATAAGGGTAATATCGTAATTACCCTAAATACATATTTAATTATTTAATTAATAAAGTGGAGGGGCAATTTGGGGAGAGAGAGCCGAAATTGAGCTCTTGAAGTGAAGTCTTGCTCCACCCGGGTTCGAACCTAGGCGGATTTTATTTAAATTGATAAATTAATTTAATTAATTAATAATTATTAGCTGATTTAATAAAAAGGAAAATCAGATTTTTATTATTAATTATTTATTAATTAAGATGCCTTATTTTGACTAAGTCTTGAATTAGACTCCTAAACCTAAACTAACACTCTCCTAACACGTCTATCACTTCTCCACGCTCAAAAAAATTTCTTTCACTTTTATTCTCTGCCAAATTAAGGTTAAGAACTGAAAATACATCAAGATTTCTTCACACTTGAAGAACTCACATGAAAATTTAAGAAAAACAAAGTAACCAAAACGTTAAGGCAAAGAGAAGTTGTTTGTCGAGTAGTGTGGACGATTGAGAAAGCTTGGACTGATTTGTGGAGAGGATTTTGGGCAGCAATTTCGTGGTTGAACAAGAAAAAAATAAAGGTATGGGTCTTCTTACTCTTGGTCCCTTTCCCAAGAGACCCTTAGGACTCATACGATTTTAATCCGAAAACTAATTTTTTCCCCGTTGCATATCCCTGTCCTTAGCTCCCATCAAATCATAGGTTGGTATATTTGCTGGTAGAAATTCGGTGTTGCAATGTGTTTTCGTGATGAATATGTTCATGAACATGTATTTGGAATCATATGAATGACAAGCTTTGTTGCCGAAAATATGTGTGTGCATGTGAAAAAGTTTACTGTAAACTTACTGTAAATGAGTTTTGATTTATGGCTTCAAGTTTGATATGGTTTTGGTTGTCATTTTAAGTGTATAAACTTATGTAAATGATGATGTTCATTTAAGTGTAATGTGGCTGAATTTAATGAAAAATTCTTGGCCAAATATGTCCATGAAAATGCACCTAAAGGACTCAATAAACACTACTCCAAATGCATGAACTTTTAACGTTAAAGAGTGGAGAAAATAGGCTGCAAAAAGGTAATCAAAATTTCCAGCTTGTGATGTTGATTTCGGGCAGGTTCTGGAAATTTTGGAAGAGTTTTAAAAGTGATTAAAATAGGTGAGGTCAAGGGGAATCGAACCCAAGACCTCACATGACCAAGAGGCTGGAACTTTTTTTTTAAAAAAATGTGTTGGGGCTAAGGGGATTCGAACCCCTTAGCTGCTGCCCACGAAATGAATTAATAAAACAATAGGGATGGGGGGAATCGAACACATGACTCGTGGGAAGCAAGGAAGAAGGAGAATAAAGAAAAAAAAAGGATGTGAGGCGTGGGAATCGAATCCACGACCTCAAGGCTGGAACTAGAGGAGGCGAAAATAAGTTAATAAAGCAAGTGAGGCTGTGGGGCATTGATCCCACGACCTCACTGCCAATGTCCTCAACTTAGCGAAAAATAAAAGAAAAATATATATGGGTCTGTGGGGGTTCGAACCCACCACCTCACAGCCCCTAGCGAAAATTAATTAAAAGTAAGGAGGCTGTGGGGGTTCGAACCCACAACCTCCCTACTTAGGCGAATTAAAGAACAAAATAAAAGAGGCTGTGGGGGTTTGATCCCACAACCTCTTGGTTTAGGCGAAATTGGGCAAGATGAAATTAATAAAAATTAAAAAGGGGTTGTGGGGGTTCGAACCCACAACCCTTCGGCCAAATTTAGGATTATTACTAAGGAGAAAATTAATCCTTCAATGTTAATATTGTGATTTAACTTAGAGTCATAATGTTATGAATATTAGAATAAAATCAATTAAAAATATAAATGATATCCAATTGATTCAAGACTTGGGTTTCCTTGCTCAAGCTTCCGTATTGATACATAAGTCATACGTGAATAAAATATCCGAGAATAATGCCACATACTTAGATCGAAATCAAGTTCTTGGCACATATACAAGATGCATAAGTCTTGTATCACATAATCTTAGACGAAATATGAATGAAGTGTCATGACTTGAATGTATAGACGCATAAGTCTAACATACGTTCAAAGTAAGTGAATCTAAGAAGTATGTAATGAAATGATGAACCCTAGAAGGGTTAAGTATGAGTGTAAGATACACTAGATGGCCAAGTGCATTGGTATATGATGAAATGAACATTTACGTAATAAGAGGTGAATAACTATGAAAAGCAAAGGTGCTAATGATGATGAATGTGGCGACAACATGATATGAGGCTAATGTAAATGATGAGAGCAATCTCAAATGAGCCTAAGTAAATGTTACCAATACGTACTCACCTATGAGAGTGTAAGATAATGAAGAGACCAGTCTCTATGAACACTCTAATGAGATTATTGAGCTTAACACACTCAATACGAATGATGAGATGAGAAATCATCTAATGAGCTATGATGTCCTCATACTAGAAGCCAGCTTCCATGACGTAGGAGATGAATGTAATACAACTTTATACTAAGCACCGATAGACTAGCTATGAGCGGTGATGCCTTCTTTCGGGAAGGGCGGAGGTTCACGTAACTCTCATGAGATGAGACTGTCCGGCTTGCCGGGTATGGGTCTCCTTATATCTCCTAGTCTTCGAACCTATACTGCCAATATAGGGATCTGGCGGGGTTAAATTCCCATGTACGCTAGCATGTTTTTGGGTCACTTTAGCCGGTGATTCCACCTCTTTTCGATGTAGGGGAGACACTGGATTTAATGATGCTCACATGATCTATGTCGGTTAAAGTTGAAGTTCCCAATGAATGAATGAGGCCAGCCTCAAATGAAGCACATAATGAAATGAACGATACCAAAGGTGTTAGGATAGGATAATCAAAAGGTGAGTTAGATTCAAGTAATGACATTAGGTCATTCTTGGTCATTGCACAACGAACCTAATGAAAGTCTTAAACTACATCCTAGGTATAACTAGTGTTTACACTAGACTATGAATAAAATAAAATGGAGTACGTATGAATGAACGAAGCAGACTCTGTGTTTGCTAATGAAGACTCCCTAGTTGAGGTCCCATCTGTTGAGCCCTCATTTCTGGGAGGTCTTAGTGTTAAGTCCATGATTCCAAGGTCTCATGGCATATGAATGAATGACAATAAAGAAGTTATGTGCTACATGCAAAAGGTGTTGTATGCTATATGATATGTGCTATGTGTAAATGTTATGTGCGGTGTGCAAATGTGAAAAGTATGATGATGTATGTTATTCTCATGGCATAACTTTCCTATTCCAAATCTGGAAAGCCCACTGACTTTCCTAATCCAAATTTGGAAAGCTAATTGTCTTTCCTAATACAAATTTGGAAACTTTTCTGATCTCAATTTGGCAAGTCCACTGACTTGACTTCCAAAAATCATGTTGTTAGGAAAGAGCTATTCTTTCTCATGCATGTCCTTGGTGTGTGCTTGCATATACCCATACTTAGTACAAATGTGTACTAACCCTATACAAATTCTACTATTTTAGGTGCAGGCACAGGTGGACGATAGAGCTACAGGATCATCGCTGCAGTTATTCGGACGTCCAGCATTCATCCGGTTTTGGTAGGTCCTCATGCTTTCGAGGATGCTACTGTTTTATATTCTAGCTTAGTTTTAGAGTTGAGCTACTGGAGCATGTTCCACTAGCGTTTCTTTCCTATTTTTATTCAGACTATGTATTGGTGCCATCTTGGCAATTATACACTTAATAAGAATTGAACTATTTCTTTCAGTTGCTTATCTCTTAATGTTGGATGGTTGATGGTGAACAATTACGTATTAATGAGAATGTTTTTATAAGTATGTTACGAAACAAAAAGTTTCAAATTTTTCCGCTAAAGTTAACCTAGATGAAGTAAGAATGACGTAAGTAGGCTTGTCTGCGACCTCTGAGAGGTCAACGACGCCGGTCTCGTCTGGGGTCTAGATTCCGGTCATGACAAAGTTTGTATCAGAGCACTAGGTTAAATTACAAAAATAATAAGTTCACATCAACCACATTGAGTAGTTTCTAAGTCATGGTAGTGAAGTGCACCACTATCCTGAATTAGAGACTGCATGATGCGTAGGAAAATTTCCCTTCTTCTGATCTTATTGTGCTTTTCCTAATGTCTGAGTTCTTGGTGTTATGAGCGTGTCTAACATCAATCCTTTTTGTTTTTTTTCCAGAGAATGAACACTAGGAGAGCTAATGGTCAGAGGAGAGGAGGAGCGGCTGCTGGGGGTAACCAAGTTCCACCCCAGGCTCCAGCTGAAGGAGTGGCTGTGCCAGCTAATCCAGCTGGGATGA
>JABWTJ010000175.1:1200000-1561023 GCA_016801875.1 Solanum sitiens
TTAATTTCTAATCATGCTTCCAAGTTATAAACAAGAACATCATAGGTTCAAAGTACTAAATAACAAGACTAATCTCAACAAAGATGTCATTTTGAGAAATTCAGACAAAAAGACCTTCACTTTATTCACATATTGTTACCATATATGCTCATTAACTGTCAAAAACTTCCTCAATCAGAACCCAAAAAAATCACAAATTCTGGAAGAAAAAAAAATCCCAAAATGAAAGTAAAGAAACACAAACCACCAAGAATTATGAATGGCTCGATCAAGCTTGAGAACAAGAAGCAGAGTGAAACAAAACAGCAATCCATGAGCTACCACTGCTTGTAAAGACTTCAAGATTTTCCTTCCACCCATCACTTCACCAAAAGAAAAAACACCCAAGTTCCAATCTTTTTCACCAATCAAGAAAACCCCACATCGAAATTGACAAAAATAAGATGTGGGTATCAAAGATAAAGCAAAATTTCAAGAAAAAAAATGGTGGGTGTTGAAGAAAAAGCAAAAAGGTGGAGTCTTTGGAAGTTTGAACAAGAAAAGAAGACAGAAAAAGCAACGTTAATTGCAAGAACTTATTACAGAATTGGATTTTTAAGGCAACGCCAGTCTTATTGTTATTGTCACACCGAAGATTTGTAACAAAATTGGGAGAGTTCTATTGATGTTCTTTGAGATGTGGTCTATTGATGGAACAATTGAAACATAATTTTAACAATTAAAATTAAAATTGTAAAGTAGTAAAATTATGTGTGTGCTTCACACGAAAATTTAATATCTAGAAAATATTACTTAAAATTTATCAGACATTAAAATTAAAACAATATATTATCTTATATACAAAATATCCATTTTTATTTATTATGTTACATTTTACGAAAGTCAATTTGATTAATTTTCAAAATTAAATTAAATCATATTAATTTGATATTTTAAACAAAAAAATTAGTTATTCTAAAATTATATGAAAGTACTATAAATTAAAATTTTTGTATATTAATATAATAAAAAAATACATCTTAAAATGTTAGTTAAAATTTTTATACTAGTTTAATTCTAATAGAAACCATGACAAACAATACCGGACGGAGAAAGTATCATTTAGCCTTAAAATGAAAATTATAACATGTTATCATTTAACCTTAATAACATAAGCTAATTTATGGGTGTGGAAAATAAGTAGGTTTTGGACTTATTTTCTCATGTTTGGTTGGTGAGTAGAAAATATTTTCCAAAAATAATTTTTAGTGTTTGATTTATGAATAAAAAATATTTTGAGAGACATCTTTTATTTTTACTAGAGTAAAAACTAATTTTTAAAATTGAAAATATTTTTAAAAAGCAAAATTATTTTTTTTTGGGGGGGGGGGGGGGGGAAGGGAGAGGGGTAGGTGTGGAAAAATAAATTTTTAATTTTTGGGGGGGTTGGTGGGGGGTGGGGGTAGGGAGCTGGCCCAGGGGATAGGAGTTTAAAAATAAAAATTTAAAGTTGAAAATATTTTTTAAAAACAAAATTAATTTTTTGAGGAGTGGGGGGATTGGGGGGTGGGGGGCTGACCGGTGGGGGTTAGGAGTGGGGTCAGGGATCTGGTGAAAAAATAAATTTTTGAAATTGAAAATATTTTTTTAAAATTGATGTTTTTCCCCCAAAAAAAATGTAATTTGAATTTGAGGAGAGTTTTGAAAAATATTTTCCTTAATTTTTTAAGGGAAGTCATTTTCCTTAATTTTGAGAAAAATGAGTTGATTTGGAAAACATTTTCCAAAATTTTTGTCCCAACCAAACATGAGAAAATTAGAAAATATTTTCCTTCATACCAAACACACTCTATAAGTTAATGATTGTAAAAATACATAACAGGATCTGTAATATAAGTAATGATACTAGTAAGTCAACTCAACATGAGCAAAGTATGCAAATATTTAATTGAGAAGAAAAGAAAAAGAGGTTCAAAATTTTCACTGTGTTAAAATAAGAGAAAATTCATCTATTTATAAACAACAAAGAATGGTGTAACCAAATGTTTATTGTATCTAATAAAAAAAAAGATTACAACTATTTAAAAAAGTTGAAATCCTTCGAAAAGGTCACAACATTTCATTAAAATCATAAATTTTCATAAAAGTCGCAACTCTCACGACAACAAAAATAATCATTAGCGGCAATTAAGAATTAATTGCCGTTAAATATATACTTTTAGCGGCAATTGTCACTCTTTGTATATGTCCCTAAAGTCTTTAGCGACATTGGTTCTAATGACACTTAACTAATGCAGGTAAAGACTTTAACACTCTTTATTAATGTCAATATTTAATGCCGCTAAAAGTTATTTTTGTTATAGTGTCTTCATTAAAATCATAACTCTTCATTAAAGACAATTGAGCTTGTTTAATATTGATTATTTTTTACTCGACTCAACTTCTTTAATAACGATTACTTTTAGCTCAATTCAACTTATTTGATAACAATTATTTTTTATTTAACTCAACGTATTTAATACGTAACAATTATTTTTAACTTACGTGACTCGAATAACACAATTTCGAAAATATATTACAAATGTTCTTTTGTTATATATAAATAACTCAAATGTGGTGGGTGCTTATCTCACAACATTGTCATTTGCCTTTTTTAGGAATATGATGTTGCCTATATAGTCGAGGGATTTAAGGAAGGGATACATAGGTGAATTTTTTGGTCCCAATTGTTAAAAGTTAAGTTATAAATATCCTTTAAATCTTGGGCTGTCCCACATATTATTATTAATTTAACGATTTATAAATTCAACTCTCGTTAAAAATAGAATGATAAATATTTTTTTATAATTTTAAATTTACATTCTTGATATGAAATTATTTTAAAGAAAAAGAAATTATATTAAAAAATACTTTTTTTCTATTCAAATAAGAATTAATCAAATTTAAGTGAAAACTAAATAAGTTTAGAGGAAAAGAAAAAGATGCACACGCAACTTTCTCATGAAAATACGAAGGAATTAATTGTTTGTTATAACGACCCCACTATTTAATAATATTTCTTATTTTCTTTTTTAGATATTTATTTGGAGTAATAAATTTGGATAAATATTATTGGCTTAATAATATTTTGGTCTTATGAGTACATTATTTAATTCTCCCTAGATCTTGTGTCTTATCTTGACGCAATAATTTTGAAATTGCGTGATATTCTTTAATGTATTCATTTTGTTTAAAATAAGAGTATTTATCTTTGAGAATCAATTTTAATTTAAAAAATTAAAAGATAATTAATACAACTATAAGCTGCAACGTATAATGAAATATAATTTAAAATATTAGTCAAAGGCTGAAGAAATTTTTATATATAATAGAGTACTTTTTTTAAAAAAACAAATCATTATATTTTTTTTCGTTTAGATTTTTTTATATGATCTTCTTAATCAACTTAAGATTTAAATAAGACTCTTGAATCTTGTGATTTAAAATTAAAATATAAATATATTAAAATATCTTTTTATTTTATAATTTTAAATATGTCACGTAGAAAAATAAATTTATCATAAGATCATTATTTTTTATATAAAAAAAAGTGATAAACAGAAAATAGGAAAATAAATAAAATGGAGAGGGAATATTTTTTATTATTATGTATTTTTAAGATTATCATATCATAATTTATAGGTCCCACGATGTGACATTGATATCCTTATCCTCAGCCCATATCGACAAGAGAGAGAAGATTAAAGATAAAAAAATAAAAAAATTCTTTGTGTTAATTGGTTTTAATTTTAATGGGAAATGAAAATAAACTTATTAGTAACATTTCTATATATATAAAAATATTGGTGTGATTTGGACCCTTAATTATTATTCTTTTCCTATTAATCTCATCGTATTCCTGACCACTTTTAATTATTATTATTATTATGTACTTTTTTAAAATCAAAATATAAGAACTTTAACAAATATTTAACTATATATTTTTAAATATATTGATATGCGAAAAAATTGTAATTAAATGTATTTTTTATATAATTTTTGATTATTTATTATTTTTTTAAAAAAAATATTAAATTAATATAATTTAATTTAATTATAAATATTAATCAAATTTACTTTTAAAAAACGCAACATAGTAACCAAATAGAGTATTACTTTTCATGTAGGACCCTTCATTTATTCTCTTTGTCCAAATAATATTCTAAAATACGAGTGTATATAATAAAACATGGATAATTAAAGTCAATTGGCCCATTAGCTCAGTTGGTTAGAGCGTCGTGCTAATAACGCGAAGGTCGCAGGTTCGAGACCTGCATGGGCCATAAATTTATTTTTAGCAAATTTCACAGAGATTGAGATATATATTTAACAAACTATTTTAGATCGGCCTCTTATGTTATGAGAATCGTCATTTTTTTTCTTTTCATTTTCTTCCATCGTGTACGTATTTAGTAGTGTCAATCGACTGATAATATATATGATGTGTAACGTTTATCGTCAATTAATTAAAAATTCTGATATGACACTTATCGGGTTTTCACTAAGACATTTTTGTAGTGTTATATAACTCCGGCCCAATATCTCTACTCTGGAATACACTATTGGTCTTGTCCTTGAAAGCCCATGGGCCTGAAAATGAAAACAAGAAAAGGCCTGCAATGTAGGAAAAAGGGCAAATATGTAAATTTGAAGAGACTTAAAGAGTTGCTAGAAAATTAACAAAATCCTAAGTAGCTTGTTACTAAAGGTGTTAAATGATCGAGTTGGACGAAATTTGGACGGGTTAAAGTTAAACGAGCTCTCGATTAATAGATTAAATATTTTTCAACGAAGGTGAGGAGGTGCTAGGGGTGGGAGTGGGAGTGTTGTTGTGGCGGTAATAGGGGAAGATAAACAATATTTACCGTCATTTCTGTAATTTATTTTTCTAACTACCACAACCTTGCATTGGTTTAGGTGGTATCCGGACCCTTTTAGAGGCAACAATCGACTTTCCCTTATTTATTGTGGTCCCAAGAGGGGTAATAACCTAAAAATTGTCCAGTCCTAAACAAGACAGAAAACCCCTGAGGCTCCTTCATAAAAGGAACATCAAACGTTTACTTGGAAAACACGTTATACACATATTATCCAAGTAAACGTCCAAACATCCTTTCTAGCATACCCGTCCGAAGAGTCAAAGGCCATCTATCAGTGGCCGATGTTAAATCAACCATACGAGTATGCTATCTCACTACTTGCAATTTGAGTTCTCGAAAGCGACTGAACCAACCACCCTGATGAGACTCGTAAGGAAAGTCATGTTCATTATTTTGAATTTTTGTTTTTTTAAAAAAATATTATTTAAAATATTTGAGCAATAAAAAAACAACATAAAACGTTTGATTAGAAAATATATTAGGTAACTTCTACATTACACCATTTCTTAATAGACGAGGAGTCTAATATTAGATGCATGCACCAACGAATTAACATATCAAACTTCAACTAGAAGTTTCATAAAACTTCTAATTAAATCTTGAATTATCTTTCTTTTAATTTTTCGCTCGGTATTTATACTAAATCGTTCTAATACTTTAATTAAATTTGAATTTGAACATTACAATCCCCATTTTTAGTGGATTTCTTCTTCTATTCCTTGTAGTTCGAATCTTAGATTTCTGAGTAAGAATGAAATAATTTCAATTATTCTACCATAATTCGTACAGATTAAATCTTAAATTCTAATATTAAAGGGAAAACAAAAATGCAACGCATGCAAATACTTAAAAGAATTCTTGCCTTAGACGCAAGAGATTTTTGCAAGTGGTAATAATGACTAGAAAATAAACACATAAAATAATTAATCTTATATTTTAGCAAGTACATGATCAATAATAATCATGATAACTGCAGGTGGAACCATATGATGAACCAAAAATAGAAACAAAGAACAATTTTAATTTTTTTTAAAAAAATAATATCATGACCAAATAATATAGTAGACAAACCCTATAACTAGCTTAAACATGGAAAAAAATGTCAAAGACCTAAGTTTAATTTTAATGTGTTTTATTTTATTATACAAATAAAGCCACTTTAATTCATTGAAATTTAATAAAAGTGTACATTTTAATTTTTTTCCATAGGGTGTTGAGGTATATGATTAACCAAGACTCTACTTTCGGCTACACTATGCAATGGACAATTTGAAAGCATGTTTTGAAAATGACTTGACAAAAAAGTATATTGGTTTCTTTTTCATTGACAAATCTTATTTTAGGTTCAGAGTTATGATAGGATGAATATAATCTTTAAGTTTATCTAAAAATTTCAAATTTAATTTTTAGGTATAAAAAATCATGATGGAAAATACTTTTTGAACGAACTTTATGTAGTGTGAATTCAGATTAATTAGATCCTTAATATAAATATTGTACATTGAGTGTTGGACGAAAAGAAGAAGACAAACCCCACTTTCCTTGTAACTCTATCATATCTGATTCAAATAAAGATGAGTTGAATGTGTTGTGTCTGACGTGATACATGATTTAAATTTTATGTGTACGATTATAAAAATTTTCATAAACCTATTATGTTTTTAATACCATGATTTCAAACCTACTATTCTTTGCAATATTATAAGATTTTTATACATAGGTTTATCTTCCGCATCAAAAGTATTAATGAATTTGAAAGAATCCACAACTATAACTTCATATCCTAGATTTATCTCTAGTTTCATAATACTAGTTATTTTCCTATTACAATTCTATTTTTTTTATTCAAACTTAATATCGATAATGTAAACTAACTCACATCTACAGGTCTAGAGTAATTATGGAGGACATCATGCTTTGATTTTTAAGCCTTGGATTATGACAAGCCTAGTGCTAAATCTTATTATATTGCTTTAAGTCGAACTTTGGCGCAGACTAATTTTTTGTAGGAAAAAAGTTTGTGTTTAATCAAATTTATAACTCTAATGGGAAGTCCTTTAAATCAAATCAAATGATTAACTCTAATTCTAGGAAGATAATTGTATATATGTTGATTATCATATACTCTACTATACAATTTAGACAGCTCCCAATCATTTGCCTATATTTTTCTCCTATTTTTTCTTCCTAGATTTTGAGTTAGTTTTTTTTCTAAATTATGTTATTTCACTTATTATGTATATATACTTTTAAAAAATAATTAAGGTACTTAAATGTAATCATCCTTCTGTTCGTGATGTGGACAAAACTAACACCACCACTATGTGGTCCATTAATTTATATTATTAAACGTATCATCGAACTAAAAAAATCCATTACAAAAAAATTGATCCAAATACATTGAAATTGATAAGTAAGACTCGTTCATGTATGATTTTGTTCTATTTTAGAAACAATGTCATTCATGACTTATGTTTACTTTCAATTCTAGTTTAATATATTAGAGGCTTGTGCACGTGACAATCAAGTTTTAGGCGTATTTTTAAGTTGATTATAAATTTATGCATTTTATCGTAATAGTTGAGTTTTAGGCTGACTCGTCTTGATGGGATAAGACGAGTGTCATCACATCTATATTTGGATCGTGACAGTTAGATGGTTTTAGTGATGTATTTTATAATATGTTAGTCTACACTCAAAATAAATAATATCACTAGTGAATTAAATTATCACATAATATGTATAGCAACATGTACGTAATGCATGCCTTCATTATCGCCATTGTATACATTCCAATAAATGATTTGTCATAATATATGTATATGTACTCCTAGTGCTCTCTAAATGACTATATTTTATGTTATAACACATATGATTAGAGTGCTCATAATTTATCCTTAACTATACAATTGGACCTAATTAATTAAGTGGCATTACAAATTTTTACTTTATTTAGTTAGGTTTAGTGGCAAATCTTGAGTTAACAAACTTCTCTATTGGAGTACTACTTTCCCATTATTTATAGATTTATAGATTCTTCCTTTGGTTGATTTGGGATTTGTATTTTTCATAAAAAGCCATTGAAAATACAATAAAATAACTAAATAAAATATAATAAAAATAATGGTTATTTAAGTTGAAACTGAAAGTGCCTTTTAGAAAATTTGTTATGTAGCAAATTACTTTCGATTAAAATAATAGTAGGGGACAATAAGTAAGTTCATAATGCTATAAATTAATTATTTATTTATTTATTTTGCTTTATGATCTGTCTTATTAGTTATGTGTAATGTTTAATAATATAGATCCTCATGATCAGTGGGGGACTTGGAAACTAATTATATAGCCCTCAAATTAAATTAATGCTTATTTGTATTTTTTTTAAAAATATTATATATATATCTTGCAAGATCGAATCAATCTCTTAATATGATTTTTTTAAAAGAGAAATACAAGTAGTAAAATTGATAATACGGTCTCTTAAATTTCATGTTATAGGGCTTCTATTACTCATCATCATCAGGCCAAAATTTTGTGTATTATACGACTAGCGTTGTAGATATTTTATGAAAATCTTAACATTGATTTCTATATTATTTTAATAAATGAGATTCGATTAGCATACCACGTAAACTCCTTCTTTAAAATTTTACTCGTCTCTCTTAATCTTTATTTGTAATCTGTCTTTATCGCGGTCTACCCTCCATCACAACGACTCACAATTAAGCTCTCTCATCATAAAAGGAATATTAATTGACTATTTTTCTTTCCTCTTGAAGATGATTTTAGACTTTTTTTTCACATGGAAAGTACTTTTAACTTGTTTGAATATATATGAAAATACATCTTGATAAAAAAAAATAGTATAAATAAATGGATTAACAAACAAAAATAAACTTTAGTGTAATCTCAGCATGTGCAAACCACCTGAAATTTCAAAAAACAATAATCATGTAATGTGAAATAAGCATGCGCCTAATTTTCTTTTAATTTTTTTTATTTTTCCTTTTGGCAAATACAATGTCATAGGGGAAATAAATTCTTTTTGGATAAAATTAATTAGTTGATAGAGTTTTTATAGTATTTGAATCGTAAATACTAGCTTTTATTATATATATATATAACATGTTAGAATTAAAAGTTGGACTATCTAAAGCCAAAAGTTATTTTTTTTCCCAACATACTTTAAAATAAATATAAAATGCCTTTTTTTAAACTCTACATAAAGTTTTTTCTTTCTTTTTTTTTTTTATAAAAAAATTGTAATTAGCCAAACTGTGAAAAGGTGATCAAACAGCACTACTAATAATTAGTATAATTAACCAAAACATGTGGAGTTGGTTTCTCAATATACTACATAATTAAATTATTAATTAGCACCATAATTATTAATTAAGCACTTGTGGTTTAAGAGGAATTAAACGTCATGACAGCATGATACTGATGTCATAATTATTAATCCCCACAAATAAAGCAATATAATTTATTTTATTTTTTTCTAAATTTTATTGTTTGCTAGTGCTACTAGCTATCATCAAATCTTTGAATTAGGAAAGACTTAAAATTAAAAATAAAATAAAAAAAAAGTACAAGGAAAAAGGAACCTAAGCTAAAAAGGTTAAAACAATGGGGACCAAAGTAGCCATGCGTGTGACCACTATATATATGGTTCCTAAAAATTTCTCATCCCAAAGGCTTCATCGATTTTACGTCTTTATCAGAAAATTATATTGTATATAAATATAACTAGTATCATATTTGAAAATTTATAAAATATAAAGTAACAACTTTTATACCTCATCAAAAAAGGATCCTTTTGTATTTGCTTATAGACAATATTTAGATTAATTTAAGAATCAAGAATTGAACAAATATTTACATGCAAGAACTTGGTTCAACCCCTCAACTTCCCTCACAAAACAAAAACGAAATTAAGGTTATGTTTAGTACGAAAGAAAATATTTTTTATGTTTTATATGTTTAAGTGCCTCTAATTTATGGATCATATTTTGAGACCCTCTCATGCCATTAGGGGCGGAGCTAGATCATATTTTGAAACCCTCTCATGCCATTAGGGGCGGAGCTATCTTTGTCTAAAATGTATTAATTGACACTCTCTTTCGTCCAAAAAAAATACATTAATGTATAGATCGATATAAAAAATTCAATAAGTATACACTACATTATCAGTTCTTTTGACCTCTCCACATGTTTACTTCATTATACTTTGAATACTTTTAGTGAAAATCCCGACCTTTCGACTACATGTCATCCTCCCACCTCTATCCCCACTCACGACAGTTATTTGTCACGTTAAACATTTTGAATATTACTTTCTACTTAGTCATCAAACATAAACAATACAAAGCAAGAAAGCATTTTTTTTTTCTTCATGTCAAATACAACAACAAACTCAATGTATAATTCAACATGCAAAAATTTAAATAAGTCAGAATACGTAAATTACTAAATTTTATTCCTACCTCGTAGACCAAATAAACCCTAAAGCATATATTATGAGGTCAGTGACAAATCTGTGCATTAGAGTGACCTGACAATGGTGTAAAGAGGAATAAGGTCAATTAATATCCGTACTAAAAATAGACTAGGAAAGAGCACTAACAAGAGACATTGGAAATCAACATGTTTTATTTTTACTTGTTATTCATGTGCATAGTGTTTTTATTCCTACTCTAAATGTTTGATCATAGGGTCTTATTCCTACATAAAATGTTTGTTCAAATTTGTCACATATAACATTTAACCTAAGTACCTAATTAACCTTTATTTTTATAGAAAAAATTTAGTAACCCATAGACAATATATATATAGGAGATTCTCTCAATTACTCAATTTGATTTATGGAAAAAAAGGTTACATATCCATATCCATATCCATGCATTATTCAAAAAATGGCGCTACGTTGTGTCTGTACTGACGTGACGAACGTCAACATTATAACAATAAATAAAGATATTTATGTTACGCCTTTACTGATATGATCTGTTAATAACTGTAACGTTATATAGCTATATAGGCAATGCATGGGGTCACGTTCATCGCTTCAGAGTCTTATGCGCAACTCTTCTAGAGAAGATTACTTTTTTTATATGTTCTTTAAATTATGAATAAAGGTCTAATTTTATTATTCCAAGATATTATAGGGGTTGATGATATTTGTATTAACTTTACTCAGCCAAAATTTCATATGGACTGTGTAATTAGTCAGATCATGTTGGTAAAGACATATCAGGAGGAGTTAAAAGCAGTTTTTTTTCTCCTCATTTTACTCTTAGTCAGTCATTTTCTTTTTGTGTAGTAGTATTATAATCATTTCATAAAAAACAGCTTTGGAGCTTTATGCATATTTGACTAAACTAAAGAGACTTTTAGGAACAAAAAAAAGAAAAGAAAAGGGAAAACAACAATAATGTATTGATCGATCAGTGTAATTCTACAAGTAGAGTTCTGAGGAGAGTGATGTATACGTAAATCTTGCCCTTACTTCAAAAAGATAAAAAAATTAGAAAAATTATTTTCGAAAGACTCTTGGCTATAATCACTTGATCACTACGTATATATTATGTCACATTTGAAAACATCAATCATTTTCAGCAATATTTTGGTCCTTTTGTAGAACTAATTAAGTAAAATATAAGCAAGAAGTTTTTTCTTTATTTCTAGCATTAGCTAATAATTGGTCTTCACATAATGTTGTTTTAGTTTCAATGATTTTATTCATGTTCATGTAAGATTGGGAAAGCGAGGAGGTCATAAGCGTATACGCAATGTAGATTTAAATTAATCAAAAATTTTAAAAAACTGTTCTCATTTGCGTATATTTTATTTTCTTCAAATTTTACTTATCAGATTACACTTATATATATATATATATATATATATATATATATATATATATATATATATATATATATTGTTGTTATATTCAATCCATATAAAGGGTTGATCTTCCCATTTATCAAGAAAACACAAAAGAAATTTTTGCTTAATTAATACCCTAGGAAAAACTATTGGTGGAATTAGATGATATAAATAATTGATTAATTAAGTTAATTAATTAATCTTTGAATATTAGAAAACCAAGCATAATGCAACATGATGTCAGTGTAGAATCACACCAAACCTCACAAAGTTAATAGAGACAACATTTTAGAATTTACAACTTATGTCAGCAACAACTTGACAATTTAAATATTTCATAATTAAATTATAAATAATTAAATTTGTGGTAGCCTAATATTAGTACTATTGCTTTAACTATAGTGGGAAATCTGTTGCTAATTCCCAACCAATAGATTAGAGAAAAAAAAGTTTTCTTGAGTTAATCTAGAAGTTTGGTATAAATATTAAAAGTGCTTATAATAAAATTAATTAAAGATAATTAATTAATCACTTTTAACTTATGATCTTACTTAACTTTATAATTATTCATTTAGACGTAAATATGAGGAAGAACGATCGAAAATATCAAGATATATTATCTCCTGTTTCAACATTGATCCAGTAAACATCGCTCAAATAAATTAAGTTCTTTCTCCTCGTTGATAATCTTTTTTTTCACTATACAAAAAAGATAAAAATATTTATCAACACCTTTTCATTATCAATTTCAACACTCTATCGAACCATTCCTTCTATTTCAATTTATACGTCATAAATTTCGAGATTCAAGTTAAACTTTCAAACTTATAATAGTGAACTCAAACATAAAACTTCAACCTTTTTTTATTTTTTATATATATCTGAAAACTACGTAAAAAGTATTATAGATCACAATAAATAACTAAAAAACACATACAAAAATTTCAATTCAAAAAAACTTAAACTGACTCTCGAAATTTCAACCGTACCACATAATTAAATCAAAATTAGAAAAAAGTTAACCAATTATGAAATGACTAATTAACCCCCCACCCCCACCCCCACCCCAAATGAATAATATGAATAGATGCAACTGAAACCGAGGAGGAATAGATACAGAATATATCATGTGAAGACAAACTCATCAATATGTAGTTTGCAAAAATGACCAATTATATTACACTACCCCCTACCTACCCACCCCACTATAAGGGGTGGGGGGTGGGGGTGGAGTGTGTTCCAAGACACAATGATTACAAGGGTCTTGGGGAAGCATAAAGGTTTGGCGTGGAAAATAGCTACTCTATAGTATATGTATATGAGAGAATAATAATACTATATCTTAACCTAACTAAACCTAAAAATACCCTAACTTTTTATATCTCACTTTGAAACAAAAAAGTAAAAACATACCTCGTTAGCGTTTGAACGTAGATTTTAAAAATTCAATTTATAGATCAATTTTTGAAATTTTGAACTTCTAATCACGTAGTTTCAAATTTTGAATTCGCATGTCATTGTAATAAAGTTGATGTATAATAAAATCAGTATGAAAATCAACTCCTTAAATGTAACGAATGGTATATATATATTGTCATGTTATATCCATAATTACTAAAAAATTAAATTGATGATATTTATTTATTTTATATATAGTGTAAATAAGTAGTATTAATTTACTTTTGTGATGAATAAGCTAAACTTCTAATTATTATTAAAATTGTGTTTGGTCGGTCGACAATCCGTGTGTTTTGCCTTCAGAGTGTTTCTTTTTGTTGCAAGTAACATAAACTCTAATAATTATATTACTTTGAACCATGTAGTAAATAATATACTTATATAGTTCATGTGTTTTCTATAGGGAAAATAAAAGAATAATTTTACTATTACTTTTATAAAAATATATTATACTAAAGGACAATTCTCACTTTTTAAATTAACTTTTAAAATTAAGTTAAACTCAAAATTCATTTCTTATTATAATATCAGAATAGAGCCCATCTAAATTCTCATTATGTTTTACTTTGAGCGTAAGGGGCTTGTGGGGATAGTCTCGCTTTCGCCCTTTAAGGAAGTGAATCGATGATCTCTTTAATATGACGTGTTGGATAATACTCGCTTCTTGAGTTGGCACGCCGTCGTTATCTAGCTAGATTTTAAGGTTTGATTATTAGACTCAAATTTATTTCTTATTAAATTTTATATACAGTCGAACAATATCACATAAATTGAGACGGACAAAGTTATACCTAATAATTGTTGATGTGTTTGTATAGGGAAAATAAATAAAACAAAAATCCAAAGTGAACAAACATGAGTGAGAGAATTAACTAGTTAGTGTGTGATAGGTATATAAATAGATATAATATATAGTTGAAAGAGAAAAAAAGAATGCCGTAAAGAGAAAGGAAACAACACTGCCAGTACTTTTACATACCCCTTCTCTATATAAAAAAATTAAAAAAATTGTCAGAAGTGGACATTAAAATATAAATAAATAAATAAAAAGTTGGGTCCATTTTTATTTTTTATTTTAAAAAAATTAAATAATAAATACAAAAAGATACCAACAAAGCCACAAAAGAGATTTGAAAAAAGCTAGTTGATGCTAAGGATAAAAAGGGTCACTTCCATTGCCATTCAATACAGGTTGAAATCTCAAAAAAAAAAAAAAAAACTTTTCTTTCTCTCTCAAAACAACCAAAAAAATAAAAATAAATCTTAAGTTCTTCACTATTCTACATCAAAGCAAAGCAAAGGTCTGTCTTTTACTTACTTATTATTCCCCTTTTTGTGTTTTATTCCTTATGAAAAAATTCCTTTTGTCACACAAAATCCAACTTTGTAATATATATATATATATATATATTTAAAATTTTCATCCAACATATATTTATACATGTGATGATTATTCTTACTTAAAAACATATTCGGTGTATGATCTATACAGAAAAAATAAACAGGAAATCTGACTAATTATTTGTATATAAACAAGCTAAACCTAAACTTACTATTGTTTCACTCTTGTAATCGTATTCAGTATATAATCTATGTATATCGACTAGAAAATTTATTACTTATTATATATATGTCTAATTACTATAATATACATAATGTTGAACAAATAGGTATGCATCCACAAAGTTTCATGAACCCGGTTCACTTTCAAAGCAACTCAGAAATGTTACCATGGTCAATTCCACCGGTTCAACCATTTATGAACCCGGTTCACCACCATGATCAGTCATTTCTCCTCCCTCCATCACCATCGGCTTACGGTTTATTTAATCGTAACACTACAACAGATCAACAACACCTCCGGTTCATCTCAGATAGTTTAGTAGGTCAAGTGGTTCATCATCATAATCATAATCATCAACCCGGTTCAATTGCACCTTTTGGTTTACAAGCTGAGTTACAAAAAATGAGTGCTCAAGAAATAATGGATGCTAAGGCATTGGCTGCATCTAAAAGTCATAGTGAAGCTGAAAGAAGACGTAGAGAAAGAATCAATAATCATCTTGCTAAATTGAGAAGTCTTCTTCCTAATACTACTAAAGTAAGTCTACTTAATTATATTATAAGAGTTTATGTTATGTGCGCTGACAATCATAACATTATATATTGATTCATCACAATGGAATAATTATACTGGATATATTGATATTGATCGATGATCACCTATAATATGACTTTACCTTTTCTAGACCTGACTTATGAAATTGTACTTAATATGATATTAGGGTTAGTGTTGATGACTTATAGTAATAACTAATTATTTCTAGACCTGACTTATGAGATTGTACTGATTAGGATATTAGGATTAGTGTTGATCATTTATAGTAATAAATAATTAAGAGGTAACTCTTCGTAGCAAGACCGATATGATAATTTGAATATGTAAGTTTATTTTTGTTTAAGATTGTTTTTGTGTATATAAGTATATCACCTAAACTCTTAATGTGATTTTGTTATTGCTTTGTTTTATTTTTGGTGTATTTAGGTATATATATCGCGTGTAAGAATTTTTTTTTTATATTATTAAATTATTAAATGATATTAATGGATGAATTTTCTTGACATAATTAAAAAGAATTTTTTTTTTTTTTTTTTATTAGTGATATAAAAACTCCTTATATGATTTATATAACTTGAAACTCTTTTGGTTTTAGTATTTTGAAAACCATGAAACGAAAATATGTAATATATGTAACCTTTAAAGATTGGTTTATCTGTTATAACAAAAAAAGATAAATTGACGATGATGATGTATATATAACTTATACTCTTTGATTTTAGATCTTCAAAAGATTTTATTTTGGATTCTTTCATGCCTAGAAAGTAAAAAGTATACGTAGATAATACAAAACCTAGCAAAACCAAATGAGTATGAATTGTGTAATACATAGCTAGAAGTACAAAAAAAAAAAAGTGAACACCCTTTTCTATTTTTTCATTTATTAATTAGTATTGTTCCGTTTCAAATTGTTTGTTATATACATATTTTTAATCTGGTTAAATATATGTGATATTTTTACTATTTTTTCACACTATATGTTAAAAAATCATAAAATTAAATAGTATTTGGATATATTCTACATAACTTATTCTTTATTTTTTTAAAATCTCGTGTTAAATCAAAACTAGACAAATAGATTAAAATCGAGAGATGTTTAGTGCTAGTTCCAAGGAAAGTTGGAACAAAGCGTTAATGTCGCAAATTTGACATGAAAAAGAGAAACCACCAAGCAGTTCAAAAGCTTCCATAGAAAATTCTTGCCGGTTATTAAATTTACATTACCCAAAAAAATAAAATAGTTGCTAAAAAAAAATAAAAAAATATATATATATTATTTTAAAAGATTTAATTTAAATGAGACAAACAAGCATTTTTGTCAGTCATGTATACCTTTTTTTTAAAAAAAAAAAAACTCTATGTACTTCATGCCTAGTCCTCAAAAAACCCCACCCTAAAAATCCTCAATTTAATGATCAATCATATCAAGTTTACAAACCCCAAAAAATATTAATAATAATATATTTTATATAATTTTATTGATAGAGTTTAAGGTGAGTGATATAAAAATAGAGAGATTCTTTCTGAACGATTCTCAACTTAAATAAGAGTATCAATAGTTCAATATATAAAATAAATATAGTACCAAAAAATAATATTGAAAACAATTAAAAAGAATACGTATCAACAAAAATAATATGATAATTTGAAGCAAAGAATGAGTTTACAAACCCCATATTCTTTTTCTTTTTTCAACTTATACAATATTTGTGTGTGGTAATTTTCTCAACATTTATGTGTAGTTATCGCTTAGGTAATCTGATAATATTTTCTTTTGTACATTATACATTGAGACATAGATCAATTATATGTTGGTATGTTGTAAATATGTCTAATTCTTGATCTCAACTTAAATATTTTATGAAACAAACGATTATCTATAGTTATCATTCAGATGACTATTATAGCTAGTGTTAATATTGTATAATTCTTCATATCATTGATCTTAACATAGATATTTTATGAATTAACAATCATCTCTAGTTATCATTCAGATGACCTGATAATTAGTGTTATATATGAATGAAGTTATCATTTAGATGATCTGATAGCTAACGTTACGTTTATTTTTTTTTTGTTATGTTAATAGACAGACAAAGCTTCATTGCTAGCAGAAGTGATACAACATGTGAAAGAGTTAAAAAGACAAACATCCTTAATATCAGAGACAAGTCTTGTCCCAACTGAAATTGATGAATTAACAGTTGATAATGCAACATCTGATGAAGATGGTAAGTTTATAATAAAGGCCTCTTTGTGTTGTGAAGATAGATCTGATCTTTTACCTGATTTAATCAAGACATTGAAAGCACTAAGGTTAAAAACATTAAAAGCTGAAATTACAACACTTGGTGGACGTGTTAGAAATGTGTTGTTTATAACCGGAGACGATTATTATTGTAATCGAGAGGTAGATCCGTGTATAAGTGGAGACGATGAAGATACTGAGATGATGATGCAACAACCACAACAACAACAACCACAGTATTGTATAAGTTCAATACAAGAAGCACTTAAAGCTGTGATGGAGAAATCAAATGGTGATGATTCTGCTTCAACAAGTGTTAAGAGACAAAGAACTAACAATATCAACATCCTATCTTAAATTACTTCTTTTCCTTTTTTATGTGTTTTTTTTTTGTTTTTTTTGGGGTGTGTGGTTTTTGTTTTTTTGTCCATCTTATTAGGACAATATTATAATGTAGAGAGTTGGTGGTGTCTAGCTAGGGTTTTGGGTTAATGGTATGATGTGTGAGTTGCATATTAGAAAACCCTACCATAGATAAAACTCAGAAGCCAGGTATTTAAGTGGAGAAGTATCTATTAGAGGGTCAAATTTAGTATTGGTGGATTTTGATACTGTGTGCTATTGACTCTTTGAAGGTTTGATTTCTCGATTATTACAAAAAAAAATATGTTAGGGTTGGTGCATAGTGATTTTCTTTTTGTGTTGTCCCCAAAAATGTTTGATTTCCTCGTGTCATGTTCATCAAAAGTCTGATATTTAAATGAAGAAATGTCAAGGGTGAATTCTGTATTCATCACTTTTGAGTCATGCATTATAGACTGTCGAGGATTTCTGAATTATAAAAAAAATGTAGAAACTTGGTGGTGTTTTTTGTTTTTTTGGTGGTGGTGGGGTGGGGGTCCAAAAGTGTCTCAATCAATTGACTCATGTCTATGTCATGTCCATCAAGAGTTGATCAACTCAAACAAGAAAACCCTTGAGAAAGAAAAATTGAAGAGAAGGATCTTTTTAGTGAAGAGAGAAACATTATAAGAATAGAAATATAGTGAAGTATTTTTATTACATGCTCTTTGTCTCTCTTTTGTTTTTTAGTGTGGAATTTCCTTTGACAACTTCTCTTTCTTTGTCACAATTTATGCATGCTCACAATATGCCTATTTTATCATTTTATGGAAAAAAATAAAATAAAATTATGGGGTGTTTTTTTTATCTTTTTTCTTTTGGGAAAGGGAAGAATCATTGTAAATATATTTATTTACTAGTGTTTGTTGTGACTCATATATGTATTTGCCTTGTATTTTTCTTCTCAAGGCATAATACTATATATCATTTTGCTCTTCTTCTTTTTTAAGTCTAAGTATGTTGTGGGTGATGGTATTTTGTTCTTTTTTTTCTTTTCATTTTGGGGTGTTTATTTCAATATTCTATGTAACAAGGGGATGGCAAGATCATCAATGAAATTATTATATTATATATATATATATATATATACATATATATATGTTTCTCATGTCTGAGTTGAAGCAGCATTATTGCAAATTGTAATTATACTTGTTAGTTAGCCATATATATATATATATATATATATATCTTATAATCTTAAATATGTCATCTAATAATTATACACGTTGCGGACTATAAAAGTTTTGAAATTTATAACCATGTTAAACCTATCATAATGTTTATGGTGTTATAAAAATATTCTCACAAGTCTTATAAAAGTTATATCAATAATATCTTTTAGGTTATTTATTATATGAAAACATATTACTCTTACTATATATTAGTTTTATACTTGGTGTAATAAATTCTACATGTTTCTACTGACTACATAGTGCAAAAGCCAATTTTTTCTAAATGTTTGTATAATGAGACACAGATTTTCACTATAATATTGGGAATAGGTATTGATTATTTTTTTTTTTTACTGATTCAATCAAAATATTTATACGAATCGTTACTCTAAATTTTTGAGTGGACAAATAGTGTTATTTTAAGCTGTTAGTACGAACAATCTGTCAATCTTTTTTTTGTTATCTTAAGTCATAGTCAAGTGACAGAACTAATAGACATGGAAGACAACTTAGATTTTATAAGATATTCCAATGTTTTATGTCCTTGGGGCCACACAATATATGATTATGAAATTTTGCATATACACAAATGTAACAAATAAAGATGTTTGTTAGGGTTCGACTCAATATTCTTGTGTGTATTTTTAATTTGTTCACTAATCTTCTAGCCTTTAACGTAATTCTTCAACTTCTCCATCAGTTTTTTGTTGACTTTATAAATACACTTATTGCAACAAAGCGCTGCAATAAAGTGCATAGAGGATATGGAGGAGATTTGATTAATTCAGAATCTTTTAAGTTTTATATATATAATATCTAAAATATAATGAATTTTTTTGACAAAATTTCTCTTAGGTAAGGTATTTGGAGTAACCATGTATCGAGTTGTTTGTATCGTTTCTAAATATACCTTATCGTCTTTATTTTAAAGTGATATTATCGTAAGCACCATCGACGTTAAACTTGATAATATATAGATCAATCTCCATTGGAACTTTCAAGTGGGCCTAATAGATCAAGGCCCAGATAAATGGGAACATTTCTATCTTATCCAAAGTAAATTTCTCACTGGGCCTCACTTGTAGTAGTCCAATAAAAAATTGTAGGCCCAGTATAATAACTATTAAAGCCCATCAAACAAAATCTTCATGTTTTAATGCTTACCTTACTCTTATCGGAAAATTTCACAAATAACCATTTTTCGGCTCTTGTAATTGAAAAATAGATACGTGTTGTGAAATTTTTAAATTTACGGGTGAGGCTCCATGAGATTGTCTTAGAATTCGGCCCCTAATATTTGAAGCCCCATAGTAGTAACTATTTTTCAAAGGCATGATCGAAAAGTTACCAGCAAACGCTATTTTATCGATTATAGCTTCCTTTGGAATCCCCCATCCCTTAAAGAATAACCTATTTACTATGTATAAATTGAAGAAAAAGATATTAGGATAAGCCATCTCCTATACACCCCATGAAGTCTGGCCCTTCTCTGAACTATACTAATACGATATATTTTATGCATCGGATCGAACTTTCTTAAATTTAAGGTACTACTATGCATAATTATAATTTTGTATAAAAAATAGGAATTAATTATAAAATATTTGTCACTAAAGAATATGTAATTAACAAGAAATTTTGATAATCCATTGCTAAATTAGAATTAGTGACGAATTATTAATCTATAGAACTTGTTCGTTGCTAATTTCTTTTCTCTTTTATTTTATTTTATAATTTATTAGCTGTTAATTATATAAATGATTTCTAAATTTATCCAACCATGACCACCCTAGCTAGGTAGCCTCATGACCTCTCAATTTGGATAGTACTTTTTTTTTTTCCATCCTCTCTGTGTATGCATTGAATTATACACAAGATACAAATGTCACAACTTACACACAACAAACATGTTGGCCTTAAAAAGAGTTTTTTCATTTTTTAAGTTTTCGATCGATGTCTGATATTTATATTCGCGTCTGATCTAATTCAGATTCATGCATTACAATGTTCATTTATAAGGGCGACACTAACCTAAACAATAATGATTAATTTCTATCGCTAAACAATAAAGGCTTTCACTAACTTATATAATGATGTATTAACGAAGAATTATCAAATAATCCTATTAGCGCATTGATCTATTTAACGATGAAGTTCATAGTAAATTCTTTTCCCCACTATTACTTTTCTCATTTCCTCTTCGACCTTGATTCGGTTTTTATCTACACGCAGATCCTTTTTTTTTTGCAAAAAGAAATATGATAATGCACTAATGAAGACATGTTTTTTTGTTTTTCATTCTATACTTGTCTTAGGATCTAACTAATTTGAATTCACGCAGAAATGTATACCATATTAAAAGTAAAATGCTTCTAATTAAAAGCGTGACTTACATATTAGAATCGAATCCAAATTTTCTAATTAAGAATGAGAGAGTATTTATCTTCGGTTAAATTGAATAAATGGGGAATATATGTCTCTTCACGAGTCATAAATTTGTGCACGTTGGGTAGTAGAAAGACCTCCAACTTCCATCTACACAAAAATGAAAATGTAAATGGTACTATTTGTTGTGAAGTGTAAATAAGGGTTGGCTCATTAAATATTGAGATGGCCATAAAAAGACAAAAAAAAAAATTGGAAATGAATAAAAAAAACACAAAAAATTAAAAGAAAAACTTTACGAATCATGTGGGAAGAATAAATTTCCCTATCACAGTTAATATTCAATAGAATTCTATGAGAATAATTGTACTTGTTATTGGTGTATACTGAGTGTATAATTAAAATATATAATGTATATACACTATGATTATATGTTGTATGCTGGCTAAAATTTGTTAAATTAAAATAAAATAGTGTCAGGATTATTTTTATTGTTAGTTTTGTTAGAGCGTTGTGCTATGCAATTTTTATTTTTGTTCTCGATTAACTGTTCAATATAAGAAGTTGCTAAGTCTGATTAATCGAGAATCACATTATATATACTTAGTAAGGGAGGGTAAATTACTTAATTATAACTAAAGGAATTCACATCTCCATACACCCTTTAAACTCGAGTTTTAGGTATTTCGACTCCAAAAAGAGAGCGTATAAAGCCTGATAATAGATACGAGATGAACAGATCTTGTAGCCGCACTACCAAGAAGAAGATTAAGGAAATCTCAACTATCAGACTTTGAACTTCATAAGTAAAAGAATACACTTTTCATTTCAAAAAATTATTATGATTAGAAATACCAGAGTCAAATTGATTAATTTTTTATTGAAATAAATTTGAGATCCTTTATTGTTGCAAATGTAAACCATTCCTAGTGTAATAACTCACAATTCTGACAGAAAACCCACTAAAATAAAGCAAATTGGTTGTTCAAACTTATAATGGCAATAGCAAGAGTACACCAAACAATCATTCACTCTTGTGGACCTTTTATTGACCAAAACAACATTTTTAACATTTTAATTTTTCTTTATAATCATTAGATTCTCTTCTTTTATGTGAAAAAATAAATCTAACATTAAGCTTGTATCTGGATACGCGATATGAAGTCATAATTTTCAAGTTATTATTTTAAATATGTAATCCGAGGTAATGATTTTAAAATATGAAATTTGATCTATAAGTTTATATTTTGTAAAAAAATGAAAATTCGTGCTTAGCCTGAAGAAAATATATTTATCTGTTAAAGAATTATATTTAAAAATGTGGAGAATGTACAAGTACCCTTTCAAACTATGACACAAATTGCAGAGACACCCCATTGCTAAACTAAGGTTCTATTACCTCTGTAGATTTAGAAAACTCAACAAAATAAATTTCTTTTACATCAAATATAATTTTAATAAGATTTCAAAAATTAAAGATTCAATAATTAAAGTCTAGATTTTATGCATTTGTCAATCAATTCAAAATATCAATCGGACATTATTCCAATAAAACAACTAAAAAATCAGACTATTATTTGAGTTGGACTTTGTTGCATTAAATGACAAAAAAAGCTATTAGAAAAAAACAGTTCGATATACAGATCATTCGATATTAATAAGGTATTAAAAAAAATATCGTATCATAAGAGATATAATATAGATAGATTGTGTTAATGTGAAAATTCTTATAATTATTTTCACTGTTCAAATTATAATTGATAGATCAGACGAAAATAACTTTACTATATACCAGATTTGGAAAGAATTATTATGATTGACAATTTGACACAAATATTAAATAATGTCATTTTCAACTTATATATACGCACACTTATTATGTCTTAATTATTGCTAAATAAAGTTGGTGATCATGATTCTTCTAAAATCTTCAATTGAATAATCAATTTTCTAATAAAAATAATATATATTTTTTTTAAAAAAAAACTAAATATGCACCATGTGACTTTTTTATTATTTTCAAATGGGTTTTGTCGACACATAGAGGAATTAATATTGTTGAAAAAGCTAATGTCCTTTACAATCTTATATTATATTTTTAATACAGTACATTATTTGGAACGACTCACTTTTTTCTTTTTCCTTTTTAATCTCTTTTTTTTATTGCATATAGTCCAATTATTAGGCAGTTAAACTTTACTTTTTTCTTGAAAGTTCTTAGAAGAATTTTTTTGAATGAAAATCTTGCGTAAACTAGGTCATAATTCGAATCGTTAAATTAGTCATGAATATTTATGTTAAAGATAAATCGTTTAGGTTATAACATACTGAAGTACAATATTTCTTGAATTATATATACAAAATATTTCGTATATTAAACTATTGAGAATTACTTTTGATGAAATTGTTTTCTATAAGATTATATAAGTACACATACACAAAATCATATAAATGCTCATTTAAACAATCACAATTATAAAAACAAAAGTATTTTATTATATAGATATGTCATTAATTACAATATTTGATCCAATTATTACTTGGATTAGAATTACGTGACAATATGAAATTGTTTACGCGGCACAAATATTATAAATATAAACTTGACCAACTCCATCATCTAGAAAGGTAAATAAATTAGTACTGCCCTCATTTTAATTTATTTATCTTATTGTTTTTTTAAATTCATTTTTGATTAAAATACCTTTTTTTTTATAATTCTTTAAATTTTCGCATAACATGTTTAAGACCAGATATTTTGATAGTAGATCTTTAGTTTAACATCATAAAATTCAAAATCTTCAATATTTGAAAATTTTCGTGTGACTTAAAAATCAAACAAACATATTTAAAACAAACGGAGCAGTAGATATTAAAATCAGTTACCAACAAGGATTGTGGTAGAATAGTAAATACTCATTCATCCTTAATCAAAAGTCTCAGGTTCGAATCTCCTTAGTTAAAGAGTCATCTTTAGTAGAGAACATACTTCTCTTCTCTGTGCGAATTTGAATTCAGTTAATCTCTAATATGAATATCAACAGAATGAAATGAATAATAAAATTATTTTATATAAAAATGAATCCAATGTCCCAAAAGATAAGTCATGCATGGACCTAGTGTATAATGGCTATAATATAATGGGGACGTATAGAAAGTAAAGTCCCTTTTGTAGTACAAAGCAAACCTCTCTTTTTGGGGTCCATAAAAATGTAAGTTAGGATTAACACTAGGGATATGTGACTTATGGAGCTGGCAAATATTGAAAAATGTTTTTCTTATATATGACAATCAGACAAGAAATTGATAGGAATATCCTTCAATATTTTCACCCTATACATAACTACCTTACAATGACCATTAGGACATAGAAATCATCGGAGATCGTGATAAAATGGATATGATCCCTTCATTCTTTATTAAAGGATTTTTGGATAAGTCGTAAGCAGGATTGAAGCCAAAATTTTGATGTTTGTGGGTTCTAAAGTAGCGAATAGAAAGAAGGCCCTTGCTGGGTTGACAAACCTTTATATTTGATATTTTAGTATGAATATAGAGTATGATCAAATGCTATTGAGTTCGTCCAAGCCCCTAGGTAATACAGTAGCTCCATCCATGGTCGTAAGTATGAAAAAAGTCCTGACAGAAAGGGACTTATGTGATGTGAATTTCGAAAGAAGAAACTCATATATTCTTAATTATATTCACGTTATTTTTACCTAACAAAATCTTTCATATTTGATCGTTCGGCGAAAGGATAACCAAACTCGATTTAGCTTCTTTTTTTTAATTGTTAGATCTTTATTTTGAAGAAAGATAAATATATCGGAATCAGACAAAATAAATTTTGTTTAAGTCTCGTCCCCTTATTGATCAAGCAAGGTTTCACTGAGACGGATAACATCAACTAAACACTTTCTTACTCCCATAGATTAGCTAGTGTGCAATGACGAATACCTACAACCCTTTCCTTTATCGGGGATTTTTAGAATCGAAACTCCAAAACAAATACCATAACGAATATATAAGAGGTTAGACAATGAAAAGGTTATTTACCCTTTTATTTTGAAATAGTTGTTACTTATTAGGGATATTTATTAAAACCAACTTCTGTATGGGTAATAGAAAATTTATTACAACATTACTTTATAGGGTTAATTACTACACCGAATTATTGAATTAAATGACAATTAGTACAACCTACTCTTCATTATGAAAATTACACTCAATTAAAACCTTTTTTTCTATTTTTTTGGTGTGTTTTGTCAAAGCATATATTCAATACCTCACTTAATATTAGAAATGATAATCCCATGAAAGTTATAGACTCGTCATGAAATGAATAAGATCAGGTCAACTATAACTAAAAATTTCGATAAAGAGTATTTTTCTGACCCTTTTTATATATAGGCCTTACCTGTTGTGACTTAGTCGAAACTTTAGAAACAAATATTAGATATGAAGTGATGAAAGTACAAATAATATAATTTAATGTAAATATCGAGTACGAATAATCCAAGATTTGTTTGCATAATATAATTGATTTAGTTATTTTCCATTTTTCACAAACATTGACATGTTCATATGGGTACAGTCATACAGTTGAATTTATGTTCATCAAATTATATTATATGAAAAATATCATATTATATAACACCCCCCCACCCCCAGGATTCTATAATTCATTAAGAATTTCACGTGAAAGCATCAAACACAAATCAGACAGACAGCAAGAAAAGCAACAAAAACATATCCCTTATTATTTTTTCCTCTCTCCAATATATTTTTTTGGTTGTTTCCTATAAAAATCATTTAAAACAAAAAACGACAATAATATAATTAATATTTATAACACTAAATTCACAAACAACAAATCCATTTATATTAATTTCCACAAGAAAAAAAAAATGTACCCCCAACCCTCCAACAAAAAATGAAAAAAAAAAAAAAAAGGTTCACACTTGGTGAGTCGAGTAGACTCACCACTCGACTCACCTAAGTCATTATGATTTACCACAACCATGCCGTGAAAAACCTATTCTCGATCGATCTCTGTCGAATTCAAACATGAACCCTTGTTGCATTAGGTTTCCAATAACCGAAAACCCTGAAGGCGCCGTCAACGGTTGCAATGCGAGACATTTAACGTCCTCCGCGGTATCGATAAAGTAGTTTCCGGATGGCGGGGAGAGGATCGAGTTTCCACTGAGTTTGAAACTCATTTTCGGGAAACTCGGTCGTGACTCCCCCGACACGTTGACGCATAAGTCGAACCCGACAGTCGGCTCATCGGCTTCCGGTAGTGTAACGAGCCGTTTGAAAGCTTGGACTATACGCCGATAAGCCGGCTCGGCGAGAAATGTCAATGTTGTCCCTGAATCCATAACAGTCCCTCCATTACCTAGCTCATCAATTGCCCAAACCGAAGGGCGTATTGGTAATTTCACATCTTCAATGTAAATACTTTCAATCCCAATATAGTAAAACGTTGAAGTAAACGGATTACTTATCATCGGCGTGTAATTCATTTTCTTCGGATCGTTGACAGCCGTTGACCGGCCGATTAATAAATAACTCGTCGGAGTCGGCGATAATGTGTAATCCATTAAACAGTAAGAAAATTTGTTACCGAACCGGCGGCCGAGTTGACTCGCTAACGAAATCGAACCGCGGCCTAAACCCATTACTCCCTGAGCTCCGTTGAAACTCGGACCGGCAATGCTTGGACCGGAAGCTTCAAAACTACAACCAAAAGCCAAATTCCTAAACTTCACCGGTCGACCGGAGCTGGCATTAAGCGTCGTCGTTTCGGTAGAGAAAAACCCTTTAGTTTCCGATCCATCGGAGTAAGAGTATTCGTATCTACAGGGGCTATGGAGGCGCGTGTGGTTACACGCGACGCCTGTAGGGTTAGGAACGAGCCTACATTTCTTATCGTAGCAATGGTAAGGTAAATAAGTTGAAGAATGCCGGGCGAGGAATGCGGAGTTTCGAGGGCGGGATGAGCAATTCCGGCAAGCAGAGCAACTGACCCAAACTAAATCACTACCGGTATCGGCGACGAGAAGGAGGCGTTGCGGTGGAGTACCCAATCTGAGATCTACGAAGTACTGTCCACTGCCGGTAGTTGCACCGGAAGTTAATGGGAGTTTAGCGGAACGAGTAATGCTGCGGTGGCCGAGGGAGGAGTAAAGGGTGTTTAAACGGTGGATATCGGAAGAGAGTGACTGTGAAGGAGTTGGGGGAAATGTGTCTTTGTGAAGTAATGGAAGTTTTAAGTATTCAAATTTTGTACGGCGGTTGACGGCGGCGACGGAGGAGGAGATGAGGAGGAAGAAGAAGATTACTCCGGTGGCCCTTTCTGCCATTGAAGAAGATATGAGAAAAGAAAGAGAAATATGGAGTTATGGGGTTGGTTGCATTTATACGTACGTGTTACTCTCTCTATTGATTTGTATAAGATTCCAATCACCAAGAAAACAATAATAACTCGGATTGCTCCACTCTTAATTAGATGTCTCAAATTCAATTTCTAAACGAGATCTAACATGATATAAATTTGAAATATCGCATGAGAATCCAAAAAAAAATATAACATGCTTATTTTATATAGACTAGTGATCTCTATTTATCTATCGAGTTTTAACTTCAGATAAAATTTTAAAAAGTAAATTTTGATCATCACTTTTTTTTGGGTGGGATGGGGGGTTTAGATGTGGTGCGATAAGGCATCATCTTGTTTTGCTAGGAACCAATTTCGATATGTCAGTTAGATATCCTCATCAAATCACTAACTTGATGTGTAATTTCTCGAATGGTAGAATGATTTTTCCAAAGAACTAGTAGTATAGAGCTATACTGATTTCTGTGAAATTAGGTGTTAGGCGTAATTCACACTCCAAAAGCTAGTTCAAAGGAAGGAGGATTGCCCAAGCCTTATAAGGAGTCCACCCATCTCATTAACCACCGATGTGGACTTTTGTCATTTTTTAACAATTTCATTCACTCACAAAATTCAAAAAGAAAAAAAAATCTTAATATGTGTTTAAATAAAATTTCAAATTTCAAAAATCACAATTTAAAAAATTCAAATTTTTAATTTTAAAATTTATAACTATGAGACAATATAAAAATGAAAAGAACGGAGAGTATATATTTTTAACATTAAACCATATTAGTACTAACTAATACTCTACTTCATATGTAAAGTTATTCCAAATTATCATTTTATTATTAAATGAAAACATCATTTCTACCTAAAATATGATTGTTTTAAGGGAGAATGAAATGTATTTTTTTCATAGAGAATGGTTATTAAAAACATATATGACTATACTATAAGCAATTCATAAAATTCAAATTTAAAATTAAATAGAAGTATGAACAAATTACTAAAAACCAAGAGATGTCTATAGAAACATTAATTTAGTTAGTCTTTACCCAAAATCCCAAAACAAACGAAAGCTGTCAAAGGGAACAAAGCTAGGTCCTAACTATCGTACATATTATATGCGATATCAAAGATGAAATAATTTTTAATCAAAGATTTCAAATTGGAAAAATCCGAAGAATAAAAGTAAAAACAATAAGAAACATCTTTCGTTATTATAAACTTTACATAACTCAAATTTAAATTAGTTGAATTCAATATGAATATCAAGCTATTGACATAATCTCTTACAGAAAGATAGGGTAAGACTATATGATAAAAATTATAATCTTTTACGTATATCTTATAAATATCAAATTTTCATATATTTACTATTTATATTGTGATTTTTCTTAATGAAAATTCTGAATCCGTAAATTTACGTGAGACTAAGATGACATGTGAAGCAAATGTCTCTACATTTACCGGCGTCTACTATTTGTCTGCCCTCTTACCCAGCTGTCACTCCCCGCATTTCATGGTTAGGTTTTCTTAATTTTAAAATACATTAGTTTATTTTTACATAGACACTTTTAATATATGAAGAAAACATAAAAATAATTATATCAATTATTATTTTTAAAGAATGTATCAAGTACAAATATAATAAGTTAAAATAAACGGAAGGAGTGATATTTGAAATCCGTTCAAAATACTCTCTGTAAAGTTTTCCGTTTCATTTTAGTTGTTATTTTAACTCTAAAAATTATAATAACAATTATTTATTTAATATAATTTTATAAAGTGAGGTTTAGAAAGGATAAACTATACTCAGACCCTATTTCTATAGAGATAGAGAAATTGTTTTCAGTATATAATTCTCGGATGAAGGGAAAAAAAAATATAAAGTAGTTTTAAATAAAAGAATGAAATACAAAATAATAATTATTTTAGAAATTGAATATTAAAGTTAATTAACAATTATTCTCAATTATAATCTCATTATTAAAAAATATGCATAAAATTTGAGATTATTATTATTTTATTAATGGACATAAAATTAATTAAGATGATGATAAAATGAGACGAAAAAGTAATAAGTATTTTGTAGTTTAAACTTTAATCTAATGAAGTTTATTTTTGTCAAATTATCATTTGATATGGTGTCATTATCACATTATGTCGTAAGTTTATTGACTTATAGCTCGCTTAATTGATTAAAAGTTATTTATTTTAAAAGGTATTTTGTCCTAAGTGTTTTCGAACATGTTATTTTTAATGAATTATAATTTGTGTTTGATTAATTAATTTAAAAATCAAACCTACCATCATTAGAACATCAATTTGTATTTCAAGCTGTCAAAAAAAAAGATAAAAAATATCACTAGCTACAAGTTAAGAATAATACTTATTCATATCCTAAAAATCAAATCAGTCTTGCAAAATAAGTATTTTTTAAATAAGATTTACACATATAAAAAATTTCAAATCTTAAAATGCTTCTAAGAATTTGACGTGATTATATATTTCAACATAAATAACTTAAAACTCTTTATTAAAAAACTCGCTCATCGACCCCCCCCCCCTCCCCCCCAAACCACCAACCCAACTTATTGATCCTTTGCATGTCAAATATGTTTTACTAAATTACGTATAATTAATTACTAACCCACGGATTATAATAATACTTACTAATAAATATATACACCCAATCAGGGATATAGTTTTATTATGACAAATATAATCTCACTAATTTTTTTAATCTCAGCTCCACACTTTGTCTTCCAATCTAATCTAGGTTTTGGTCCTTTATAGTATTAAAAATATCAATTTGCATATAAATATATATATAATCACCGCAATATTTCTGTCCATACAGCATAATTTCTTAATAAAAAGGCCAGGTGAAATTGATTTAAATATTATACTCTAATTAATAATATATATACTCTATTTACTTTCAATGTCTTCTATATATGTTTCTGTATTTTCTTTTTATATTGCTTTTATATGAGTTGCTTACTTTAGCTAGGAGCACATACCTTAACGGAGGATCTTTCGTAAATAACTTTTTTATCTTCTCAAAGCAAGAGTAATGTCTATATACACATTATTTTTCTCAGACCTCACAACGTACGTTCTAATGAAAGAAAATAATAATATAGTCTGTGTAACCCTTCTCAATGAGTCATAATACAAATATATAAACTTGTATTACAAGATTTCAATTTTTTAATTTAGTCTAAACTAATTAAGGGTTGTGTATGAGTGAACATGTCATGAACTTGTATTCACATCTTATCTTATAATTTTTATATATACTTTATTCTAAAGTCACTGATTAACTGGACAATTAATTTCTTCTCTTATTCACGTTACATTTCTCTATCTATTTTTTCCTACTTCTTTCCCATATCTTCCTTTATTTTGCATGATCAAGGAAATCAGATAAAGTTAATATACGATCATAATTGAATTTACAATCTAATATTTATAGTTATTTGATGAATTTTTGTATATTTATATGTATTTATATAAATTCATAAATTACATTGAAGATCCGTCTCCGACTATTTTGCACTCATTGAAAGTTACTCTATTCCAAAAGTCAATTGGTTTAGGTATTTTCTTAACTAATTAATATAAATAATCTAAAATTGTTTTCATAATTTTTTAGCCATATCTTTCTTGATTTGTATTATCTAGGAGACACATTCTCATGTTCCACTGCACTAATTATGCACTCAATCACAACTACTCAATTTCAAAAGTCAATTGTTTTTGGTATTTATTAACTAATAATATAATAGTCTAATATATAATTTAAAGTGGATATTTAGTGCTACATTTTGCCTCATGCATGTTATATATCATTATTTCATGACTTTGTACTCAATTTTAATTTTGATCATTGCATTATATAATCAAAACGGTGACTAAGTTAGTGCAACAAGTAATATTCTTATTTTTATAAAGGAAATCAGGAAGTCGGAAAACAATTTCTCTTCTTAACTCTTTTTTGGTCGAGATTGTCGAATCACCCTCTTAGTATAGGTTACATCTTTTATATCGTCTGTAAATTATCGTACATGAACAAATTTATTTGAAAAAAGAAAATAAAAAAATATAACCAAGTAAATTTTAATCTCCTTATATATGTGAAATATGTTATAGTTAAATTATTTTTAAAATTATATTACTCTCATATATGAAGTAATGATGTTGCTTTAACATAATACATGAGTAATTAAAAATTTAATGTATGACCAATTAATTGAATTTGTGATGATTCACATCACATATTTCAATTAAATAATGATTAAATATAATTAGTTAGATATTGCTAAAAGCTCAAATTCTCCCTTATTTCATGGCCAAATCATGTGTGAATGATAAATAATTTCTTTTTAATATACAATAAGTTTACATGTGCTCCTTGAATTAATAAATCCAATGGGCCTAACAGAAGCATACACATGGATATTACAACATAAGTATTTAAAGTGAGAGTTGATTTATTACACCCATTTTTATAAAAAAATATTATTTAAAAAATCGACTTGATTTTATCTCTTTTCATTTTTATTATGTTTGACTTACAAATCAAATATCATCACAACATGTGTATGCCATATCGTAAATATATTATACGTATATATGTCGAATAATTCTTATTGTCTTTATTGAGAATGAGTTCACTACTAACACAAATATATATACCTTATGGCTCATTGTTTAACCAATACTAATCCAACATATTAATAAGTAAACTTAATTTAATCTGTTCAAATTTAATCTAATTAATTTACTTGACATTCCTAATACTAATACATGATCTCACTAGTCTTCCTATCTCTAGAGATCTAGAAAGTATGGCATATCAAATATTCATATATGTAATTGTTACATTCAAAAATGGATGCGATGCCATCCGTCTTATAACAATTAATAATCAAGGGTATTGTCAAGGGAAAAAAATATGGCTAAAAATTAATATATCTAATACTTATACACAAGTTATTTCCTCCTTTAAAGATCTAAACCTAATTTTGGAAATATAAAGTTAATTTTGGACCCACTTAATTGTAAGCAATCACATTGAACAAAGACAAGAGTGATTTTGGGATTTTGGTATACATGAATTAATTTAAGTAAACACTAATTGGCATTAATTATGAGTGTTATACCTAAAAAGAAAAGGACAATAATAGTACTTTATATGTCTATTTTAGCTAACTATTTACATGAACATGTGATTGGGGAGACAAGTTAGCACATGCACAAAGATTTAAGTGCTATATACATAGTCAAATTCATTTTATAATGACGTTATTTGTCTAGATTCATAATATGAAAATTGATTGTTATAATAAGTGTTATTATAAAAGGTGATTGTTATAGAAAAGTTTAACTATGTCAGTTTTATCTGCATAACATATATAATTTAGATTAATATATATAATAACAGATCTATCAATTATTTTAGATCACACATCAATATGTTTCTAAATTGATTTACATGTTATTGTAGTACAATGACGATTTCAAATAAGATAGACTCGATATATGAATCTTTATTTATGTTTTTCTCACACTAGTATTATACAAAATAAGAAAATAAGTATATCAATATATTCAAGTAATTGATTTAAAAAATTAAATTTATTGTTATAACTTGAATTTTTCAACAAACTAACAACATTGTAGTTAGAATGCATGAGAAAATTCACATGGCCAACTGCTGATATTAATCTTTTTTGTCGTGCAAATGATTGGTGAATTGTTGACCTTTTCTGGTTTTTTAAATTTAAATATTTCATAATTTTAAATTTTAAAATTTTCTGTGGGCTCAACTTTTCATGATCTCATCTCTTTGGCCACATAAATTATGGTCATGGAATAATATTTATTCATGAAATGATTGATCTATTTTTATGACATGATCTAACAATCCATTGCATGATCATTCTATATTTTTAATTTTTTCAATGGCCCCATGAAATATATCTAATTATTAGCGAGGAAAATCTAATTATTTTTACACGTCTTTTAATGCTTATTAATTAAAATAGATTTTCTTTAATTATATTATCGATATTTGAACTATCATATATAACATCAACTCGTAATTGACTTGACTGTAGAAATTAAGAACAATACAAATAAATTGAGACAACTATTTTAAAAATTACGACATATAATTCAATACAAAAAAATATACCTACAAACTAGTTTTTTTTTTTTGGTCATACAAATATATAAATGCTATTCTTAATAGAGAAAAATTTAAGTAGCATAAAGTAGGTAAATAGATGGAACATTGATTACTTGATCTTTACATTTTATATATGGAATTAAATTCATGTCTCCTTATTTATTATTAAAATTCTGATAAGTCTATTCCTGCCATTTAATGGTCACAGAGTTTCTTAATAATTAATAATTAATAATTATTATAAGCGAAGCAACATCCTTTTGTTTAATATGTGAAAGTACATAATCTATTCACTATTTGATATGATTTGATTTTGCCAAATTTATGTAATTGAAATCTTAAGTTTCAAATGAAACATCAATTAGGCAATATTTAATGATATAAAATTTACACCTAAATAAACACAAGAGGAGGGAATAAAATCATGAATTTCTAACAAAATTTAACCCAACTTAAACTTTAACTGTTTCGATAACTAAGTAATAGATGGTCTTGAATATTTGTCTCTGTTTACCTCATAGGCAAAGTAGAAGTTTAATTAAGTTTAACAAGGCAAGCGTGAGTCAAAGGGTAAACCCCTCTCTAAGAAGCAAAATGCACCATCACCTACGATTATTTTCTCTATCGGACTTTCATGAAATAAAAATAGATGTCATCGTTGTATGCTCCACTTTCGTTTCCCCATGCATTAATAAATATAGTAACCTCATTAGATCGTATATCTTTCTTGATATGTCCAGATAACAGATAGGAACATAACTAAGAAATTTTCCGACTACAAATATAATTATTAAAGACCAACTTTCACATATAGCAAACATAAAAATTATATTTGTACGCTATAACTATAGTTTGCATAATTGCGCTCCATAGCAAATATAAATTTGTATATCTCGCTATATATATACAAAAGAAAGCAGTTGTATAATCTGTTTTTGTTTCGGTAAAGTTTGAAAGTTAAAGTTTCAATGTTTAAAAATTTGTAATATAAATTTTACAAACTCTAAAGTTTGAACTTTGAAATTTAAAGTTTCAAACTTTAAAAATTTGAAATTTAAATTTTACAAACTATAAAGTTTGAAATTTAAAGTTTCAATCTTTAAAAATTTGAAATTTAAATTTTACAAACTAAAAAGTTTGAAATTTAAAGTTTCGAACTTTAAAAATTTGAAATTTAAATTTTATAACTTTAAAGTTTTAAAATTTTGTATTTTTTAATTTTTAAAGTTTGAAATTATATTTTTTATTTTTTTAAGTATTATAATTAAATTATATTGAATTAAATAAAATTAAATCATTTTAAAAATAATTTAAATTAGTATTTTTTTTTAAAAAAAAAAGGTATTTTCCGGAATCCGGTCCGGTCCGGTCTGGTCCATTACCGGTTATGTTCCGGACCAGGACGGAACCAGATTTATTTACCGGTCTACCGGTCCGGTCCGGTTCCGGTTCCGGGACGTTACCGGTTCGCCTGATACCGGTTTCGTTCCGGTTCCGGAACTTACCGGTCCGGTAGTCCCGGTTCCGGTACCGCCGCCAGACTTAGGCAAGAGAGAGAACGAGAGTGGTGAGCGAGATTCACCATTAGAGAGGCGAAATAACAATAGTTTGCTATGGGGTACAACTAAATCAAACTATGTTTATATTATTTAATTTGAATTAATAGTTTGTTATTATATATAATTTTCCAATTATTAAATGGAAAAATTACCTATATACACACCTTTATTTTTTCATAATTTCTATTATTCCCTACCATTTGAAAATATTTCTAAAATCCTTTATTTTTCTCCAATTCTTAAGTCAGCAATACATTACTCCTAATACAACATCCCACGTTTCTTTCCTATTTTTGTTCCTTAAATCTCTCCCTTATTTCACTCTCATAATCTGATCAGTTACATCCTTGATCCCAATTTGAAGTTCAAAAGGTTTCTCTCTCTAGTTACAATTAATTTCAAATCAAGTTTTCATCTTCTCCATTCTACTGTTATTCTTTTTTTTTTTTGAAGCTTCATCTTCTTCATCTTACATTGGTTGAATTAAATTTATCTGAGGTTAACAATTCTAGTGCTTATGAGAATGACGTCGTTTCTAATTAATTTCTCTACCATTGCTGACTACAATTTCTAATATTAGTCTTATTTTTCTGTCGAGGTGAATTTTTCTGATTTACTTTTGGTGGGCATCCTTGAATTTTCTTTCAATAATACAGGATCGACAGAAAATACTGATGATCAATCCAAGATAAACAATATTAGTTCATCAAGTTGTAATGAATATTAGATATAAATTTCTGATAGATGTTTGATATTTCCTTTGTTAGTTGTTTCAAAATTCTGATATATTAATAATAAGGTATTGTTCTTGTATGGTCATGTATCATAAGTTAAGGTATTATCTAGATACATAAAATTCTAATTTTATTCTCGTTTTGAATAGGTGTTATTGATGTATGAAGTTATAAAGTTCACATTGTAGAATGTATTATAATTTATAGAATCTTTTATCATATACTATAACTAAACCTGATACATAATAATGATTGTGAAGTTTAATTAGTATCATATATAAGTTTTTGATACATTTGCACTTTATCAAGTTGAAGTGAGTATTTATATCAGATACACAATTAAAATACTTTATATTGCTATATGTATCATTTTGTATCAGATTCAAATAAATGTTAGTTTGTTATAAATAAAACCCTTAATTTAGTACGTTAATTGATATTTATGTTCAATGTATCAAAGACTAAAGTTCAAATTATATTATGGGTGTAAACTGCAGAGTAATGTATCATAGTCTAAAATAGTTGAACACATGATACGTAAATATCATATTATGAATATATGATGTTACATTTTATAGCAGATTCAAATATCTGTCAGATTGTATACAACATCATTTGTTATTAAGTATCAATTACTATTTATTATCATTAAGTATCAACTAAGACCTAAGAGTCAATTCACACCACTAGCTCAAGACGATTTGGTTAATGTTGAATAGAGATTATTTATGAGTTCTTAGACACTTTTTTTTTTATAATGTTATTATTTTTGAGATACATTAACTCTAATTTTAGTATTTTTTTATTTTTATTATTTAAAGATACTCGTACTCATGTTTTAAAGTGTTTCCCTAAAAAATAATTTATTTTGACTTTAACTTTCATTATTGTTAGTTGTTATGTATAATATGGATATTCGAATAAAATTAAGTATCAGATTCATAAATGCATATAAATACACAATATTATTTCTTCTAATTAGTTTTAGTTAATTACTGATACATTTTAACACCTAACTAATGCAATGTAATGTATAACTTGACTGTTGATTCAATTATGTAACTTGATAATTTAGTTCTAGCTAGTTGCGTATTGATTTATGCTAATACATTGGATAATTAATTGTAGTTACTTCCTAATTCATTCATGTATCTATTGATAAATTAATTCTTACTTATTGTGATACATTTAAAGATACACTTTATTTAATATTATATACTACTTTTTCACAACCCTATTGTATAGGATACACCATTTTCAATTAGAACATGATACCTTATATAAAAATATGATTAAACCTTATTAAGTGGTACCATCTCCACAAACACAATCTCTGGTACATTATTATCAAATAGCTAATGATACATTATGTTAAATAGAAGTATATATGAAACACAATTTGTTACAAAAATAAACACAAAGTTCAAAATATTAACATTTCAGTTTATTTCATCAGAATTTCACCAGCTGATAGTTAATTGTAATGTTCTATCAAGGTAAAAATGAAAAAAAAACAAAAGACTGAAAATCTATAATCTCAAAATAATGTATCAAAAACATAACAGTATTCTAAAAAAAAAGTTTGTCAATCTTCTTTCGGAAAAAGTACAAGTTCTTCAATTGTGACCTTCTTGTCCACGACTTTCGCCCTGCGCAAACTTGAAAGTTAGAGAGACATCACTATCAATCAACTCAATTTAAGATACACAATAGCCTAATGAAAAAACTAACTCCAGATACATGATAGTTTATATATTGATACATATCTTTATATATTGATAAAGAAATTCATATATTGATACATAAAAAAATAAATTTTATGTGTATCTAATACGTTATAGTAACAACACACTACTCACATCTAGAAAATTCATTACATACATATCAAACTAGAATTGAATCAAGTTGAAATTAGTAATGTATCACGATTTATACATGCTTATACAAATTCAAAAATCAAAAAATAAATGCACATATGTGATACTTTATATAAACAGCACACATCAACTCGCAGATCTTCAAACCCACAACATATACGTCAAAACTTTAATGTATCAAATTCTAGCCAGTAATGTATCATGACTTATTGGTCAATATACAAATTCATGAATGAAAAAACAATGATTAAAGCATACGAATATGTGTTGAATACTTTTTGCTATCAATCTTTTAACTCGAAAATCAAAGTTATGACAAATAAGCATAACCAATTTTGCCCAAGTTAATTATAAAATAACAACTTTCAATTGCCTTCATATTTGGATCTGCCATCACACTGGCAAGCGATCACCAACACAAAAATAAAGATACCAAAAAAGTTGTCAAATAAATTCAGACCTGATCGTCAATCATAGTGAGATTTATGTAGAATTTGAAGAACCTAAAAGCTATGATCTTCAATTTTTTCTCCCTTCGAGAGTCTCAGTCAAAATTAAAATATTCATCATGTATCTTATCAAATTTTCAACAAAAATTTTGAATCCTACTTGAAAATTTCTTCGCTGAAATAGGGGCAAAGATGAAAAGGAATTTTGGATTTTGAATAGATTTGTTATTTTAGGATTTAGTTTCTTTGATTGACACATTAAAGAGGAATTGAATACCATAAATTATGGAATTTTAATAGAATTTTCTGATTTGTTTTCCTTTTTAAGCGCAACAACCATATTTTATAATGTATCACAATTAATGTATCCGGATAGTAAATTATGTATCCAGATGACTTATATTTTAAGGAATTTTTGTAGAATAAAAAAAATAGGGATAGGATGTAATTTAGATTTTATACTATGGGATTTATGTAAGTTATACTTATTAAATCGTTAGCATCACATAAAAGTACTGGGCCTTAAATAATCTGCAATAGCTACGTGGGCTTGTAATGTACTGGGCCATGATGGGCCTTCATGAATATGAGCCTGCTTTATCATTTGCAACCCATCTTGTAATGAAGTTTCTTATTAGAGAAAATTTTCCCATTATTAAATCGTTAGCATCACATAAAAGTACTGGGCCTCAAATAAATTTGGGCCTTAAATAATCTGCAATAGCTACGTGGGCTTGTAATGTACTGGGCCATGATGGGCCTTCATGATTATGAGCCTGGTTATCATTTGCAACCCATCTTTGCTATTATGGGCCATAACAAAATGACCTTAGTGGATCAAAGTGTCGATTTGTGATATTTTGTTGATTTTCCACTCGGTGTTTGATATACATATTAAAGTTCGATTATTTCGCGCTTACGCCGTGTAGGGCCCCATTTGCAATCCCTATCATTGATTTTTTGTTGATTTGTGATATTACTTGTTAGAGTTTAACTTATACACGTTAGGTTTCTAAAATTTACCCTTTTATTTGAGAGTACGTTCATTTCTTGTATCATTTACAACAACACTTTATCATAATAATAATAACAAATCAAGTATAATCTCAAGAGTAGCGTTTAAAAATAACAAAATGCTTTGAACGAATTGAAAAAGCTCCCCTCTAAGGTCCAATTGTTGTTACATTTATTTATCATAATCTTATTTATTTATATTATATTTATCTATATTGCAATAAATAATTTTTTTCTTTAATTTTTTCAACCAGTTTCCACCCAATTTTTAATAATTGATGATTTCTTTCCGTGGGTATAATTTGAACATAATGGTTAAAAGAAACTTTATGGTCGGTCCAAATTAAAAGAGTATTATTGCTGCATTGATGAGCAGAGAAAAATATATAATAATATGTGGTTATAAACAACTTATATTAAAAAAAATTAATAATATTTTCATGTGGTCCCTTCTATCATTTTAAAAAAATTACTAATAAGCATCAATGTCTCTTAACTATAAAACATAACATTTATGTGTCTGCAAAATTAATTACCTATTAGGGAGATTCTTAGGTCCCATATAATTTATATACTAAATCAAATCACATAATAAGAATTGTTAATCCCACGTTCAGATTTGCTTGGTATAATTTGAGTTAGCACAAAATTAGGAGAAAAAAAAAGAAGAAAACTTCCAATACATAGTATATGTGTTATATAGAAAAGGACGATTCTATATCATAAAAGTATTCTGTAAATCACGATTCAAGAAAGAATGAAATATAGTATAGGTAACTATTATTTATGAAACATCAACGATTATTGATTTCATGCTTTAAACTCATGAACCATAAATCACACAATAATCATAATCTCACCGTTACTACAAAGCTGATAAAAAAGTTATTTGATAATACACTTAATAGGGACATATTAGAAGCTTAATAATTATCTTGGATTCAACAAAAATACCCTTGTGCTACTGGTACAAGCTAGAGATACCATCCTCGAAACTAGGGTTCAAATCCTACTAAAGCCGTACCAACATATATTGTGGTGCACTGATTGGAGTGTCAACCACTAATGGCCATGTAGTGTGCGATTCAAATTTTTTCGGAGTTACAATATGAATTTCGAATATTAGATGAGAAACAAAACAAAAAAAAGCATCTTGATTCATATACGTATATACATCTTCCTAGAAATTAAATTTTATTAGTACTTCCTCTCTCTCTCAAATTATTTATCGAGATTTGTAAAACTTGTTATCTCAAATTATTTATTATTTTACAAATTTAAAATAATCTTAAGCATAAATAAGATAAAATGGTAAAAAAGTCCTCCAAATTAATATTTTCTTAAAGAGTGCGTGTAAGAAAAATGTCAGATAATTTGAGACGGACGCAATATAAAAAAAGGAAAAAAAGTTGAAATTAAATTATGTCGACACAAGAATACATTTATTGTACTTACACACAAAACAAGTCAAATGCGTATCATATACTTTCTTGAGAAGTAAATTGATATATACTATTTAGGTCCTACACATTAAAAAGTATAAAAATTCCATATATTTTGGGGTCCTACACATTAAAAATAATTTAAGTTCAATATTTAATAATGTTTGACAAGGAGAAAACGAATTCTTATATATGAGGACAAATTCTTCAGTCTAACTGTCACAAACATTATTTATTGTTTCTGAATATATATAATAAAATAAAATATAATCAGGCAATTCAATAATGACCAATAAATTTTAAAGAAATGTGGTCTTATTTTTTACACTAAAATTAAAACCCCAAATTCATCATCAATCTCATATATATAGTAAGGCTAGGTGTAAACAAAATGTTATAATATTAAAAATATTTAAGAAGATAAAAGCAGGATTGTAATTAGAAAAATAAGACACATGTCGTATTTTAAATGGTTAAAAATATGGGAAACTGTACTATATTATATGATATATATATTTAAATGTAATTATTTTTTAATGTAATTATTTTGATCAACCAGCTAAATATGTAATCACTTGCCCTTGAAATTAAGATAGCATAAAAAGTATGGTAAATGCTATTAGTATATATATTGAATTCATTTTCAAATTATTTGCTCATTTGATGTAACATGTAACATGTTGTATTTAGTAATTGAACCTATGGTCTTATCTCTAACATGACTTAGGATCAAATACTTACTATCTTGATTGTAAGAGATCGATACCATTTGATTACTTACTTATATCCAATAATCATATATAATGTTTGACTACGACTCCCATGCATCCGAACTATCTCCCCACTTGAATCTAACCATATATTAATAAGCCGTGCACTAAGTTTCTGCTATAATATGTGGAGGACCATAAGGGTCCATCATACGTAACATTATACTGCATTTTAATTAGTGACAGTTTCCACTGTTCAAAGTTATGACCTCCTAATCACGTAACAATAACTTTTCCAGATACACTAATACTCCGACCCCTTGCACACTTGAACCCTAATCAAAGATAGGAATATAATTAGCATTACATATCCAACCCTATATAATCCATTACAACCAAATGTACAAATGCTTATATATATATAAGAGAAGCCATTACAACCTTAAGTTGAAATTTTTTCAAATTTTTTTGTATCAAACATAACAAGTTTGAATTTAGAAAATTATTTACTTATTGCATTGTCATTCCTTGTGGTTGTAAATGCAACTTAATTAATGTGCTAGTTACATTTCAAGGCCATAAGAAACAAATAAAATTGTATTATTTGGGAAAGTGACATATTAATAGACAGCCAGTCAAAGGTGTATGACTTTCAAAGTTGCATATGTGCTATAAAGCAAAACAAGTTTGATGTTGCTTAAAATAATTGGTCTTCCTTTTTAGCTATCATCATAGCTACCAATAGGTTAGGGCAATATCTAACCATTTTATATATATATATATATTTTTCAGATATCACGTTTCAGATCGCAAGATTGAGTTATATTTTAATATAATTTGATGTACTTTAGTTTGAGACGATCAAATTCGAAAGCTTTTTTTGCTTTTTTAAATTCTGTATCAATCCAAAACAAGATAAATAAATTGAAACGATAATTTTTTTAAAAAAAATTAGACCTCTACACAAAGGCCCACAAAGAAAAAAATATCAATGCATCTTTCTTGCTCCTTTTACTCACCCCCATCACATGACCTATAAACTAGGTCCAGTTACTATCTATCTCTCACCTTCTGCCACGTGGCAGTGTTACATACTCACATTCTAATCCTCTTTTTATATGAGAGGTGAAATGTTTTTTACTATCGAGTTATCTAAATGATAATTAATTACAAATAAATATACATAAAAGTAAATTATTGAATGAATTCGAATTTTCTACATTCGCTCAAGTATATATACGTAAATATTGATAATGTAAAAATTATTTACACTATCTATATATATAAAGTTAAATGCGAATTTAATTTCTTGACACAATTTTTAAATATAAATAGGGGGTACTATTTATTAATAATATTTCCCATTCTAGGATTCCACCATCATATATTTTCTTCTTCTCTTCTCCTTCTTCTTCATTCAAATATATTAGTCAAGCCCTAGTCTCTACCCTAGTATACCCACTCCCAAAGCTTCTCTTTTCCTTTATTTATTCCTCTTATCAAAGATATGTTCTTTATGGAATAAAGCAACATAACACCTAAAGGTTCTTGATATCTATTAATCTTGAAAGATTAATAACCAAAAACCCTAGCTCGATTGGCTAACTTTTGGAGATTTGCCTTTTTTTATTCTTACAAAACCCTATATATGTTTCCTAAAAGCAACATCATCCATGACCCTTTTTCCTTCACCTCACAAGAATTGCTTAAACAATCTTATAATACACATGATCAAAACCCTAATTCACCTTTAAAAGTAGTAGAAGATGAAGATCATCCATTTTTCTTGAATAACTTCTTCCCATCTCCATTTCTTGATGACCATGAACTCCCACTTAACCAAATATTTTCCCAAAAGCATCATCAAAAGCAAGAGGTTAGTGATAACTATGACATTAATCAAGCTGATCCATACAACACAATCAAAGATAATCACAATCACAGTGTTGACAATTCAAGATCTACACAACTCAACACGGAAATCATGAGAGATCAGAGTTCGAATCCGTCCATATCATCAAAGAAGAGAAAACTAAGTGCAAAACCGCGAAGGAGGACAGGAAAAAAGGATAGACATAGCAAGATTTGCACAGCTCAGGGTGTGAGAGATAGAAGGATGAGATTATCCCTCCAAATAGCGCGTAAGTTCTTCGATCTCCAAGACATGTTAGGGTTTGATAAAGCAAGTAATACCATAGAATGGTTGTTTTCCAAGTCCAAGAATGCCATCAAAGAGCTCTCTAGAAACATCTCCCAAGAGAATAATTGTAGTGATCAAAACAATGATGATCATAGAAAGTTTAGAAAAATTGGTTCAAGTGACAAGCCAATAAGAGCAAAGACAAGGGAGAAAACCAAAGAGAAAATGATGATCAAATTAGGTCACAACAAAAAGGGCAATCAAGTATTGGATGAAACAAACCCTATAAGTACTATTGATCCTAAATTAGGGTCAAATTCAAAATCTCTTGAACATCAATTTGCTAATGTTGGGATCATGGAAAAGTACTTAGGTGGAGCAAGTTATTCCTCTATAACTTCAATATTTGATTATGACAACAATGGTATAATCAAAGGAGACATAGATATTTCAGACAATTGCTTCAATATGGGGATTCTTGAAAATTGTTCAATGACAAATAATGAGGTTCAAATCCCATTTTCAGGTAATAACCCTAGCTCAATTTATTTGGACAATTCAAGGTTTCATCAATTTTAGATTTTGGACCAAGAAAATCATTTCATCTGCGGGCGTTAAAGAATAAAAAGGATAACTCGATGCACTAAGCTTCAGCTATTTGCCAGATTGGGAGAAGGGCCGGACCACAAGGACATTAAGACTTCTATTTTATTATTTTTTTGGTTGTTGATTTATGAAATATGGCAAAGTTTGGTATTTTTGAACTTTGCTACTTGATTGTAGAATAAAAATTTTATGTTTGTTCTACTTGCTTTTTGTTGATTTGGGATTTCTTTTATTATTGGATTTGGGATATAGTTAAGTAATTATTTGAACTTTTCAAAAATATTGTGCTACTCGAGTAGAATCTTTCTGAAATGCAATGTTTTTGAAAGATCCGACACATATCACACACCAACTACGATATTTTTGAAGATCCGAACAATCTTTTATACTATAGAGTTGTTTATGCTTCCTTAAAACTACTTCCAAAATCCATATATTAAGTAGTTAGTCAAGTTTTTATAGTGTCATTTATGCATTGATTTTATGAAATGACAAATATTAAGGACAATCTATTTTTAGTAAGGACGACATACAAATAGAAATGAAGGAAATACTATTTTTTTAACTTGTAAAAGTTATTAAAAAGAAAACTTGTGGAAGTTATTTTTGTTTTTATATTTTTGGATTTTGTCAGAGGAGGATATTGTAACTGAGCTGCAGAAAATTATTGTAGACTTTAAACTAGTTGTGCTCAATCATATGAATATTCCATTTTATATATTTAAGGCAATTTTATTATTTAGAAGATTTATTAAAGATAGACTATAATTATATTAGTTGTCAACTTAATGCAACCCTCATCTTCTATCTAGATTTAGAATCTATGGGATAGCCACATGTATTATGATAAAGGGTAACGTTGCACATTTTTTATCGAAAAATTTTCTAAATATATAATTAAAAAAATTACTTCACTTTCCTTCTCGTGTCAAAATCAGTACACGAGATATCTATATTCAACGCTAAATAATTTATGAATATTTTTTATTATACGCACGACACTTAATAAAAAGATAATTAATTAGATTTCTTTTTCCTCTCCTCATTTTTACTTTGTGTAGATTTCCTCACAACATAATTGAAATATCTATGAGAACTCTTATGAATATCGTACAATGGAAATGTCTAGCTATAGCACGAAGCGATGCTTCATGATTCAGTTTATGTTTGATCTTTAATTTTCCCAAACTAACACTAAGCTATCTCAACAAAAAAAAAAAAGTGTTTTGTTTATACATGGCTTATTATTTCATAATCACTTCTTAACTGTTAATACTATATGGAATTAATTGAAACAAAAAGTGTTTTTTATGCATGACTTATATTATTTCAACAAGTCAAATGAAATTTTTTTCTACCTATAAATTTAAGGGACATTAATTTCCTTGTGGTATATTTATTGTAAGTGTCAGATACCCCACATTATTTAACATTGACTTTTTTTCGTATACTCAAATTCATAGTCGTTATATAATATAGTCAAAGTAAATGAAAAGTCACGTTCAAAATAATAAATATCAGCACATACAATTGAATGAAACATTTAATTTGTAGACATGTTTTTACGCTGTCAATATAATTTAACATGTATAATAAATTATTTATCATATCAGTTTGTTATAAACGGTTATTATTTGATATTATAGGTTAAAAATAACTTAATATACGTAAAAATATTATATTATATTGTCAATGTATATATAGAATTTTAAATATCAACCACAAAATGCAACTTTCCAAATTGTACATTAAATTTTAGCAGTCAAAAGCAATAAATTGCACATAATTAATGGCGCATTAAATGAGGAAAAAGAATCGAATCCAATTTCCATCTCATTCTATTCTGACTAAATTATTCTCATTTTCTGAATAATATAAACTTTTTGATTTTAATTTTTTTTTTGTTGCATCATGGATATTAACTCTTCCAAAGCATAGCTTTTAAAGTATTCGATACATACCTAATAATATTATTGTAAAGCACAAAAATCAAACAGTTACTACAAAACGTAGTCAGGGTGGGGTTTTAATTTTTTTTTTCAAAATTAATGTGAGTCAAAGCGGGGCGGATCGTAAGCAAATTTTTTTGATAGATTGAAATCTTCACAAGTTTACTTGGATTTGCCTTGCCATCCCTAATGGTTATAAGTTACAACATATATTTTGCCCTAGAATTCGCAACGTGAGACTCTTTTCTTTTTTCACTCTGATATGAAAGATTCGTATTGAAATTCGATTAAATTTAAATTTGAGTTGGAAAGTTCTATTTTGAAAATGAAAAATGTTCCCTAACAAACACTACTCTATATTAAAAGAATCAAACCTGAAATCTTGTGAAGCTAATTATATTACATTTGTTACAACATTTTTTTTTCAAAAATATACTACAGAAAACAACAATAGAAAGAATTTACATACTACAAGTCAAATCTTTTTGGATTGACTATAGTAAATTCATGTAACCATCAATAAATTCATTAAAGTAGAGTCAAAGACATATGACATTTAAGTTATTTCTTCATGACTTCCACATTCAAATATCACGATACGTATTATTAGGTTTAACTCAATAAACCTTATAGATATATTTCTTGAGCTATGTATATATATTATATAATATCGATCTAAAAATGTGTATACTAACCTAGAAAAGTCTGTTAATTATTCTCTGTGCATGATTCACTCTTATCGACCCACCCTCTGTCATGGACATTACAATGAACCAAATCAATATGTCACCTAATTATATCACCTAAATACCACTTTTAATTATACATAGGTGTCATTAGATTTCATTTTTAGGTCTAATACATTAATAATTAACTCCTTAAATTTGTCAGTAGATTCCATTTAAAACATTCAAACTATGACGTATTTTAATTGAGTACCTAAATATATGATAAAATATTTTAATAATTAATTTAACTATATATAATACGACACATTTTTTTAATATATAGATTGAAACCATTTGTATGGACCACGAAAAGAAATATCTCTTTCAAACTTTACCTACCATTAATTTCACTTTCATTTTAATTCAACTTCATAAAAATTTGTGCATCTTTTCTTCAATAATTTTTTCACTATTCTGACACTTTTGGACTCAGATCAGTAGTAGTATATAACAAGAAAAAAGTGATATCAATTATTCTTTGATGGTATTTTAAAAAAATTACTATATAATATTTCAATCAGATCACTTATAAAGTAATTATTGTTAAAATTCTTGATTATAACCATTACTTTTGATAAACTAGTTATTTTTTATATTTTAATTTATGTGATATGTTTTCGTTTTTAATTAGCTCATTCCAAAAAGAAATACACACTTCTATATATGACATGTTCTTAAATTTCATATTGATTCAAATGGTATAAATGATAACTAATCAACTACCACATGTTATATATATATTGATGTATATAGAACTACTAAGCATTTATTGCCTTTTTCACCAAATTGGGTTCTGCTAGAAAAAGCACTATTCTATTCTTAAAATTGAATTTTGGAGGAATACAAAAGCAGAATACTTATAGATGCAACATGTTATGTCAAAGGTTGTTACTTCAGTTGGAGAGACAAAAGTCTCAGTATTTATGTGTTTTTAAATAGTATACTCCTTAAGTTTCATCTAAAGGTGGTTGTTCCCAATAATATTGTGTCATATATTGGTTCATCGTGTTTTTATTCGACTAAATTTAGATTCGTATTAGATAAGTTCACAAAAAGATAAAAATATTTTGTAACAAAAGCATTTCGTACTCTAAGAGAACTTGAATTTGAGACATCTGATAAAGAATGAAAGAATACTTACTACTTCATTATGATTCTCGATGGTTGTGTCACATATTGGTTCATCATGTGTTCTTTTCTTGATTTTCCATCTGGTGTCTAGCTTTTGTATTGGACTCTGATTAAATTTAGATTTCTATTAAGAAGTCATACGATGAGAGTAAAATGCTCCCTAATAACAAAGCAACTTCGTTATCTGAGAGATCTCAAATTTAAAATAGGGAAAAGGGTCTGATATATCCCTCAACTTTGTCATTTGGAGTTGATCTACCCCTCGTTATGAAAGTGGCTCGTATATGCCCTTACCGTTAGACAAACGACTCATATATACCCCTGCCATTACAAAATGAGCTCACATATACCCTTCATTTAACAGAAGTTATAAAATTAGTTTTAAATTTATATTTTTTACTTTTCATTTTTTTAAAAATTATTTAGGGATATATATGATTCTTCTATCAAAGTTCAAAGTATATTTTAATTTTTTTCATACATAAATTATTTTTTTGACTTCTTTTCCCAAGATTTTGATTTGTTGTGTCACTTATTGGTTCTAAATGTGTCTTTTTTTAAAAGGGAAGTAACTTTCTATTTTTATATTTACCCTAGTGACTCTGTCAGAATTTAGGAAACATTATAATTGATGGGGCCAAATAATTATCTATCCATGCACTTTTTAAAAAAAATTTAAATAAATTAAAATATCGTTTTGTAGTATTATTGTACACTACTTTTTCAATATATATTCTTTCTTTTGAAGATGAATCTCAAGTTTGATAAAGTGATTGAAAAGCTTTTAAGTGAATTTTCTTTTCCACTCAGACATTTTTACTTTCTGCATTTCAAACACAACTTTATCTTATCCCAAAAAATCAGTTACACGCTTAAACTATTATAACGATATTTTACAAACCTTTACTATGTAAAATGTAAATTTATTTACATATCATATTTTAAAATAACTTAGTTAATAATATCGTAAGTTGAAACTGATATTATAAATAAACAGTTACATTCTTGGTTAAAAGTGGACAAGTACTCTATACACATTTAAATTTTAGAAAATTAACGGTTGCGTGGTGAATTTGAAGTGTCAGGTTTCTTAGACTTTTTAGGTTAAATTTTGGAATTTAGTATAGACTAGTAAGAACATAATAGGTTAATAAACAATCAACACACAAGAGAATTTTTGTAGAGTTGAAGAGATAGGGAGAATTGTGTAGAAACCCAAGTTGTTCGGACTCGGGTTGATACGAGTGTAGATTTAGAGGTCGGATTCAAAGGACACCCACATTGTGTCCATCGAAGAGTCGAGCTACTTCGGATTGGCTCTTCCCTAAACAAGTACACATCTTTCAATCAACATATACTTTGTACTGTTCTAACTTTGCTGTACTGGATACAAACTCTTTTATTCAAAGATAATACAAGAACAGTTAAAAACCGGAACAACAATCACTCAGACAAACATTAAATCTGTACAAGTAAACTCAACTGCCTACTCGAAGACTAGTATGTAGGGAGTCAACAAGTTCCCAACTCAATTTTCGACTGGTAGGCTAACAAATCTATAGACAGGAGTGGATCATGTTAAACTCTCCGTTTCTTAGATGGAACAGTAGCTTCAGACCATGACGAGGGCTTAAATCCTCCAACCAACAGCTTTGATGCAGCAGAAGCGTTTATTTTTCTCCTCTTAGATTCCAGCTCTGAATGCTTAGAAGAGCCAGACGATCCAAAGATTGAACCAGAGTAAATCATGGCTCGTTTATCTCTTCTGTTCTTATCGAACTTATGAGCAAATTTAACACTTGCAGCAGCTGCAGCATCCTCTGTAGAAGGTGGTAGTAACCTAATACCAAGTCCTACTTTCTTAGCAGCAGACTCTTCTTCAGCAACTCTTTTCTTTTGACCCTGTGTACATGCCAGAGGATGATGAGGACTCTTTTAACTGGTGGAAATAGAGGAGAGGGTGCACAAAAACAGCAGTAAATAAAAATACATACCCTAAGTGTGGCTCGCAGAGCCTTGTTCATCGCATAATCATCTGAATGTCTAGTATCAGATACTCGCTGAAGACGAACAAGTAAAGGCTCAGCTTTTTTCTTCTTCTTCAAGTCCTCCTCTTGGTGCTCAAGGCGATAAAAAGGATCCACCAACTTGCTTTTATCTGGATAGAAAAGTAGATTAGTTATTAACAAACTGTGTTTCTCCTAATAATTACAGTTTCATTACGATAAATACTGTATGGTAAACTGAAGAGAGACTTCTATGCATCTGTAAATGCAATACTTCTCCAAGTGTAATAGCAATATGAATTCATCTAGAAATGCACCAAATAATTCTTCAATACAACTATAGTACTTACCTTCATCTACTGGGAGTACCAAGGTTTCAGCATCTTCAGCGTCATAGTCTTCAGTCTTCTTTTGAGCTCCACTAATAATAACATAAGCACAGTTTTTTGGGTCTGTTTGAATGACAATCTCATGCTTGCAGCATGCAGATTTCATGGAAAAGCTCCATATCTATCACAAGTAAGGAATTACAATTAGCAAACAAAAACGAAGTGTCATTTGAGTTGGCAAATTTTGGCGTACAAGTGAAAATTTTCTGTTCCCTTAACTGCATCATGATAAAAACTTACCTTTGTGGAGTAATAATTCCCTACTTGCTTTTTCTCAGCATTGAACCTCACACCCTTGGCAATCATCGACTCACATCCCCCACACCAGATATTGAATGGCATCTCAAACCTATAACAAAAGGATATCGGGTAGTGAGTAACGACGCTCATAACAGCAGAGATAGAAAACACACAGTGCATGAGACTACTAAGTAAAAACAATGATGCATGATCAAGACACATTTTGTTTTCCTTCTTGTGTAACTGCACAGGTTCCTACCACCATCATTTCCGAGATAGTGAACTGAGTTTACCGACAATGTTGTCAAGCAGGTACTTTCAAAAGTTTTCAGTTTCAAGTATGCATTTCAAATCATTATATGCTTACCAATGTCAATTGAGACGAGACACAGCCTAAAGCTAAAGTTCCAACGTATTAGGTGTTTCCTAATATTTAATTTAACTTGGTTAAAAAAAAATCATGCTAATAAATTCTACTCCAGGTTAAGCAATTATAAGCCCAAGGAAGCAAGTCCCACTAAGCCTCTTTCTTTCTTCCCTTCTTTCTATTTAAATAAGTAATTACAATGTTGTTCTTTAAAATATATACAATATTTTAAGAGGTACATAAAATTGGATAAAGAGAATAAAGGCAACAGATATCAGATGCAATGCAATGGTAAACATCACTTAAAATTCTTCTACCCAAAATTACACGTCTATTTTGTTTTTCTCCTTATCCAGATAATTGGTTACTGTTATGTTTTCTCGGTATCCCAATGGACAAGTAAAAATACATAATTTCATTGTTCAGTACCTTATAATTAAAATGCCCTGGTCTATCTTTCTTGCTCTCTCTCGGAGAGCATGTTGACCATGGAACTTGTTCAGTGAACCCTGAAAAGAAACATGAATTAGTAACTAGAACTCTTTTTTTGAAACCAATATTCCACCAGATACAGAACTGTAAGAATTAAAAAAAAAAGTTTATGTCTATTTACCTTCTTGGGAGACCATTCTGGAGGATAGTAAAAGTTGTCTGCCCTAGCAGCTGCAAGTGAAGACTGCACAACACATAAAAATAACAAACAACAGTTTAGCTCTACAGTTCAAAGGAAAAAACAAGTGATGGAAAATCAAGCCAAAAGTTTAATAGGTGCTGAGTTGCTCTATAAATTGTGTTACTGCACCTACCATACAGGTAATTAAAGTTGTCTTCCGAACACTTATTTAACACACAACAACTGCTAAGATGGACAAAAATACAAGAAATATACAGAGCTCACTGGTAAATTATAAAGCATTTCACAATGTTGATGGGTGAAAAAAGAAAAATATAACTAAAAAGGTAAGAAGGGCAAGAAAAATAATGGAGAGATACATGTCATATCTGCTAGGAAGAAATGACTGGAAGGCCATACACATGTAATCTTTCTCAATCCCTATTACAATCTTAGGAAAAAAAATACACAATAAAATATTTCTCAAGAGGATCAAATGCAGGCCTTACATGAACAAAATATATAATAGAAGGAAGGGATCACAACTTCAGACAGTCTCATAGAGTTTGATACTGAAACATATGAAATAAATACTACTGCCTATATTAGTAATCAATTGGAAGATAGAAACCATAATCAAATAAATCAAGCAAGAAGCAGAAACTAACTGCACCTCAATCTCAAACTAGTTGAAGGAATCCCATTTATACAACTCCATTAGACCCCTTAACAAACTCAGACGATTCCTTAAAATTAACTATTTCTATGCTGACAGTCAATAAACCATAACCCTCATCCTTTTATCTAGACTTGAGACCAGCTATATATTGCCTAACTTACATAGCCAGAGCTAGATACCCTAACATTTAACAGCTCATCACAATTTTACAATCAATGGTCAAATCAAACATCACCAGCAAATAAATTATGTTTAATTAGATCTGTAAAGCAACCTTTATGAAAAAAACTCATAACTTTTAATACATAGCATATATTTCTTTTAAAACCATGCTGTCCAGGCCACCTTGCGCGCACCTAAACTAATTTCACGGATACCTCCCATGTCCCACCAGCACCTAGACTCATGGTGTCAACAAAATTTATAAACCACTATACCACACCCTCGAGTAACTAGTATTCATCAACACCCAAACTGGAACCATTGATCATATATCAGCTCAAAAACTCTTTCTAAGGTAAATTCATAACAGTGTAATTCAGAATATTCAAACACAACACCTTCTATCATATTCAATTATGGACAATTCTCAACAAATAACAACTCAAAATAAATAAATAAAATAACAATCAAATATTGATATAAACCCTAGATGTTGAAAAAAAACTGAAAAAATCACGAATTAATCATAACTAACCAAACATATCATGATCTACGTACCATTTTTTGATCTTCAAAGCTTCGTTTCTCTGATCGATAGTTTTGATCCTTGAAGATTCAGTTTAGGGATTTCGCGTTTTGATTGCAGTTTGGGGATTGTTTGATTATTTTATACGTGAACAAAACGATACCGTTTTGTTAATGGATTCAGGCGGCAAAAGCCCGTAGGCGGCGGTGCAGTTTTATTGATGGGCCTGGACCGATATTGGACAAATTGCACAAATAGCCGATATAGAGGTTGATTTACGAAAATATCCTTCTTTTTTTTTTAAGTTATTATTTAAATTTGTCTTTTTAGAAATAAAAGTTGTGCAAATATAAACTTTGAGAAATAATCATTATGGACAATGTTAGATTAGTTGTAATATTTTTCTCATGTATTGCTTAATTTTGCAAATAAAACATTTACGATAAGATATAAATTTTTAGATTGATAGTAATATATTTTTAGATTTTCAGTTTTGTCTGAATAAATTTTTAGATTGTTATCTAAAAGGTTCTTAAATTGCAAGAAAAATAAAATAGGGGTCATTTACTAAATAGAGGTTAAAAATAGGAACGGGTGATAAGATTTTATGGTTTTCATTTTTTCGAGCTCATGTTAAGGCATAATCGTAGTATATAAGTTTTTATAAATTTAATCAATTTGAAATCAATTCTGGTGTTTCGACGTATAGGATCAAAGTTGTAAAAATTTGTGTGCTAGTTTAAAAATTATTTCAAAAGTTTGGTACATTACTTATTCAAATGAATATTTTTTTTCCTGAAGTTTAATATACACGTTTAAAATTTGACTCGTCAATAGCTAACTTCAATTGATTGGAACATAAGTAAAACTTAATTTTATTTTGAATTTGGCTTGATAGTCTCAAAACTTCACACATGCACTTTTTTTATTATTTTCATTCGATGTCTGATACTCAGATTGAAGCCTGTCTTGGTTGATCTGTTTTTGCCATAGTCATAAAAGAAATGTTTCTTTTTTCTTTTCTTTTCTTCAATATCATAATGAAGATTTGGGTGGTATATAAATGTGAAAACCATTTTAGATAAATCCCACTAAAAGTGCACTTATATAATTGCCTATTATTTGTTTCCCATATATATTATTATACCCCTATGTGACACCATCAATACATTATAACTAGCTTCACTTTTTCCAAATAGTGTGTAGATTGCTTGGTAGAATGATAATATGGAGTACACTTGTTCCCCCACCATAGAGCAAAAGGACTTTGCAATTTAGTAATAACATATATTTGCATGTTCTCCTTATAGAAAGAGAAAATAGAGAGTTGACTTTATAAAATATTAATTGCTTGTTTTAAAAAAAAATGAGTCTATTTCTTTTTCAGTTTATTTTTAAAAAATGTATAGTATATTAATCACGTTAAATTATGTATAAAAGTCACTTGTTATTATATAAAAGTTGAATTATTGTCAGAATTCATAATCTAGTAAGACCGATGAAAGTACTTTTGCACATAATAGCATGAATTTAGTTTCCTTTACCCTTCACCGATTCATTTGTTCCTCTTCCTCCGATCTCCTAATATAGTGAAAAGAATTATAAAAGTTGAATTTGTATAAAATCCATATCTTTAATACTTTTATTATGATCGATTCTCTTATATTTCTTTATTTCGAGCAATAAGTATTGGAAAAATATATATCCAACATGTAAAACTGATGTTTATATCGATCTATATATTATACACATGGTAGACCTCATACAAATAATACCTCTTGATTTCAAAATCTATATGGTATAATTCAGGGGATTTTAGATTTTACATAATGACCACTTTTATTATTCCTTGAAATCTAAGTAACATTTATTGGAAAAAAAAAGGGTCTACCTCCCCTCCATTTCCTTTAATTTCCACCCAACTACTTACATAATATCTCCACCTTTCCTTATTATACACAACATTAAATTTTTAGCTTATTCACAAGTCTCACATGTAAGCAAAAATCCATTAGATTCAAGCTGTCAATCTTCAAAGTTTCTCAATCTCCAAGAAGTGAAAAAAAAAAATTAAATAAAATTGATCCTTTATTATTTCAATATTGATGATCAATATTATTATCCATGTTTCCTCTTGTGATCACTATTTTCTTTCAACATGGGCTTAAAGGTACCTCATGTAATATGTTTTGTTCTTTGGTTTTCTATACTTGTTCTCTTATTTCAAGAATTCAAATTCTTGAAAAACAACAATAAAGTCATTATATATAATGATCATGATCACCACTCTTTGTTTGGTCAAAGAAAAACACTTCTAGCAAGTAATTTTGACTTCACACCTTTTGTGAAACATGTTCATCACCACCATCACCATCACCATCACCAGGACGATGTCTACGAGCCAGCCGGAAGTCATGAGATTGATCAACGATATGGTGTCGAAAAACGACTCGTACCGACCGGACCGAATCCTTTGCATCATTAGGGTTTTGGAGGAGAGTTGTACACACAAAATAATGAAATCAAGCTTCCTATTGTTTTATTCTTGATCAAGAACATGGTGTATGATCTAGTAAGTTTTTTTTTTGTTTTTTTTTTGGTGTTTTGTGTACATGTACTAATGAAAATGCTTTGATATTATAACATTAGCTTATTTCTTTAGTTATATTTATTGTTAGCTTGAAAACATATATATGAGAATGTCATGATCATTTTAATATTAATCATATAAAACTATGATGTATAATAAAACTCTTGCTTAAAAATCATATCAAATTTAGGTTTCTTTTGTTTCCTATCTGGTGTCTAGTACCCGCTTTGAAAACTTGACTAGTCAGGTTTAGTATATGAAAGTTTCATTTTAGAAATAACCACTTTCTAACAAAAACGATTCTATTAATATCAAAATTTAAATCTGAAATCTCTGATTAAGAGACACGACGGAGGGGGCAAAATTAGGTTTGGTGAATGTTGTTGCATGGGTGAGTTGTGAAAGAAAATTGTCAAGGGAGCACATGAGTAGTTGTAACGGCACGGCCAATAGAGGGGAATTATATTACACTACTTATTAGCTATCATAATAAATATAATGAAATTAATTAATTTTGTTGGTTAGTATATACTATATAGTTATTGAAGGCTAAATGTGCAATGCACGTGAAAAGTTGGGTAATTAATTAAATATATACTAGCAAAATTAAAGCCCCATGACTATACCTAAATGTTTGTCTACAAACACTCCCTAACATTTGCATTAGATTTTAATTCGAGGTGAAATTAAGATTTTGAATTTATCATAAATTGAGTATAGCTACAAAATATCTAGGCTAAAGTTATATATATCTCACTAATTCTGATTTTATAAATGTTTACGAATATCATATATCAAACACATAAACATTCCTTGCAAAGACTTACACAAATTAAAACATTTAATAAGAGCTAGCGGAACTTCTTTTTTTTCTCTTCTATTCGATATTTGATATATGTATTAAGATTCGAGTAAATTTAGATTCACTCTGTTTTTGAACGCGAAATACTAGGGGTGCTTTAATTTCTCTCAAACAAAACTTTGTAATATTTCTGAATGAAAAAGAACAGGAAAAAGTTATAACATTATGAAAATTAATTGCTTGAGAATGCATAAACCATCAATTGCAAAAATATATATGCAATTATGCTGAATCTTATAAAAGTTAGAAATGTGACATTGAAGTTTAGACAACAATTTACTTTTGTGCTAGTAATTTTTTATTATTCATGATAGTGATGTTTGTCCAGAAAAAACTTACTTTCCTGCGTGAAAATATTAAATGATTAGCGGCACGTAATATTGTACTATTTCCTTCGTTCATTTTTTATTGTGTTATATTTTTCGAAAGTTAATTTAATTAATTTTCAAAGTAAATTAGATTATATAATTTGATATTTTAAATAAAAAAATTAGATATTCAAAAACTATACGAATAGTACTATAAATTGTAAATTTTTGCATATCAATATGATTAAAAAACACATCGTAAAATATTAGTTAAAGTGCGTATCATTTAAGTGCGTATCGTTTGACTCTAAAAAGGTAGTCACAAAATATATCGTGTTCACGTAGGATTCATGCCTTCGAGGAAGAGTCACATTTTAAAGGTGTGTGACATAGACAACATGTCTTTCTGATGTATGTAAGAATTTAAACGTGATTGCTTTCACTATTCAAACTCGTGACTTATAAAATTTAGTTACTATTCCTTCATCCCAAATTAACAATTACTTTAGCTCAAAAAACTATCCAATAAAACGAGAATAATCATATGATTAAGTCATAGAAGTTATATACATGTAAAAACATACACATATATATTCATTGCTCATACCAACATGAATTAGGATGAAATAGTGTATATCAAACACGTCTCAAATTTGAGTCCTTAAAATAATCTTTTTTAATCGCTCTCAAAAATAGACTCTACAATATTGCATCTAACCTTAGATCGTATATATCATTCAATATACTTAAAGCAAAAGCACCAAACATACTCTTTGCATTTAATTCTTACGTAGCGTTTAATTTATACCTCATTTGAATTTTCTCTTCCATTTACGAGACAATATAATTGGGATTTGGGGTATTTTGGGGGTGGGGTGGGGGCAATGAAGCTTTGGAAAGGAAATGAAAATTTTAATTTTGTAATCACAAATATTTATTTTTATAATGATAGCGTTCGAACCACTTTATTACTTCTTAATTAATTTTATGAAATATATGTCATCTTTCGTCGATACAGATATCAAAGATATCAAAGTAAACAAAAGATATTTATAGGTGTCATTTTAATTTGTTAGCTAAAAAAGTAATATATATTATAAAGGAACAAAAAGAAGATGATGTCTTTCTGTCCCACCTTTTCCTCATGATGTTAAGGTAGAAAGTTAATTAATTGATTCTTAATTAACCTTCTCATTGGTGGAACAAATTAATTAAAGTGAAATCTCATTTTCTAAGTGTGTTAATTACCCAACAAATCATCTAGACTCTCTAGAAGATGATCATTTTTACTTTTTATTCCTTTTGTTTCTCATATCGCGTGCCGTATTAAGATTTCATTAAATTTGAATTTGCATTAAAAAGTCTCGTCTTTAAAAGTAAAAAGCTACCTAGCTAACAAAGACGCATTTACTACATGAGTTTTGGGGTTCAAGCCCCACCGACTACAGAGTCATCTTTGTTAAGGAGCTCTTTATCTTCTAATATCAGATTTGTCAGCATAAATTTAAATGTAATCAAACTCTAATATGAATACCAGAGAACGGATCGAGAAAAAAGAACTACTAGAACTACCATAAAATTTGTCAATATCTTATCATGGAAAGCACGTACATGAAATTTGTATCAATTACAATAATACATGCATCATGATTAGCAAAACCAAAGTCTACTAAGACTAGTATATATTAGTATATATATATATATATATATATATATATATATATATATATATATATATATATATATCGAGTTATTTGCAAAATGAACATAAAATATGATCAAGAGTTTGCCTTTTCAAATTTAATTAGGTTTCAATATGAATAACATCAAATAATTTATTTGTTTTTAAATTTTATGTATAAGGATACAAATTGTTATATCACTGAGTAGTATTTATTTGCAATGCAATTTTTTTTCCCTTTATACGCTATAAAGTTTGCGGATTTTATTGATTAAGTTGAAATAATGTTCGATTACATTAATATAAAAATTTAATCAAGAAGAAATCATCATAAGTTGTTAGTTCATTTTTGCAAGTCGTGGTCAGCCATAATAAGATGATAGTTGTTAATTATGTAGTAATCACATTATAAAATTTAATTTAAGTAAACATATATCATGAATATTAAATAATTTTTATACTATTAGATTATTTATATATATCATATTTTAGGAATGTTTTATACAAGTAAACTATTATATATATATATATATATATATTCTAAGAAAGTTATTATCATTGGAATGATTTGACAATATAAAAGATTATTCACCTTTGATTTGACAATATAAAAGATTATTTACCTTAACGGTGTATAAAAATTAAATTCAATAAATAGGTGACTTTTAATTTAAATGTATTTGAAATATTGTTCACTTGATAATGAACAAGCCTATCATATAATTAATATTGACCTAATCCAAACTTAATTAATTGATGAACACGTCTTCAATAATTTTAAAAAATGAAAAAAGTGCTTGAATTAGTCAAAGCATAAATTTGCAATTAAATATAATTATAATACATTAATAAAGCATGGGTTAGTAAAGACTTGGTAAAAATTCATAAGTTGTTGAACTTTATTAGTAAAAGTCTTCAAAGAAATAAACCATGAAATAATTTCTTAAACAAATGTGATTTTTCTGTTCGTCTTGAAATCTTTTTAATTGACTGATTTAATTTAAAATATTAAAACAATATATAAAACTCATAAGTTTAATGATTGAGTCATTAAAATAATTTCAACTCAAAATTTAAAGTTAAAATCTATTTACTATCTTACGACTAGTACAAATTATAGTGTTGAAATCACTACACCATCAAAATAAAATATTGTATAAATTATACACACTATGATATAAAAGTTTAATTATACTATCATAAATCTTAACTTATTTTAAAAAGATTGTTTTCCATTAATTAGGAAGGTTATTAATTAACGTTTATATAAAAAACTTACTTGTAATTATCTTTTAATCTTAAGTAAATATAAACCCATCCCCACCCCCACCCCACCCCCACCCCCACCCCACCCCACCCCACCCCTATTTATATACTTCTTACTCTTCAAGACTTTAATCATTTCTTTAATTGATTTCTTCTTCATCTAATCATCTTCTATCTTCTTCTCCCAACTTGAAATTTATCAAAATACCTTAATTTTGTTTTAAATGGTTCGTTCAATATTATTACCAGGAATTAATGGTGATAATTTATGTACTTCTATGCCATTAGCAATTGGTTTATTTTTTTCAATAATAGCCATAGTAGGACTATGTGCTAAACATGCAAAAAAGTCATCAAAAAAATCCAAAACTAATATTATTAGTGAATCAAAAATTGTTCCAAGGTTGTCATCACCACAACAATTAAGCCCTAACATGACCAAAAAAGGCGGTGAATTTTCCGATGAAGTTTCCGGTGAAGTGGCCGGAGATAAAAAGGGATTATGGCAAAAGACAATTATTATGGGTGAAAAATGTAAACCACCACAATTTTCAGGTGTGATATATTATGATTGTTCTGGAAATAGGGTTTCTGAACTTCCAAGATCACCAAGAGCTAGTCCATTACTAAAATATGCTTGTTAATTATTTTAGATTTTATTATCTATATAAAATTTTGTTTTTATATAATATGATCATGTTCTCTCTATTTGGATTATTGCAAAATGTATGGTGCACTCATTTTCACGAGATAGTGATAGAATCTACGTATATTCTATCATTTTCAGTATTCATTTGTATGATGATATATGATGCACCTATATTATTTTTCCTTGTTTAGATTTCTTGTGTGGCTGTAGAACTTTTGCAACATTAGAATAATTAAATTTTACACTATGATAATAGTATTCCAAAACAATAGTCTAATGCTAAAATGTTATTGCAACGTAAATGGTCAAGCGCTATAATATTAACACAAAAAACTTGTATAAGGTAGGGATTGAGTTTTATTTGTAAAATTACACCAAATATCTTAGTATATGATGCACTTATATGAGTTTTCCTTCTTCTCCGTATGTTTTCTTGAGTTTTGTAAGTTAGTTTAATGTATAGTGATTAAACTTTATTCGTTATAACTTTTACGCTATAATAGTAATAGTATTCCAAAACTATATTGTCGGGTTAAGGTAACTAATTTTTATCAATTATTAGAGTTACTTAATATGGTTATGAATATTTTTTTTTATTAATGGGTGAAACTCAATAACCATATATGCAATTAACTTGGGATTCTCTTTCTCAAGTTTGTTTGCTTGTTATTTTATTTAGGTTCTAAAAATTAATCAATTCATTTAATTTATTATTCACTTTTGAGAAAAGCAAAGAGGAGTTTAATATAACACTTCGTTTATAATAATAAGAAATTAGACTTGATCCTTTTCTTTTAGTAGAATAAAATAAAATAAAAAAGACGACACCTTTTTGGGAATTGATTAGGAGCATTATAACTTTTTTGACATAAAAAAGAGAATGTTATATTATATCTTCATGATTTTGATGAATTTAGCTTTTATATTTTTAAGAATCAGTTTGATAATTATATTATCAATATATGTGATATTGATAACGGATTCTCCAATTTAGATGAATCTGGTGAATTCTTTTTTAAATTATTCGATGGTTATATAGTGTTTTATGAAAGATAAATATTTCGTATTAATTAATGCTAATGAGTTTGTGAGACCAAATAATCCATGTGACTTGTGACTTGTGAGTAATATTATTGAAATTCTAAAGCTCATTGTATTATAATTTCTATAATGAATGTGTAACTATATAAAGATAAATAAAATTAGAAATGACTGTTCTTAATAATGTTCGTAGACAAATATAACACATATGAGGTAAAACAAGAAAAAATCATTTCAGATGATTTGACCATTATATCCTCTCTTTTTTTCATGCACGAATCATATCATATGTAAGAAATAGTAATAATTAAAATATTTATATATATTTAGAGAACTTCTAATTCTAAATAATCTTTAATTTACCTTAAAAACATTACTAATTGTTAAATGATAAAGTTAAGTAAGTCCAACAAAAGCATCCATAAAATCCTTATAGTTAACACTTAACTCCAACTAGTCAATTGAGGCAAGTTATTTGATTAATAATTAATAATTAATAAATTTTTTTAACTAATCAAATTCAAATGCTACTATGTATCTTTCTTGTTGACATTTATTTGAAAGGAAATTAACTTTTACTTCAAGGAGCAAAGTAAATAATTTGACTTTTTTACTCGATCAACATTTAGAATCAATAAAATCCATCTAAATTTTTATTTAATGAGATCTTGGATTTGATTTCTAAAATTAAGTAAAAGATATTTTCCCTTTAATAAATTTTATATAATATATACTACAAATAAATCAATGTTTCAAAGTATAGTTTATGTAAATGAAAAACAAGAATACATAAATAACTATAATACAGAGTTACTAGAAATTTATTATGTTAGTGTAAAGATAAATCTATGAAATTTACACCTTATATTTTAAAATAAATATTGTTCTTTTTTTAAAAATAAACACATTTGGCCTCCTAAGTTTTTTGCCAACATTTTTTTATGCACATACTTAAAAGGAATATATTATTTATTTATTTTGCATCTAATTTTGTTATTATTTCTGTTTCATTTTTCACTACACTATTTCTATTATAATTCTTTAATTAGAAAAATATTTTTTATATTTAAAAACAATTTATTTTTTTATGAGATCATTCTAATCTCATAAATATTAAAGTTTTTTCTTTAGTCAAATGTAACACATTAGTTGACATAAAATGATTAGTAGCATAAAAATAATAATATGGTGTAGTAAATAAAGTTAATAATTCTTTAATCGAGATTTCAAATTATGTATATGAAAAGAATTCAAAAGTTTTATTATAGGTCTATTTTTGTGAATTCGGATTAATCGAGCTCCGAGTTAGAAAAATAAGAGGAAAAGAGCCTAATCACTCATCTCCTTCACCTTTCCAAACTCTCAGTTCAATTGCCATCTGCAACTCTCTGATTAAGCATCTTTCACCCATAGAAAAAAATGTGGATTTCCAGTATGCAAATCTTAACAGCATCTTCATTATTCTCCACAAAAAAGAACCCATATTCTGAATTTTTCAACCAGTCAGTGAAAAAGATAGAATCTTCAGCTAAAACTAGAAGAAGAAGGGGAGCAAGAATGGAGATTTTGGCCATGGCTAGTGATAATTCAGCTAAAAATGAAAAACCCACTAAGCTTATTACCTTTTTGGGTAAAGGGGGTTCTGGGAAAACCACTTCTGCCATTTTTGCTGCTCAGGTTTGTCAATTAAGTGTACAATTTTTTCTGTAAAGATTCTAACTTTATGTTCTGTTTAATCTTTTATAAGCTGTAGATGGATGTTTTTTGTTGTTTTGGTTGGAAACTTGGGGTTGTGTTATTTGGGGGTGTATTGATGCTTCTTTAGTTATTTTTGGGTTTCCCAACTGATGTACTGAACCAACATTGGATCCAATTAAACTCGGATTGACGGAAAGTCCTACATTGGGGGTAAAGCTCTCCCTAACAAGGTGATTCCCTAACCAGGGAGACTCGAACACGAGACTCTAGTTAAGGATGAAGGAGTACTTATAGACTATAGTCTAAGACAACCTTTGTTAGTGCTTCTTTAATCATATGGGGCTGAATTAGAGTTGACAATTTTTTTAGAATCCCTGATTTCTGTGAGAGGATAAGAACTGTTTGTTTGTTGGATATGTAAAAAAATTTTGGATTGATTTCATTTGCTCTATGTAGAACTTGTATATTAGTATTGAATTTTGCTTGTAGAAGGCATATGGGTTAGTATTGACGTAGAAAAGTAGTCGAGTGAACTGTGAAATTCAAGTTTTTGTTGAATTTTAAGTTCAAGATTCATACAGTTAAATGCTATGTAGTCTCACTGTTGAAAGAATATTTAGCTTTGGAGTTGAATAATTTTGTCCATTTCTTGTTTTATAGAGCGAGGCAATTGAATTTTAACCAAAACAAAGTAAAGATTGTGTTTTTCTGTTGACTGGAGTATTTCTTTTAAATGAGTCAAGCTATGATTTATGAGGTTTATGACAAGATAAAATATATTCAACCTAGCTCAGAATAGAAGAATGTTATGATATTTCATTGCAGCTACTTTCATGAATCATGATTTAGTTCATTTGTCTTCAACTGTTTTTTCTTTAGAAGCTGTTGACTTTAAGGAGGTATATTAGTTTTTAGTTACATATTCAAAATCAAAAGAGCACAGTTTCCAACTATAAGCAAAACCACGTTTTCTCTTGTCACGAGCTCATCCTCTTGTTTGTCAGAAGGAAAACTCGTTACACTATGTCTTCCCTTTTCTTTTCCTTCAACACTGTGGGTAGTGGAATAAAGAATTGGGAAAACATCCGGGAGTGCAAGGGAGAGGGTAGGAAATGAACAAACCTCATGAGAATTGTTTAGAAGTTTGTTTCTGAGGGATCACCATAAGTTTGTTGTCTTAGGTGACCTTTATTTCTATAAAATATATTGGCAAAAGCTGTGTTCTGTATGTTATGATGACACATACATTTAGTGCTCACGCAAAATATTAGCACTATTCATTGATCACTGTATCTCTGGCTTCATTTTCCCCTATAAATTTTAACAGCATGTTCTTCTATTTGATGGCTTATTATCTTGGGCACTTTCACTGCGTTTCCGTTGTTTTTTCCCTTCCATTTTTCAGTGTATACTCTCAGATATTATCTAGTAATTGCACATAAGAATAAAAAGACATTCCACATTGACCTGAATCTGCTTGTCTTTTCCCCTTTAAACCTTAACTAATGATGTTTCATATCAGGAATTGCGAGTCCCTCCTGCATATGATAAAAGTTAGGTAGACTAACCAGCAATTTCTTTTCTTACCAGCATTATGCAATGGCAGGGCTCAAAACCTGTTTGGTGATACATTCTCAAGATCCCACAGCTGAATATCTTCTGAATTGTAAGATTGGGACGTCGCCAATAACATGCAACGACAACCTCTCAGCTGTCAGATTGGAAACTACAAAAGTCTGTTCTTGTTTAATTACTTCATCTATCTACCTGCAAATTGAGATTATACATTTGGTTGCGAATCATTTGGGCTGAACAATCATCAGTAATTGCAGATGCTCCTTGATCCTCTCAATAAACTGAAGCAAGCAGATGCTCGTCTTAATATGACTCAAGGAGTTCTTGAAGGGGTGGGTATGTAACTTAGTGGTGCGTTATCTGGCATTCTTTCGCCAGAAAATGGATGAGTCGCTCTTTGAGTAACTTTTTTCGAAATGTAGTAGGTGGTCGGAGAAGAGCTTGGAGTACTTCCTGGAATGGACTCCATATTTTCATCCCTAGCACTCGAGCGGCTTGTAGGATTTTTTGAAAATGTGGTTCAACAGAACAGCAAAAAAGAGAAATTTGACATTATTATATATGATGGCATGAGTACTGAAGAAACAATCAGAATGATTGGTGCGACCAGCAAAGCAAGGTTAGATCTTCTCCAAGACTTGTCAAATGTCTTATGTCTCTACGCCAAAAATGATGTGGAGTATCATATCACTATTTCCACGTGCAGATTATACTTAAAATATCTCCGCAATTTTGCTGAAAAAACTGATTTGGGAAGGCTGGCAAGTCCCTCACTTTTGAGACTTGCTGAAGAAGCCATGACTCTAAGCGGTAGAAATCCTAATCTGAATGGGAAAATGAGTTCAGAAATTTGGGACCTTCTAGACCAAGTATTGGAGGTATGCCAGCTACTAATCTGTTTTCAAGATTCCATTCTATTTGAACTAATGGTTCTAATGATTTTGCATGCTGCAGAGAGGGTCTTCAATATTTGCAGAACCAAAAAGGTTTGGTTGCTATATTGTGGTGGATAGAAACAGCCCTGTGTCTATGGCTTCTGCTTTACGTTGCTGGGGTTGCATAATCCAGGCTGGTGCACAGGTTTCTGGTGCATTTTCTCTTGCAAGACCAAATTCGATTGGAGAAGTAGGGGCAACGATTGAGGACTTTTCACCTTTGCCTTCTGCTTTTGTTCCACATATCTCAGACGGAGCCCATTTAGATTGGGACAAAATTATGCAGGATAGTCATAGCGAGAGTGCACGGAATCTTCTGACTGTAACAGCTCATAAGGCCAGCATTCCTCCGGTTATCTTTGATCCAACCAACAAAATCGTCACACTTCTCATGCCCGGTTTTGACAAATCAGAAATCAAGCTATATCAAGTATGTAGTATGGTTTGTTTCACCTTTCTGCATTATGTGTATGCTATGATGCCAAAAATCGATCCTTTTGTGAACTTCAATGCAACAAAATTCTTCACTAGATAACAGATATTATTTTGGTAATAGACTGAATAAGCATTTACTAATCGATAATTTCTGTAAGCATTTGCCATAGAAATTATCAAAAAGTGGTTGGCTTCTTCAGGGTGCAAGGCTCTCTTAACTGCAATGAATACTGACTATATAACATCAAGCAGATGCTTAGATTTACATGAAGCACTATAATATGTTGAGTGATTAAGAACATTCTTAGCTTGCTGTTAAGATTTTTGCTGTTAATGTAGCACATGAAAAGTTCTGCTGACATCTACTCGCTTTGGTTATCCAAGTTGAGGGCGTTTTGACATCTAACGATGACCAAAGGCTCATTGTTGTTGTTTTTCTCACCATGTTCTTACATTTCATGCTACTGAAAACCAAATTATATGGTGAAATTAATTAGAATTTCTGGCTATTTGCAGTTTAGAGGAGGGTCTGAGTTGTTGGTGGAGGCCGGTGATCAGAGACGTGTGATTCGTCTACCATCTCAACTTCAAGGGAAGGTTGGAGGTGCTAAATTTGCAGATAGAAGTCTTGTCATCACAATGAGATAGCAGATGAAATCCTACATATTTAGCTACAAGCATGCAGCTAGAGTCACTTCACATCAGATATTGTAACATCATTGATTTTATGAGTTCTTACATGGCCAAACAGTAAATAAATCTCTCCTATTTATATACAATATGGAGGTTGCCCATGTTAAATGGAGAAAAGGGTACTGATGATTGAGTCCCCATAGGTTATATTCTCAAGTTTCTTGTAGACCATCTGTATGGCCATATTCACAAGTCGTTGATTCGAATTAATTCTCGAATTGTTTTACTAGTTATATCAACTAGAAAACTTGCAGGACTAGAATGAGCAAGGTATCCAAGTGTTTTGACACTCATTGTTGCCAGGGTAATATACTCAAATTTCACAGAAATGAGGATTTTTGCCTTGGGAACTTCATTTTATTTCTTTCTCATATGAACTGATGAATATGGAGGTCCAAATTTCACTGATTGTGCAGTGAACTTTTCGAAGTGTTTTACCCTACACTGTTTATCCCTGCAACTTCATTTTAACTAATCTGTGTTATCTGTTATTCTCCTTGAGTTGAACCTTTTAAATTGTACAAATGTCCAAGATAGAATATGTTTTGCTATACTTGGAGAAAATGATGAAATATACAATGACCAAAACCAAAATACAAATATTCTCATGGTTCTTGTGTATTCTCTCCTCCTGTTTGTGACTGAACACGACTCCTTAGTTCTTCAAACGCTTTCATGCTTTCAGCATCAAATCCTCCAGCAAACTGAAAAGGAAAAAAAAAAAGACGAAAAAGAAGGATTTTCAAAGACAAGCTTGTGAATTCTTCAATGTGTATCTTTACTAAAACAAGTGAACTAAATGCAGGTGTGGTGTATATACCTGATGAACTCTGAAAGCAAAACGAACTCCTTGTAGAATCAAAAATTCTCTGTTTGGTTCCTTCTCGGGTCCATCCATGGCATCAAGCTCAGATGCTACACGTTTCATGTACTTCCTCGCCAATTGTACTGATGAAAGCTTGATCTGCAGAAGAGAAAAAACATAATGGATCATTTCTCTGCACACTTTTGTTTATTTCTTTTGGATGTACCATGAAGTGAAATCGTATTGTATGTTAGTTACAGAGGTTCTTGATATTTGTTCAAAATATGATAAAGTGGAAACTTCACATTCTAAGGTTTTCTTGCAGTATGGTTCTTGGTGGATTCGCGCTTTTATGTTAAAAAGCCTTGAGAAAGGACACCACACTGACATTTCTAGATGAGAACGTACCTTGCCAACAACACCTGAATCTTGCAACCAATCAGTAGGAATACCAAATTCTCTGTATCGTGATGCAGCCATATCGCGAGTACGCAATAGTGCATAAACACTCTGTTCCACCCTGGCATCCAGAATTAAAAACTGAGTTAGCTATAGATAAGACTGAAATGAAAATCTCAACCATTTTCACATCCTACCGGTGGCGGAACCAGTATTTTCACTAAAGGGGTTCAAAATACGAAGAATTTATAGGGGATTCAACATCTATATATATACATAAAAATAATTTTATCCATTTATAAACGGTGTAATTTCTGCTGAAGGGGGGTTGGATGAACCCCTCTCGTCCCTACCTGGCTCCGCCGCCCCTAAGTCCTACCAAACCTAAATTCTATAGTTTAAAGACAAAAGGCATAGATATCATTAGACACTTACTTTTCAAGCAACCTGTACATCTTTTTCAAAGCAGCATCACATTGAAGATTTGGGTCATCTACAAAGGTGGTTACTTGCTTTTCTAGTTTCATTAGATCTTGATATTCGAAAGCAGCCTCTCTCAATGCGTCTGCTTTTCCCTCAGGCCAATCAAAGTGCTTGAGGACAGCTCGTTCATCAACCTTGAAAAGAATCAGCGAGATACACTGTTAACAGATGCTGCAGGTACATAATGCAGAAAGTACATGGTCCTTGTTGCTTGAGACATTAATTAATCAATATTTTTCATATCCACCATACAAAAGTATGATTAATAAGTCTTATTTAAGGAATAGGGAATTCAAAGGTATAATGTCAAGAGGAAATACCAAGAAGGAGAGCTCTTCATCTAGCCAGTTCACAAATGCCACTAGATCCTCAATATTAGTAAAAGAAGCAGCACGAACTTCAGTTGCCAATGACTCGACAAATTCACCTTGACTTTCCACATCAGCTTTCACCTGGTTTTGCAATTATCGTTTGAGTCAGAATAGGGTAATTGGAACATGCATTTCATTCAAAGAAGTAAAAGAGAAGTTCTACATACAGCCAAGAGGAATGTGGATCTGTTCTCTATCTCCCCGATCATGTTGCTTCTTGCATCTGATGTGTTTGAAGTAGCGGTTATCAAAGCTGATGATGTGTCCTTCTTTGACTCGCGTTTCATCAATGATTGGTAGAATTCAACTAATTCAGGAGCACGATGAACCTTGTCACCTCCAGCTCCTCCTTTCATTAAAGATCCAGGAGGAGGTGGTGGTCTAGGAGCTCCTCCTCCAGGTGGAGGTGGCGGTAGTGGAGCACCAGGCGGAGGAGGTGGTGGGGGTGGACCTCCAGGTGCTCCACCTGTAACAGTATTACCAGCTGGAGCTGGACCACTTCCTGATCGTTTAGGAGGTGGACGAGGAGTCCTGGTAGGTCTTTTCTCAATATTAACAAGTTTCATTTTGCTCACGGCTTGAGAGTCGGTTTTGCTATCACCGGACTGCTCTGCTGAGTCACCAGAGGCGGAGACGACCGGCAAAACTGGTACTGACCCTGGCAGTGATACCGGCTTCTCTTTCAATTGTGCAAGTTTTGGAGGCAAGGACTTCTCAAACCTTGCTGCTCTTGCCTGCTCAGCTTTAACCTTAATTGTCTTCTCTCGTTCTACTGCCAGCTTATGCCTGTCTTTGAATGCCGGATACTTCTCATCTAGAACTCCTTCCACTGATTTTGACATTAGAGTAAACGATGATGCAACTGAATTCAGTGTCTCAGCAGAAGATTCTTGTGTCCTAATTGGTGGAAGCTTTGGTGTTTCTGGGGAATCGTATTCCTCAGCTGTTCCAAAACTAGTGATGGCTACACCGTCACCCGCATTCCTAAGCATTAGAGATTCCAGAGGACCCCTTGGTCTTACACTCATACTCATCCTACCAGGAGATGCTCCTCCAAGAGATCTTGCTGGTGAAGACATAATACTAGAATCGTCTTTACCACCTCTGCTGCCCCATTTCTTCAGCTTCTGGATTAAGTTGGGCTTTTTACTGAAACTACTAAATCTGCTAGTGGAACTGTCTATAGAAGCATTATCAAAGTCTTCACTACCAGGAGAAGATGGCTGAGAAAAATTGCTTTCGAGATCTGTATCTCCTTGACCTCGTTCGGATCCTGCATATTCTAACATCAACTGTTTGGCCTTGTGCTGAGATTTTGGGCTCAGACTTTTGCTGAGATCACGAGCGGATACTTTTCCTTGAGGTGTTTGGTAGTTCCGAAGTTCAAATCTTAAGCATGCGTTGACCCAACGAAGATACACTAGCTCTTCAACTTCACTGAATCTGTTCATTTGAAGTCCTTCTACTTGTTTTAGAAGATCATCATTTGTATGCTTCAAATTAGTTACTTCTTCCGTCACCTGGGCAACCATTTCATTCTGCAGAAGCATGCCAAAAACAAGTCAGGAATCGTCAAAAACATCACACAATCTTTCTCATTAGAAGCTGAAAATCTCTTATTATTCAGTGGTGGGAGCAAAACACAATTGTCAAAATTAAGGGCAGAGCTACAAGCTCGTCTACAGGTTCAGCAGAATCTAACTTTGGTTCAAGACATTGTATTTGTGCTTCACAATTTATTTAGTATATACAAATAATTTACCCAGAACCAGAAGCTAATCTTTTCTAGAAATCACGTAAAGTCAAAATCTTAGTACCGTCTCTGGTCAAAATAGCAGAAACTAAAGAGCGTGAGAAACAGCAAAGAATTCTGATAATTACAAGAAAACAGAATATGACTATAGTTCCAAAATATTTTTACAAACTTGAGAATAGAAAGTAAATGCATAAAGAAAGAAGAGCTATAAGCTATAAACACGCAGAGATTGTCCAAAACTTGATCAGAGACATGAAAATACTGGTATCAGGAATTAAAATTTACCTCCGTCATATTAGACAACTTTGCTATTTTAGATTCAGCAGCATCCAATTTAATAACCAACTCTCTCTTTTCGTGCTGAAGTTCTTTGTTCTTCCTCTTAAGTTCCATAACCTCCACTTCCAACTCCTTCACAAGTTTAAGCTTCTTGTCAACCTCGGAATCTCTCTTGAAAGCTTCCTCTTCCTTTTCTTGAAGTCCAGTAACATGTTGTTTTAGCAACAACAACTGAGCTTTCGTTTGGTTAGCTTCGAGTTGCATCTGCCTTTGCAGCTCCTTAATCTTGCTTCTAGCAGCTTCAAGATCTTTCCTAGCAGTAGTTCCATGAAAAACCTCCTCTTGAAGCTTTTGTTTCTCAGCCTGTAACGTATTTATCGTGATGTTGAGCATGTCAATCTCAACAGCCTTAATCTTGAGCTGCTTTTGTAATTCGAGGATATCCGATTCTTGTTCCTTCAAACCATAATACTCAAGCAACTCCCCTTCAAGTTTCACCTCCCTTTCCTCAAGTTCCTTAACAAGGTTTCGCAATCTTTCAAGTTCATTCGCGTTGTAGGCCATCTCAGTTTGGTAAACCCTCTCTCTCTCTTCTCTTCCTGTATCATACTTGTCACTTGGTAACGGAAATTCAATCTCCCCGGATAAAAGATCTTCAAATTCAGGGAAAAGATCATCATCAAGATCAATCTGGTTACCCTGTGCTGGATTTATAATTCCATTGATTAATTTAACTTCTTCTTTCTCTTCTTCCACATCCTACAGATCGCCAAACGAAATAACAAAAGACAAATTTCCAAACACAATCAGACCTCTTTATAACAACATTTCACTATAATAATCACATTTTCTGTTGAACTGATCTTTCATGTTTTATGTTATATTATATGTTCTCTATAACACCATATTAACTATAACATCCAAAAAATGTTCGAAACAAACATTGTTAACTCAGTATCAAATTGTTCCTACAGAAGATATCAACACTATCAAGCAACAAAAGAGTACACAAATTTCTCTATACTTACAACCACTTCTTTGAGGCCATCCGTCGAATACAAGAGCTGCTCCTTTTCATCCCCTTCGTCCCCTCGTTGTTCAAGCAATGGTTCACCATTTTCTATTCACCAAATTCATAAAACAACAATATTAACACAAATTAGCCTCAAAAAACAAACTCTAATCACCCATTTTAGATGAATTTCCCCATTAAAATTTGAATCTTTACAGCAACTGTTCTATCAATACCTAAAACCAAATAAATACTAATTTGCAAGTAATCAAGAAAATTACCTAATGATGGCTTTGAGGGTTTTACATTTATCTGCTTAACTGCATAAGCAGCTATAGAAGCAGCAACCAAGAAACCTACCCTAACTATCATGTAAGTATTTTCAATGGAAAAAACTGAAGCTTCAACTCATTTAACAATAAAAAATAACCCCCACCCATTTTTTATGAAACCCCATAGCTCAAGAATCAAACCATGGCCTCATCAAAATTGAAAAAAGAAAATGAGAACCCCACAATTGGAAATCAGTCTAATGGTGCAGTTCTTGAAGGGGAAGTGTTGTAATCTTATCAAGAAAGAAAAAAGATTGGTTTTTTAATGCAGAACTGTCAAAAACAAACACAGAGAGCTACAGGGAACCACCAATTTCTTGAGTGGACAATGTTTGGCCAAAGAAGATGACATTTTTTGGATATAGGACAGGGGTCTCCCCTAAAACTTGTTGATATGTAGAGGAATATTCAAGAAGAAAGGGACTTGAGTACAGTAAAAATATGATGTTGGGAACAGGTGACACCCTATATTTCTGCATTCTCACTCTAAGTGGTGAAATAATTCGTTTTATCCTTAATTAGACGTCTTAAATTTTGTTCGTGTTAGAAGTAAAATTATAAAGATAGAGTTGTGTTTGTTAGATGTATTAAATTTGAATCTGAATATAAAATTATCGATTAGAACCTGAACATGAAGACACGTTTGTTAGAGAATATTTTTACCATCACGAATATGAATAGAAACTAAATGATCTGTGATGTTTCAAATTAATTTGATATTTAAGTATAGACGAATATAAGGACTCATTATTATCGTGTCTCGGATTTGAATATGGATATGAACTTGTTTTTGTTAGAGGTTAAAATAGAATGTAGTCGCATTTGCTAGAGAGTTTATTCTTAACATGAACATGGATATAAAGTCGTATTTGGTAGAGGTTAGAACCTGAATATGAAATCTTGAACTTCTTTTTGTAAGAGATTAAAATAGGATGAAGTCACATTTGCTAGAGAGTTTATTCTTAATTTTGAATATTGATATAAAGTTGTATTTGTTAGGATTAAAACCTGACTATATACTCATATTTGTTAGAGAACATTTTATCATTGCAAATACAAATCTAAACCAAATGATGTGTGATTTTCACATTAATTTGATATTTAATTAAGTACATAGAGTATAAATAATCATTATTCATCGAGTATTAAATTATATACCACTAGACAAATCCTCTAAAATTTCTCGATTATAGAAAAAAAAAGATATTTATTACTCTCTCCTTTTCAAAAAGAATGTCCCTATTTCATTTTTAGTTTGTTTAAAAAAGAATGACCCCTTTCCTTTTTTAGCAACATAACTTTAACTTTAACTTTCAACGTGGCATGTTTAAGACCACAAGATTAAAGGACATTTTGGTATATTTGACATAATTTTAATTTAAAATTACAAAATTAAAAAGTTTTTTTTTTTTAAACTCTATTTCAAGTCAAACTAAATTATTCTTTTTGAAATAGACGGAATAATTAAAAGCTCTTTAAGGTAGAGAATTGGAGTAAAAATTTGTCTTTTAATGCATAAATGTTGTCCAATTATTTTTGTCATTGTGCAGCTAATACGATGTGACATTTTGTCCATTTATGGATTCCCTAATTATGCAGGTGGAACTCAGACTACAACCACAAGAGTCAATTTTTAACTATCTTCTTTTTTAACTAACTACTCAATCGAATTTACGTTGGAAAATTTTAGAAATAACACGCTTTCTATTAAAAATGATTTTATATTTAAAATTTGATCACATCCATTAGTTTAAATGAATGAGTACTAACATCACAAAACAACCAATTTTAACTATTAAAATAAAGAAACTTAATATATTAGTACCTATTTCATCTAATCCCTAATTAAAATCATTTTTAGAGTTAACTTAATTATATGTAACTAAAGTTTTTTTTACTTATTTATCAATGTTCTATATGGCACGAGTGAATAAAAAAAGGTATTTGGTCAAGGGTGCAAACATACCTCAATTAAGATCGATTATATGAATTTTCATTATTTATATCGCTTTCATTTAAAATATGTTTACAGCTAATATTATTATTACTCAAATATACCAACTAGAATTGTGATTAGGTCAATTAGATATACCTAATTAGTATATTTTGCTTGATATGTCCAATAATTAGTTCATTGTAGCCAACTAATCAAGATACTAATATTACTAGAGATTATGCTCAGAATAAAAATATTAGTTTGAATAGATGAAGATTAAGAAAATATTGTGATATTAAAGGTGGGGCCCAAATGTAGCGTTTGGCATAAAAATAAAGAAGACAAAAGAGCAAAATTGACATTTAATTTGTGCCTTAGCTTGTATGGATTTTTATGTATGGACTATATTAATCTACACATAAAGCATATTAGTGATAACTTTACACAATTTTGACAAATATTTACCAAAACATAAGTCCCTTTTTGGCATAATTTGTGTAGTCTAAGATTTCTTCGTTGATAACAATAATAGATTCAATGTAATCTTAATAACTATAATCTGAGAAGGGTTATAGAAATTTTTTCTCAAGACAGAGATCGTTTCAGATATATCATCGACTCAAGAGAAAAGATCCAAAGCAGTCTAGAAAAAATAATAATGAAAGTATGAAAAAAGATCATGCCAGGATGATGCGCTGCATATCAAAATTAGTCAAGACTCCAATACAGATAACAAACAGACACCGAATAGAAAACCGAAAAAAATAAGTTTGGATGTAAGCTATTAGGTCCCTGCAAATAGATTGGAACTCAAGAGATTCACTTTGTTAATAAAGCAATTCATTCTTCAAAATACAACAAAAAGAGTTACTCTTCAATTGCTTTCTGCAAATGACAGAGATCAACAGCTCTTATATAGTTTACAAGATGCTACCAAGAAAATATTTAAGAAGAAAATTGATCATGACAATGACAAAATGTACATCAAAACAGATGGATTATTTAACTTATAGGAAAACTTTTTTCCTATTGCTCCTCCCATCTCCACCTTCGTTCAACCTCCTCGAGAACTTTAGCGCGAGCTTGACTTCTTCTTGCTTCATCCTCTACCCATGATCTGTTTCAACAAAACATGCATTGTCAACTACCTAAACATTATCTGGAGTCGAAATTTCTACAGTTTCAGGATGCTTAAGTTCTTTCTACTAATACAAGTGTAAATTGAAACAGAAAATGCAACCATCAGATCAATAGAATATTAGAAGTGGTTCCCATAACCGAATATATCCTGGAGTTAACAATTTCAAGCTTAACAAAAGAGTTGTAACCGAGAAATCAATGGAAGTTCCATGTGAAGACATGGAAACTAGTGTAAACTACGTATGCAGTATGCATCAGTCCTCACCAGAATGTGTAACGGTTTGCATCTTAGTTACATTCTTGCCATTATCAACATCTCAAGATTATTCCGCTACAGAAGTAATAAAGTATACATACCCAAGATTAGCATGTTCGTAGTTCAGACTATAGCACTCCCTCTTCAAGTCCATAATCCTCGTTGGGATTGGCAATTTGACCGAATTCGGTGAAGTGTCCTTCTGTTCTGTAATTAATCTTTGATCCAAGGATATGTCTAGCAAGGGGAACATTACGATCCCCTATCATGAGATGCATAATATATCATTCTTTCCCATTTTTTGCTTCTTTTTTCCAGTGCCATCCCAACCTTAATGCTCCACCATTTCCCTCCCAGGCAACCTCACCAAAAGAAAAAGTATATTTTCGGTTTTTATTGCACAATTTCATGCCAATTATAGACTACGAGTGTTAATGAATTATCAACCTCTCTGGTAATACCATCCTTAATTCAGATATCATGTTTGTTTGATTGTTATCGAGATTAGTCAAACTTCCTAAAGCTATTTAACATTCACTGAAGTTCTACGTGTTGAAACTCCATAAAGCTATTAGAGGATACAACAAGATAAATTAAACAACAGTCGCCATTTCAGAAAAAGACAGAGAAGTAAACAAAAGCTACAATTAAGTGATTAACACATATTTGTACCTCAGTTTTCGCAAAGCTTCAATCTCAGCTTCCAACATAGATTTTTTGTCAAGCAAAGCTTCATGCTTAATCTGCAAATCATGAATTGTACCACTTAAATCACACTGCTCATCCACATGCTTAAACTTCTCACGTGCAAGCTTTTCGGACATCTCATCGACCTCTTCCTTGAGACTAGAAAGTAGCTGCTTCTGACAGTCTAGAGCTGCCTTCTGCCTCAGAAGCTCAGCTCGAGCATTCTCATGTACAATTTTTTCCTGTTCCAAATCTCCAATAGAAGCCAGATAAGCACTCTCTACCTCTAAACCACGACTTCTTTCTACTTCCATTATACTCTCCCAAAACCTTTGTATTTCTCGTCTATCAAGTAGGTCAGACTTTATTTCTTCCACTGTCATTAGTCTCGATAAATTTTCTGCTTCAAGTTTTGCCAGCTCACTTTGTATATATTCTTCCATTCTCCCACTTGTCAGCGAAACAGCTGCCTGAGCCTTCGTGGATGGTTTATCAGGCTGGAATCGTTTCGCCTGTCCTGTAAATGATCATACATAGGCGATCAACAAACTTCCCAATCCAAAGCTTCAGTGTACTTATGCATGCACTAAATTCCTCCTATATCTTTTTATTTTTCTCATCTGTCGCCCAAATGATTTGAGTGAATTAAGTAATTTAGTAGATGTTTGTACATGTCAAAGAATGCATGGGTGACATGCAAGTATTTTTTGCATAGAAGTGGTGACATTTTTGCCGCGGGGATCATATAAATTTAATTCTTTGTGCATTAATGCAAAACAGAGAAAGAAAGAGACCAAAAACTCTCCGAAGAATGCTCTGTTCACCAGCCCGTAAATCCACAAAAAGTTCCACCAAAGCTTCAGAATTGATGTCCCTTACATCCAGAAAGCCTATGTTCTTCCTTGATATCTGAACTGTACACAGAGTCAGATATTCAGGCAGATAAAGGGCATCAAAATCTCATTAAAGTTGGAGCAAGCGCTAGGGCGTGGTTTTTCCCCTACCTCTTTAACTATCCCTGGCATGATTTCATACTCTATTTTGGATTTCCAACTAATTAGATCTTGGCGAGACAAAAATCTGAAACAGCAAAACAAACATTAACTTGAGTAGAAGCATAGACGAAGGTAAAAAGGGAGAAATGAAATGAAGTGGCAAAAACAACAAAAGGGAAAGGAGAGGAGGGAGAGATAAACATCATAGTACCTATCGGGGAAAAAACAGACGCCCTTATCTTCTGAAACATTTGGAGTGGAAGCAAACTCCTTATCTGATAGCTTGCTAGGAATAATACCAGCCTCGGCTAGGGCTGGATAACAATTTGTAAGCAATGACTGAAAGTATTAGCTCCTTCAATGATGACATATGTTATGCTTGGGTAAAACATGTCAAGCTTACATTGAATGGTCGCAAAATCAGGGTCTTCAACACTCACATCATCAAAGGCAGCAATTGTAGAACCAGAAAGCACAACTGATGGAACTATCCGATGCTTTTTACTTCTGGAAGTCAAAAAAGAAAATGGTTAGAGAAACTAGTTAGTGGTACTAACATTTTCCTCTTCTTCCAACAAAAGAACTGACCAAAGAAATGTTGTTGACCAAAAGTACCTTTCCAGTTGTGCGTTTTCTTTAACTAACCATCTTGCATATTCCCTCCTTGAACATAGTTCATCTGCTTTAACATCATCTTCAATGATCTGTATACTTTAGATTATAATGGTGAAAACTGAATCTAAACGATAGAGTGAAGTCAGAGAGAGAGAGGCACAGATAAAGCTACAAGTGTAACGTCACAATAGTTGACAATGAAACTACAATATGGCAGTCTAATTTCCAATTATACCTCACAGCATAATGCCAAAGCCATGCTTAGAACCAGACCTAAATAATTGAGTGAAGGGTGAAAGACAGAGGGGCAAATAACATTATCAAGTAAAATCACAATAAACAAAAAAGACTACAAAATGTAACAGGCTAGTTTTCACAGGAAAAACACATTATCCGTAGTAGTATACAAAAAAGGAGAGATAAGGAAGGAACCACAGTGGCACAGTCCAGTTTGAATGTGCAACCTACTAGCTTAATTACATTTCGTTTTTGTAACAACAGTATCTAGGCAACATCACTTCTCTGGGTTGCCTTCCCAAGGATGTTACTGTACTTCCCAAAGCCTCCATCTCACACTCAGCAAAAGGAAACATGAAATACCCATGATTCCACACGCACAGCAAAAGTTTCCCTCTGAATCTGGCCATTAAAGTTTTGACCGAAAATAACTTTAAAACATCAGAGCCCATCCGATAACTATGCTACACCACATATCTTGGAAAATATGCTGCTTTTGGTTTGACTTACTAGTGCAATACAAAGTTCTCTAGCTATCATGCTGTTCAAACTAAGTCAAGCACTATAGCTAAGTCTAATATAACATAGCTCGGAATAGAAAAGTGTACAAGTAGAGCAGGAAAGCTTATTTCTCAAATAAGGTCAGGCAACTATACCTTGAGTTTCTTCAACATAAAAAGAGCTTCTTCTTGAGTAGAATCTACAGCAAAGGGAATTGTAATTCGTCCAAGTACTCCTCTAGTTACTCCTTTAGTTGAAACATTGTGTGTCTCTTCAAAATGACAATGAACCAGAAGTTTTGGCCAGTGAGGAATAAAATTAAAATCAGAACTAATGAACAGAACGCTATCATTCTAAGTAATTCAACGAAAGAGAAAATGGTACAAACTACAAACTATTACAGCAAGTAAATTAAAAAAAAAAAAAAACTACTACTATTAGCACCAAATCAAGCTCAAAATAAAATGAGATAACATGGGTGAATGCTGACAAGCGTTGAATGAGGATTTTCTATTCAATTATCGTCACATATCATTTCTATTTCAACTTTCAGATGAGAATAAAATGAAAAATGAAATTTGTAAACTTAAACTTGCATGTTAGAACTAGCCATACAAGTTTCTTTTACTGCCATGAAGAGAAGAACACAAGAAATCTGAATGTTGCTGGTGTACACTTCCCAGGAGAATCAGGGATTATTACTGACTTGTCTATCTGATCTCAAATTGTTTCAGGGGTTCTTTTATTTATTCAGTGTCCTCGAAAATGCACCAAGCCAAACAAAGTAGGATCATATGGAAAAAATAAAAAGAGAAGAACAAATCAGAGAACAAGCTTCTGAACAAGAAATTACAAGTTTGATCCAAAAACGGAAAAGGCTAAACAGCTTTTTCTTTTTTTTATTTGGATGATGGTGATGTTGCACCTCGACTATTTCATCAAGTGCCAGCACAGAAACCGGGTAATTCTGCCAGCCAATGCTAGAGCAGATGGGACTCTAGTGATTTTTGCTTCCCCTGAGATTTGAACCTGAGATCTTGTGATTCTCCAACCATTTAATTGACAACTAGGCCACATCCTTGGGTGCTAAACAACTTAAATGAGCAAATTGGTAAACAATCATACATTAAATGATGGAAAGGGAGCAGGCAAACCATATTTCCAAAGAAGAAAGAGACTATAAAGAGGTACCATTACATAATAAACAAATTACTCCCAACCCAAAGAATTCTAGAGAGGTACATTACATGATTCAGATATTTTACGCAAATATTAGCATTTCTAATGAACAAATATTAGCATTTCTCATGAGACTAGACCAAAGGAAGAGAGAAACAAGACAACTCCCTTTACAAGCATTTTATCTTGACTATTGTATGCACAACTTATTTAAACAAGCAAACAACATAACAAAGTTTAGTGAAGCTCTAAACCCTACCCAAGACAACATTTTTGTCATCGAAATCAGAAACCCCCTCCACCGCTTCAGAAATCTGAGCACTTTCCATGGACAAATCAACCGTTTCGCCATCTTCTCCCTTATTAGCAGCCTCATTAGATACTAAACTATCATGTGACTCATGGAATGGCCCAGTAAATTGAAATTTGAATCCTATAAGAAGCACAAAGTACACCAAAAATTAAATTACATTTCTACAAAGCACAATAATAGCACTACAAACTACCCAACTAACAAAAGCAATCCCAAAAATCTCACCTTTCTGGTATAGTGAAAAGTAGGAAGCAACACCAAGTCCAGCAGCAAGAGACACTGACATACCAATAACCAAAAATTTCGACAAACCTGCAAAAAAACCAATCTTTTAATTCCCCCAATTCTCAAAAAATCTCAAGATTAATTTTTTATCCACACCACCGACAACAATTACAAAGCGAAGTCTGGGAACAATAGAGTTAGGCAAACCTTACCCCTACCTCATGGAGCTAAAGAGACCATTTCCGAAAGACTCTCAGCTCAAGGGAAGCAAAACATAGCAACTAATAGGAAAGCAGTGCAAAGCATACATGCAAGCAACAGTAACAATCAACAACAACAGAAACTAACATATAACAAAAGCAATAAACTACATCCTCAAAAAGTCAATCAATCAGCTTAAAACTTGATCTCAAATTAGTTGAGGTGGACAATAAAAAATACCCTTTTTCTTCTTCTTTCCAACTGGAGGTTCAACAAAGTCCCAACCATTATACTCATCAAATGCATTTGGATCAGAAACACCCCAAGAAACTTCTGCAACTTTTTCTGAAACTGAAGCGGAGAGGGAAAACTTAGGAATTCTAGTCCTAAGGTGAAATGGGTATGAGGTAAAAATCAAATCTTGACTATAGATGAAAGGGGATTTAGGTGAAAAGGTAAGAGAAGATGGGATTATAGAAGAACACATTTCTTGATTATTATTTTTTTAGGGTTTTAGGGTTGTAACTGTAATGTGTTATAGGGTTTTAGATTCAAAGGGGTAATGGAAAAAGGGAAATTTTGGAGTTGAAGTTCATCTTCATCCTTTGAGCATCAATGGAAAACCTAACTTTTGATGCTCTTATTATCAATGGACTCTCAAAAGAGTGCATCCATTAAATTGGGTATTTTCTTTTTTGTTGGTACAACTTCAAAAATGGTTTTTATGCAAATTTAAATTAGTGATTTTTTTAATAGTTTTGATGTTCGGGTTCGTTTACACTATTTAGTTAATTTTATGAAGATAAGAAAATTATTTGTATTTACGTTAAATTATATAAATTTATTGTTATTGATTAACTATAGTCTATATCATAGATTATAAATTGTTATTCTATTTGTAAAAAGTTATGAGGTTGAGTTGTGATAATATTTTTATAACATAATTAGGAATAGTATTGCTAACAATAAATCTTTGTGGTTTGATTCTTCCTCGAATTGTGGTGAGAAAGTTTGATTCACTTAGCTATTCTTTTTGGTTCATAAATAAAATTACATTTTAAGATATGTATAGCGCGAATATAAAATACTGAAATAAATTTTTACCTTTTGGAGATTGTTGTTTTTCCGATAATTCTATCCTTAAAAAACTTACATAGATGAACGAAATCAACTACAAAGTATATTTACTTCAGATAAATTTGAACTTAAAATTTTATGATTGATTTAGTGTATTTTGATATTAGATTATTAAATGAAAAAAATAAAAGAGCTTTGAAATTAAAATTTGTTGACATGGTTTAAATTGTCTATTGAATGCATATTAATTGGCCAATAATTTAAATGGTGTATACTAGTGAATATTGTAGGTCACAACACAACTTCTCCATTGTGAATCTATGAATCTATCACAAAGGTAGTAGGTATCCCATGGAATTAGTTGAGGTGCGTGAAAATTGACTCCGACACATATATAACAGGTATTCCATGGAATTAGTTGAGGTGCGTGAAAGCTAACTCCGACACATATATAACAGGTATCCCATTAAATTAATTGTGGTGTGTGAAAGCTGACTCTGACACATATATAACGCAAATTGACTCATACATCACAGGTATCAAGAAGTGTGCCAAGAACACTGAAGAAGAACCAGCAAGACTGGCATACCAAATTGCAAGAAAGATTGGGGAAAAAAAGGGAACCTGTTGGACCTTCTTCATTTTATAAACAACGGCGATAAATAGTGTATTTACATGAGAATTTATCGCGGTATATTCATGTATGAAGAACTTAAGAATGTAGCTTATTAGTAGAGTAAACACTTTTCGAATGTGACATTTGATGCTTTGGTAACACAGCAGCAAATATCACCATGCCACTGAGGAGAGCTAAACTGAGTCCCATACCATTTACGATCATGGATTCTGTGCAACGTTTCTGTACAGCTCCGTTTGTCTGCAAGAAGGTTAACTTCTCGAGAAGTCCTGTTTCTGCTGTTGCCACTGCCAAGCCATATGTGTAAAGACCGAGGAATACATGCCATGGAAGAATACGTATTCTTGTCATTCGCACTTCTCCTCTGTGCCAAAAGCTTAAGAAGCCCATCAGCCACTGCAGTAACATGAAACATCATTACAAGCAAGTAAACTTCTTGTCGGGTTACAAAAGGTGCCTTACAAATCAACCTAAATACACAAGTTGATATGCAAACAGAAACATTGTACTCGACATTTTCACTAGTTCTCGAATGATTTGATAGACAGTGGGGACGAGTTGGAGTGTTTAGAGGCCGGTTGAGGTGTCTTTATGTTTACTTGTCAGCTGAGGCCGAGTTTGAGTGTCTGTTTTCGACTATTTTGTGTGGTACTTTAGTGCAAACCCGAACTTCTACTTTACCTCATGGTGGACATTTTTACTTGATAATCTCCTTGAGCAAAAAATGTAGCTTGTCGGAGTTGGATTTTGGCTAGGTGAAGGAGCAACACGAACAACGGAACAAGTATAATAGCAATTATAACCAATTGTTGTGTCAAGAATTTAAGTGTGCCCTAATGAAAGATGACACTATTAACCCCTTTCCACTCTCACAATGCAGGTATATATAGTCTACAATATTTTTTCCCCTGCACATAGTGTAATGTGTATGATTCCGCAATACATATATGTGAACCATTCTTTTAAAAGCTGTTTGATGTACCTCATGAGTTCACTCTCCGTGATCTATTATTGCACTCTTTTTCAACTCTAGAGCGGAAGAAGGTTGTGAATCCAGTAAGGTAGTGCTAAATTTGTTGTTGTCTTGGCTAGTCAAAAAGGTTCTCAGTACTTCTAACTTGAAGCACGTCCTCATGACCTATGTTGCTCGACCTCCAAAAATACTGCCACCATCATGTCGGATCCTTCAAATTTGCATTAATTTCGGAGGATCTCACCCACCTGGCAACATTCTCGAAGGATCCGAGCATCAAATATATTTACTGGCACTACCAAGTTATAGAAGAGACACATCCCAAAAGCAAAAAACTGCTAGGCTAGAAACATATCTACTGATAACACTATACTCTTGCACTCCAATTTTTCAAGACCCCATTTGTAGGACCATTTCTACATCTCCTTGCTCAAATAAACACGTAGTACATCTATCAAATCTCTAGGCCACGTTGAAGCTTATGCACAAATCACAATTATTGCACTAATAAGTGATTTTATCCTAATTTCAAAGATGTGACATGCCTGATGCCACCAAACAACTCTCCCTCCCTCCGTTTTATAATACGTTAGTCTTACTTTCTTGTTTAGTCCGTTAAAAAGAGAACACGTCTTTCCTTTTATTTCCAACTTTCCACATCTTAGCACATTCTACAGATCTAGTTTAAGACAAACAAGATTCAAAAATCTTATTTACTTTTGTAAACTTCGTGGCAAGGCAAAACCAGACAAACAATCGAAACGGAGGGATTACTAAAATAGGAAGTAAACATAGAGTACATGATGAGATACTTTATACTTCAAAAGGAATAAACAGTACTAATGGATGATAAATTTACATTCTCAAAAGACCAGACAACTTTCAGAATCAACTTCATTGTCATACTTAGAACTTTATGCAGACTCAAATTTAATGTCATTTTTTCTTTGAACTTAAAGAAAATTTTGACCAAAAAGAGATGAGGGAACAAAATGTGCAGAAGAAATACCTGAGCTCCAAATAGGGAAACACAAATGATACCCATCCAAGAATGCAAACTATAGAAATTAGCCACAATCCCATCTCTGCTATGAAATTTTGTCCATATCCCAAAAACCCCACAAGCCAAAGCCAGTCCTTGAAGACACAAATGCACTGATTTCTTCAAATTTCTTGAACCTGGCAACCATCTATGCACTAAAATGGCTACAAAACCCAAAAAAACAAAAAAAGATTAGAACTTTAACAAGATATAGAAAGAAAGAAAAAAACCCACTTACCAAAATCACTTCCAACATAAGAAAAAAGAAATAGATTTTTAACAAGAGTTACCAAGAAACAAAACTCCCACTTACCATAATCACTTCCAAGATAAGCAAAAAGACTGGATTTTTAACAAGATATAGCAAGAAAGAAAAACCCCACTTCCCAAAATCAGTGATCACTTCCAAGAAAACAAAAAAGCATGGATTTTTAACAAAATTAAGAAGAAGAAAAAGAACCCCACTTTCCAAAATCACTTCCAAGAAAAGAAAAAGAACAGATTTTCAACAAAATCAAGAAACTTTTTTTTTCTAAAATCACTTCAAGAAACATAGAAGTTGAGCTCACCTTCTCCACTTATAAGAATGAACCCAATCACCATCAATAATGGATGAAGCACCTACAAAACCGAAAAATCAAAGACTTCAACTCAAAACCCCCAATTTTTTTTAGCTGAAATGAAGTACATTGAAGGGTAAAGAATGTAACTTTACAGCATAAATAAGGTCTTCTTCTTGAGTAGAAGAAGAATGAGGGTAAAAGCTAGTTTTGAAGTAAAGAGCCCAACTTAGAACAAGAAAAGCAACAATGGAAGCTGAAAGTCTTGCTAAGACAAGAAGTGAAAATGGTGAAAATGAGTGTGCAGCAGCCATAGCTAGTGAGTATAGTGGCTCAGAGGTAGTGTTCTAAGTATTATTTGAAATTGTGAAACCGACAACTACAATTGATCATCAAAAAGGACTCTCTTATATCTCACTATTCATTATTCACTTTTTTATAATATATATATATATATTAGATGTAAAGTTGATAAATATTTATTTTCTATCAACAATATATATACATAGACTAACTCAACTCAGTATTGAGTTGTGTTTTAATATAAAAGAAGTGATAATTAATGTATGAAACTCGCTAAAAAGTAATACTCGTTTAAATAGATATTAAGTGTCCCGCATCAGCTAGTAAATTGAAGATTTGAATAGTAATCCCCTTGTAAGCTAAATTTTGAATATGAATTAAGTCTATTTGGTTTTATAGTATCAATATCAAATTCGTTACATGGTCTTCGAACGAATTCGAACAATCGTCCAGGTCAAAGATATGATTAAATTAAAGCCATGCCATTTTCTTTTTTTACTTTTTTATGAGTATTATTATAATGTATGTGGTCACCTATACTTTTGATGATTGTTTTTTTTAGTATATTGTTAAAAAGAAGTTGATTTTATTTTTATTTTGATTGAAGCTCAAAAAAATTATAATATTTTTTAAATATATAATTGAAATATAATTTATATAAAAAAGATACAGAGTTGAACTAATTTAATAAAAGCGAATGAAATACGTAATATAAACATTGAAGAGTTTTTTGCGGAGTAATTTAATTTAGATTAATGGAGATATTAACTTCTTGCAAATTAATGTCACTTCTTGTTTACGTTTTCTGTGCCATCAAAACCAAATTGAGTTTTTATAATACTTTGATGAATTCAAAAAATACCTCGGGGGGTCTCTATGTGAAAATTAACTACTTCCTCCTTCCTATATTAATAGTCCACTTTCATCGTCACACATTTTTTCAAAAATCATAAATAAAAATAGTTACTATTAATTATAAAATTAAATATGAAAAGAAAAAAAAACTTATTTTGATTTTATAAATTGACACAACTATTTTTAATATTATGAATAACTAATATAGGATGGAGGAATTTTTTTGTGTGTGTTTCTCATTAAATTGAGAAGATGAATAGTATAGTCATGGTGGAGCTATAACTTTGTCATCATTTCTCAAGAATTTGGTAGTTTTGGTTTTAATTTTAATTTTATATTTAAAAATTTAATATGTATAAATAATTTATTAAGATTACGTCTAAATTTTAAGATTTACAAGCTTAAAATTCTAATTCGTCTCAACTCGTATATAAATTACAAAGAAAATCTGGATTATCGATGCCCCAATATCGCAGCATATGTATTCCCACTAAAATGAAAACATTAAAATCAAAGAATTTTATCGTTAAAAAAAAGTGTGTCAATTCTTTTCGAAATGGATTGAAATGTTAATAATATATAAGGTATCATTCTCTTAATACATCATAATTATTATTTCTAATTATAATTTTCTAGTAGGCCCCTTATTAATCAACATACAATATTAGGATTTAGTAGGAGCACTTAAATCCATAAGTTAATTAATTAATTAATCACATATATTTCCTTGTTACAGTTTGATGCCAACAATGTTACTGATTTTCATGTAAAAATTAAAGCTAAGTACAAACTGGAACTCAGTTTCTTATGTATTCTATTCTACTAAATTATCCTTAAGGATTTTCTTCAACATAATACATTATTTTTTCCTATGGAGCTCGTAAAGGAGTTGTGGATACTGTTATATGAACATTAAACCCTAAATATCTTATTCGCGAATTTCAACACATTGTTGTACATCAAATGGATTATAGCATTGTCCAAAATATTTTTATCAGTCCTCGATAACATTATTTAGAATTAAATGATATATACATGAATTCGCAATATATATTAGGACTAGTAAAATTCAAAGTTTGATTATTAAATTACTCCAATTAATATTATAGGTTGGAAAATTGTTTAAGGGAAAGGATATATATATGGAGTATTAAGAATATATAATTAGCAAGATTACCTTTTTTGATTCTTTTTCCCTTTTTGTCATTAATTAATCTTGTAGTTGTTTACCAAGCAAAACAAGAAAACTTAGTTATATTAATAAAAACAAAATACACCAAACCATAGTTTAAAAATAACCTATCACACAAAGACAAATGAAGAACCCAATGACCAACATTGTCCATCATTATTTGGATTCCTTTTTTTCTTCTATAAATACCATAAAACCCTTCAATTCCAATTCAACAATCCATAGCCAAAAAAATCAATTTTTTTTATCAATTTAAAAAAAAAAAAAAAATGGAATACACTTGTAAGGATTTTAAAGTGGGAAAATGTGAAGGAGAAAAAATTGTTGATGGTGAAATTATGCCATTAGTTCTAAATCCAATTGAACCAAATAAGAAGAATGACATAAATTCATTATTTGAATATTTGGAAAATAATAAGGATTGGTTTGATAATATGATTACAAAAAATAGTGCTGTTCTTTTAAGAGGATTTGATGTAAAAAATGCACAAAATTTTAATGATATTGTTGAAGTATTTGGTTGGGAAGATATTAGATATGTTGGACCAGCACCAAGAACACATATTTACAAGAGAGTTTGGACTGCTAATGAAGGACCCCTTTCTGAATTTATATATTATCATCATGAAATGGTCCTTGTAAGTATTTTAATAATTATTATCCGTATTTTAAGATTTCTGTATATTCATTACTGAAAAAAAACACAAATTTTTTATCGAAATTTTCCAAAGAAAACTGTTCTATGACTATTTTTATAAATATTTTGATTTAATCAGTTTGACAAAAAACAATCAATATTTCAATGAGAATCATATTGTCACTTAGCTAGGGCATGGTCTTTCAATTTTATTTTAATTTTATATGAAGATGGCTAGACGGCCTAAAAGGGAATTATATTATATTAAACTTGATTAATGATTGGAGGAGTACTAAGTGAATAATAATTTGTGTTGTGAGCTTTCGCATGACACTTAATTATTTCGATCTAAATAGGATAAATTATAAAACTTGACAAACTTTTCCTCAACAAAACACTTCTAACTCGTTTTCACTATGTCTCGTGGACATTTAATGTTGTTGTGACGCATAAATTTTGAAAGTGTTTAGATGATCATTTTGTAATTAGTTAAAGTGTTCAACTGACACAATAAGTACGAATTGATGTGTCTAGATAATCATTTTATAAGTTTGAGTGTTCAGCTGACACAATAAAGACGAGTTGCTGTTTTTTTATGACATACTTATTGTTATATATGTAGATAAAGGAATTTCCAAAGAAAATGATATTGTATTGTGAAATACCACCACCAGAAGGAGGGGAAACACCATTGTTCCAAGTTTTAGAGTAACAGAAAGAATGATAGAGGAATTTCCAGAAGCTGTTGAAGAAATAGAGAAAAAAGGACTTAAATACACATTTAGTGCTCCAAGTAAGAATGACCAAGGTTCAATGAGAGGTAGAGGATGGGAAGATGCTTTTGGTACTTCTGATCCTATTGAAGCTGAAAAAAGGTAATTTAATCATTTGTTATACGGAAAAGACTCAAAAATATCCTTAAACTATTCAAAATAGCTCATATATACCCTTAAACTTTATTTCGGCTCAAAACTATCCTTTCCGTCATACTATTGGATCAAAAGTATCCTTCTTATTAACGGAAGTTGTTAAATGCCACGTGAATACCATATGGATGCCACATTGCATGCCAATAGGATTCCACTGCCACGTAGACTAAATAGAAAGGGTCAAAAATACCCTTAAACTATCCGAAATAGCTCATATATACCCTTAAACTATATTTCGGCTCAAAACTACCCTTCCCGTCAAACTATTGGATCAAAAGTACCCTTCTTATCAACAGAAGTTGTTAAATGCCATGTGGATGCCCCATTGCATGCCAATAAGGTTCCACTGCCACATAGACTAAATCCCTAAATCCTAATTACTTCCCCCCTCATTTCATTATTTCAGAAATGATATATTCACCCGTTCTCCCTCATTTCGCGGCTAGGGTTTCATACTTTTTTTCGTGTCTGAGTTTCAAAGTGGATATTCATGCTTGTAGGTTAGTAAATATTTTTTCTTATTTTATTATGTTTACGATTTCAAAGCATGGTAGTTAGGATTTCACAACTTTCCCCTAATTTCGCAGCTAAGGCTTTGTAGCTTTCTTTGGGGCTGAGTTTCAAAGTGGATATTCATGGTGGTAGGTTAGTAAATATTTTTTCTTATTTTATTACATTTACGATTTCAAAGTATGATAGTTAGAATTTCACAACTTTCCCGTCATTTTGCAGCCACGGTTTCATAACTTTCTTCGGAGCTGAGTTTCAAAGTGGATTTTCATGGTTGTAAACACAATAAAATAAGAAAAAAGTTTACTAACCTATAACCACGAATATCCACTTTGAAATCCAGCTCCGAAGAAAGTTATGAAACCGTGGCTACGAAATGACGGGAAAGTTGTGAAATCGTTTCTGGAAAATAATGACATGAGGGGAAAATGAGTAATTAAGATTTAGGGATTTAGTCAATGTGGCACATGTGGAATTTAACAACTTTCGCTAATAAGAAAGTCACTTTTGACCCAATAGTTTGACGGGAAGGGTAGTTTTGAGCCGAAATATAGTTTAAGGATAAATATGAGCTATTTCGGATAGTTTAAGGGTACTTTTGACCCTTTTCCTTTTAGTCTATGTGGCAGTGGAAATCTATTGGGGTGCCATGTGGCATTTATGTGGCATCCACATGGCATTTAACAATTTCCGTTAATTAGAAGGGCGCTTTTGACCCAATAGTTTGACGGAAAGGGTAGTTCTGAGCCAAAATATAGTTTAAGGGTATATATGAGCTATTTCAGATAGTTTAAGGATATTTTTTATCCTTTTCCCTTTGTTATATATACAACTTTTTTGGATTTTTATATAGTGTTTGGTATCTGCTTTGGAGCTCGATAGTTTGAATTTGTGTCTATAAGTTCCACTTTTGATGGAGAAAAGGGGGTAAAGCACTAGCTCCTTATCAAAAGAGACTTCGTGATACTCAAGGCACAAACTTGAAATTATTGCTTATGACAAGTTATTTTACCCCAATATTGATAAACCTATTAAATTGAGTATTACTACATAAAAATAACTTTTAGCGGTAATAAATATTGACTTTAATAAAGAGTGTTAAAATCTTGGCATAATACATATATTGGACCTTAAACTTGGCTTCAAATTTTAACTTTGACCTCAAACTTTTATAGTGCACAAATAGGCACTTTAACTATCCTATCTTTCAATAAATAAACACACGATTCCTACCTGGCAAAATGCGTGAAATGCACGCATTCTGCGCGAGTGAGAGATAATTTTCGAGGCCCACAACAGTTGAAAAATGCTGAAATGACAATTCTACCCTTAATGAATCTCTTTTATATTAATTAAAATTAATTTTAATTTTTTTTGTTTCAAAATGACGTGTAAGATACATTTTTTTTAAAAAAGACGTTTAAAATATTTAATTAGTTGGCAGCCACTGATTGGCTCACTAATACACGTGGGAGCGTTTGCATTTCACGCACTTTGGCTTCAAAAATCGCGTGTTTAGTTATTGAAAGATAGGATAGTTAAAGTGCCTATTTGTGCACTATGATAGTTTGAGGTCAAAGTTAAAATTTGAAGCCAAGTTTAGGGTCTAATATATGTATTATGCCTAAAATCTTTATAGGCATTAGTTCATTGTCATTAGAACCAATGTCGCTAAAGACTTTAGGAATATATACAAAGAGTGCTAATTGTCGCTAAAAATACATATTTAGTGACGACAATTAAGAATTAATTGCCGCTAATGATCATTATTTATGTAGTGTATATACAATCATAAAAGTTTGTAAAATTGCCTAAGGTTTGGGCAAAGAGTTGCTCGATATTTGTGTTAGTAGAAGGCAATAGATATATGATAGAATGATCGACATATTTGGGATGGAAACATTACTATTATCACACACAAAAAAAAAGACTTTTAACCTTTTGGTTATTCTGTATCATTCACATATAAGTTAGTTGTTCTCTAATGTTACGACAAGTAGCTCTATGACTTTACTTCATAATTACATGAGTAAAACTCAGTAATCATACGTGAAATTAATTATCCTTTGAAATAACTACCCTATTCGGAAAAAAACTCTTGATTATAGGGCAAAAGCACTTGGAATGGAAATGGAATGGCTACCAAATGGTGGTGTGAAGACAATCTTAGGACCAAGATGTTTAACAAAAGTGTTTGATGGAAGAAAAGGAAGAAGAATGTGGTTCAACACATTGGTTGGAATGTATGGGAAAGACATAAGCTCAGCCATGATGTTTGATGGAACAGAAATACCACAAAACATAGTAAAAAGATGTGAAGAAATAATTGAAGAAGAAAGCATACAATTCAAATGGCAAAAGGGTGATGTTCTTTTCCTTGATAATTGGGCTACACTTCATGGTAGAAGGCCTTCTCTTCCACCTAGGAAGGTCCTTGTTGCTACTTGCAAGTAAATTGAATTTTCCGAGATGAGCTCAGAATTATCACGTGTTCAGTTCATGAAAAATAATAAGATCTTCTTAGAAGGTGTGACGGAAAATGAATTGATCATTTTAAGTTGATATTATTAGAATATCAAAATAAGGGAAGTAAAGACTTTTGGAAGATGTATCATTTTCTTCAAAGAGATATGTATTACAAAGCTTTTGTTTGTGAGTTTGAAATAAAATGTACTACTAAAATTTTATAATAAATGAAATATACTTTGAAGATGTATCATTTTGTTATCTCAACCAATATGCACACCTACTATTAATTAAGTATAAAATCCATTTAAATTTAAAGACTTGTACTAGGATTATATGCATTTTTTTGGCAATCTATTATCAAAGTAGTCAACCAATTCAACCAATTAATTTGTACAAGTGATCTTATGTTTGAGATCTTTCCGTCTAAAGTTTCGAATTTGAGTTCTGAAAATTGAAAAATTAAGTTTTTACGACTTATTGTTTTCTAAACAATATAAATTTGAATTATTCACGTCAATACAGTTTGAACATCATATTATATAACTAAAATATAGTAAATTGAATACAATCACAACTCAATTGAAGATTTAGAGCTAAACAAATAAAAATAAGAATAAGCAACAAAGAGTTGTATTCTATAAATATCTAAATTTGAATTAATCAGAATTTGAATACGACATGATTTAAAAAAATATATAAGAAATTAATATATGAACAATTAACTTGAAGATTTAGAGATTACCTAAAACAAAAGAAAAGAAAAAAGATTTATTTAATTTTTTAAAAAAAATTGTACTCTATAAATATCCAAACAGAGCTTTAATATTTTGGCGCTTTAAATCTTTCAATTCAGTTAATACAGTTTTTTCAACAGCGAAATGCAAAACGAACTTTCAATTTCTGTTGATTCTCACTTAGCCATGCTCCGCCTCAGCTCCGCCGTTGACGCCACCACCGGAAAATTCTCTGGCGCCCAATCTCCTCGTCAGCAATGCCATTCTTGTCGTTCCGTCAAGAAAATCCCACATTTCTCACCTGAAATTTCCACCACCACCATCGCCGCCGCCGGAGCCACCATCATTACAGCAGAATCACCTGCCACGTCATGTAAGAAAACTACCCTTTACGGAGGCGCCACCACCACTACCAAGGGAAAGAGACACTCAAACTGTCGTTTCTCTTCTTCTCTGGAAGAGCCATTTCCAAAAAGAACTGCCACCGTTCTACCACCCATTTCCACCACCGCAGACGGCGGCGACGGCGGCTCCAGCGATACCTACAACATCAATCACAGTAACCATTTCCAAGGTTTCATCAAAATCCCACTTCAAAATAACCAAGAATCTCCGGTGACTCCATCGCCTTCACCATCTCCGGCGAAACCACCATTAGCGCCGCCATTTCCTCGACCCCTTTATCGGACTACCTCAGATCCCACTGGTAAATCCCCTAAACCCCCTTCTCACCGTACCCTCACAAGAACATCTAGCTGGTCACCAAATGAGCTCAATTTCAACAATGGAGAATCTTCCACTACAATGGTTTGTTTGAATTTGTTTCTAAATCTTGATTTTTTTTCGGTTTCGTTAAGTTTTCTTTAATAATTTCTGTTTCTTCATTTTGATTTTGCAGAAATCCCCAACTCACTCTGCTGTTGCAAGAACAGCTAGCTGGTCACCAAATGTTCAAGAATTAGGTGGTTCAGTTAACAATGGAGAATCTCCTACTGCAATGGTTTTACTCCTAAATCTTGGCTTTTCAGTTTCAATTTCCTTTTATTTTTTGCTTTGGTGATCTTTCGAAAACAGTCTTTAGTGGTAAGGTCTGTGTACATTGTACCCTCCCGAGACTGAGTTTGTTGTTGTTGCTGTTGCTCTTAATGGAGATTTTACTTTTTGTTTGTTGTAATATGCAGAGGTTAAAGAGAATGAAAGATGGAATGAGAGAAATGAGACAATGGTGTGACCTTATGATTCAAGAAGAAGAAGTAACTACTCCCCATGAAGAAAATAAGATGGTAAAGGTATGTTGAAATTTTCATTTTCTATGTTTACTTGTGTTCTTGATCATTCACCTTTTAATCACTTAGAATTAGTTGAGTTTTGGTTAATGTTCAATATAGAGTAGAAAAGATTTACCTTTTTAAGCATTTAGAACTAGTTTTGTTTACTATGATCGGGTTGAGCACTTGAGTCGAGGGTCTTTCGGAAACATGTCTCTATACCCTCCCCAGTCCTCACGAGGTAGTGATGAGGTTGTTGCTTTTTTGTTTACTGATGGAATTCGGTTTCTTGGTTTCGAGTAGGATGATGAGACAGATAGTGGTGGAGGAGAAGCATTGTGTGAGGAGGCTGTATGGGTGGAAAGAATGGGGAACTGTCTGATTCTTCATTTCAAGTGTCCCTGTGGTAAAGGATATCAGATTCTGCTATGTGGAAATAACTGCTACTATAAACTCACCAGTTTCTGAATTGGGATCAGATTCACTTAATCATCATACTATAAACTTTGTTTCATTTCTTTTGGATTTGTGTATATGTATGTATGCATATACTGAAGGAAATGAAATATACTTTGGAGATGTATCATTATGTAGCGTGATTGTTTCTGATAAACCTTCAATTCAAAGAATATGTGTATAAAAGAAACTTGCACAAAGAAATCATGATAAAATACTACAGAAAGCATTCTAAAATAAGGGATAGTAACTACAAAAAATAATGCGATAATCGAAGCATTTTTTTATTTATAAAAATTATGTAACTATCCCTTTTGGGTGAGGTTCATGTCCCAACATAGTCTGCAATTTTCAAATCCAAATAACTGTCTTTGAACTGATTCAACCACATATTGCTTTGGAACCACAAGAATAACAAAAAACTTTCTTCAAAGCTGGAGTTGTACAAGAAAATTACTTATGGAAAATGGGAAATGTCAAATTTTCACATTGCAATCGACAAGCAAATTCCGTCCAATGACTACTACAGCCATTGTGATTGTGAAATTTGCAGCTAGAAAAATGAGCTCTATAGCCCAAGGAAAGAAAACTGAACATACGTTTACAGCCGGAATTTATTCTTCGAAAACGCAGACAAGATGCACAAAAGTTACAGGATTAGATAGTACTAACAATATCCTTGCCTAAAAGAGGCAGATGTTTGCTTCTAGAACAACCTATGCTTTTATAAAGTACGGGATGGCACACCACGGCCTCTGCCCCTACCACCACCATAACCATAACCATATCCATTTCCGTTTCCATATCCATATCCCCCTCCTCTTCCATAATATGAACCTCGAGAACGTCCACCACGTCCAGGACCACGACCACCCCGGCCGCCCCTGTATCTTGAGAAATCTCCGAATGTCTGCACCCATCAAACAGATTAGTTCATTGAAGAAGAACCATACTCGGGAAAGTAGAGCATAAGAATCAGATATACCTCAACATCTATCTTCCTTTGCTCGGAGAACCTGGTCCTTCCATGATTTGAGTCATGGTCAAGTGCATTACTAGACAAAGAGTCGAAAAAGTCATCCTTATTGTAAACAGGCTGCAGGAAAGAAAAGGTGGATTAAACATAACACAAAAAACTAGTACCAAAATTCATGGTCAAGGGTATGCATTAAAATTGAGTTCGAAGAGAATATAAGTAAACACCTGGACATCAATCTTAGGAAGGTCATCCTCATATTCGTTGTAAGAGATATCCTCATCACTGCCATCTCCATCTCCTTCTCTGTTACTTTTGCCAAGATGACCCCATACTTCATCTTTCTTGAACTTCTCATTCATGGCCATAAAATCAAAATCCTCATCGAACTTTGTTATTGGTCTAGAAACCTGGCAAGGAAGATAATCAACCTATCTTATTAACTACACCAAGCAAAGGCCAAATCCACTATAAATCACAAGCCCGACCAGAGCAATTCAAAAGTCAATTAACTAAAGCACTGCTCTAATACATTAAGATTAACCTCAGTAAATCCATTAAAGCAACGAGTCAAATGACGAAATGTACAACTTATGGACTAAAGATTCATTCTTCAATGTGAGACTACATGAAAAATATTGCAAGGTAGAGTCAAAATACTGATCGCAAATCCTAGAAAAAAGAGAATATATAAATATATATATCGCTAGATGTCATGTCCATATAGCAGAAACCCTTTCAAACATATACTAGTTTAGCCAGTATAACAGCTATCACAACTGCAAAATAGGGTAAACAACAATGGAACTCGAGCAATCAGACAAAAGCGGGGATCACGTACCAGTCTTCTACTTGTAATCAAACCTACCAACATAACTTGTATAGGCATGCACACTCAAATGCTTGGTGATGCCACCAGATCTAACAACAAATACTAGCAAATCAGTGTTCTAAGAAATACTCCACCTACAGAGTTCCCTACAATGCATGCATATATTGTATATTTGTATTAGTGTTTGAATTAATCAGCTAGTTTAAATTGAATGCAAGAATCTTGGACTAATCCCCCTTTGGCCATTCATGAAAGAAAATGTTTTCTCATTGGAAGGGGCAGATTTGGAATTTGTGGCCTCCATTAAAAGACTTGTAACTCCAGACTGAAACTATTTTTACAAAGAACAAAATAGATTAAAATACAGGACATCAGATGCAGTTATGACTACAATGCTATAAAAATGTATGGGCTGATAATAGCTTAAATATTGCACATAATCCATTACCCCCATTCCTCTTCCACCACGCCCTCTGTAGTTGACGTAACGCGGCTGATATGGAGCTCCATTTGTCTAGAAGAAAACAAAATGAAAGAAGATTATTAGCTTCCCAAACAATATCATATAATTTTGCCACCACATCATTGTGAAGAACATCACCAGTCTTTCCCTTTTTATCCTGGAGTCATAGGTCTAATTTTTCTTGCTAATGATCCATGATGAAGAAATGGAAGCAATACAGGGGAAGGAATGGAGGCATTCAGAGCAGTGCAATGTCAAGAATGATTAGAAAACTGGTCACTAAAAGTATTTTTCATAGCCAAGTAGCTCCTAAATATTCAACACGCTCCTGCATAAGTGTAAGCATTAAATACAGTCAAGGTAGACAAGAATTATTACTATGTCACTCAAGTATATCCTCACCAGAATTCTTTCTCCTAATGAACTTCCTTCATTAGTCTAATTTTATTCTTTAAAATAGACTCTTGATAAGAGATAGCAGCAATAAAACAGAAGTAGAAGTAAACGTACCAAGAGGACTACAAGTAAAGATTGACAGGAAACTGGACAGCTTAAAGTATTTTCATAACCAAGAAGGCTTGGAATATTATCAAGTCATAACATAAGCATCAAATAAACATAAAGGTAGTAGATAGTGTGACTTAATTAAATTGACACCCAACCATCCTTTTCATAAAGAACTTTTCATCATCCCTTTCACTGTTAATGGCCATCATGTATCAAAGTATGGAACACAGGACACCATATTAAATAAATAACCATGGTAAACATCTAGAGCAGACTGCATAACAACCCTATAGAGGCATCTAGCCAAATTCACCCGATGTTTCATAGAATTATCTCCTTCTCTCACTAGGATAAACAAACAAACTACCAAATCAAAAGACTTCATTAATAATTGCCAGAAAAGACAGCTAAAAACTATGCTAACCAAGTACTAAATCAAGTATTCCAACTTAATAACAAATAGCCCCCTTAAGTTGCAAGCATCCGCTATTGATTTTTTTCAAATTGTAAGTTCAAAAAAGATAGCAATACCTTGGGAAATGGGAATTGATTAGTCCAATATTGTTCACACAGGGAGATCAATAATGTATTAACATAAATGAATTAAGTAGATAAAATTTTCAAACACTCAGTAATATAATGAATAATCATAAAACTGCACCTTCTGCACACGTGTCTGAGATGGTAATGGTAATATTGGTGGCTGAGCTTCTGTTTTAGCAGGGGCTGGAGGTTCTGAAGATGGTGCAGGCACTACTTGATCCACTTCTACATCTCTTTGAGATGTCTGCATAGATTGAGTTGATGGAACATCAATTGGTCCAGATTGCAGCAGCTGCCCTGGAGTTATCAGCGACGGCGTGGGTGTCTCCACAATAGTAGATACCGATTGAGACAAAGCTGGGCTAGGTACTGGATTAGGTTTATTAGATACTGACAGAACAACGGGATTTACATCAGGACTTGTTGACAAAGGAGGCAAAGTTGGTAAACTAGCACTTAATGTCGAAGTGGGGATAACAGAAACAGAAGCCTTCTTTGAAATTGCGCTGGATATTGTTTCAGTCACAGGTACCACAGGTTGCAGTGATGGCACAGTTGAAGGCAAAGTAGCAGCAGGTAAAGAACTAGAGGTTAAACTAGTAGTTGTTGGCATCAATGAAGAAGGGTATTCTGGGAAGTTTGGCGCCTGTAGGCTTGATCCTCCAGTTGGCAAAGACGAATTGAAACCAGAAAACTGCATCTGCGGCATGGAAGGAGGCATGGCAAGTCCAGGAGGAGGACGAAGCAAAGATTGTTGCTGCATTTGTGGTAATCCATTGGGTGCACCATAAAAACCTTGCCAATACATTGGCATAGCAAGTCCACCAGCTCCGGCATTTGGAGGAGGAGGAGATGGACCCCAAGATCCCATATTACCTCCAGGTTGATACAAAGGCGGGCCACTTTGGAATGTTGAGCCAGGATGTCCCGGCTGTGCAGAATGGGAACTTAGATCAGTCAAAGATCCACCAACAGCAGCAGGTAAACTTGCCGATGTAGTAGGTGGTCGAGGATAGTGAGACTGAAAGGTTGGTTAAGAGGAATTAGAATTCAATCAAAACATAATAATAAGCATTAGGGCAATTTCTTTTACTTACCTGTATAATAGCTGGGTCGTTGTTTATAGGTGGTGTAGGTTGAAGAGGTGGCGAAGACTTAACTTGTAAATCCTGCAACAAGCAAATCATTTTATTGAAAAGTCGGGCCAATGCAACTCTCCTATGAAATACTAATTGTGCAAATATCACGGCCTGATATATGTCAAGTTTAGGAAAATATAAAGTCTGCATTTAAAGATACTGACCTGACATGCAAATATATCCAATATGATGCACGGTATGATTAATAATTTTCCTCTCAGCCTCTCACCCTTTTTGATAAAAAAAACTTTTTCTCACCCTTTCCTCGAGTATGCTTACTTTCACCCACGAAAATCCTCTGCCTAACTCACATATTTCTCAATTATTAGGTACTACCTTAAGTAGGGAGACTGAGTTTATACTTTAAATTCTTAGGATACTGAACAAGTATATCTAGCTCTACATTTCGACCAACAAGATTCCTCAACTAATGCCAACTCAAATGCTACAGAGGAAATGACTTATAATGAATATCAGTGCACATGGCCTCTTCTTCACCTTCTCCTCAGAATTGCTAATCCGATGATCACATAACAAGGATATCGGAACTATCACTTTACCTAAGGACCACGCTAAAAAACAAAGACTCAGACTTACAGGTCATTTAACCAAATGTAGCGGCTACATAGTGTTATGAACGTCTGTCTTGACCACAAAGATCAAAAGAAAAGTAAGAGCTAAGCATAAAAACAAGTCCAGGCTTCTATTTAATGCCTTTTGTCTTTCCAACATCAACCCCGAAGTTAACAAAGACTCAGACTTAAGGGTCATTTAACCAAATGTAGCAGCTATATAGGTTAATGAACTTGTGTCTTGAACACAAAGATCAAAAGAAAGGTAAGAGCTAAGCAGAAAAACAAGTCCAGGCTTTTATTTAATGCTTTTTGTCTTTCCAATATCAACCCCGAAGTTAAATTATTCATATAATGGAGAAAATTGCATATCTCAGAGTACCATAAAACTAAAGAGAAGCTTACTCCAACTTCCGAAATAAGCTTATGAACAATTAGAACACTAGAAACTCTTTGAAGATATAAATGGACTTAAAACATCTACAGAACTATTAACTAATAAATAAAAGGAGAGAGATCTCACAGAACCAAAAAAACAATGCCAGGAACTACGTGAAAGCATTTCAGTATAACAAGCAACCAAAAAACATAAAATCCCATAGCAGACTAAGGTCAGAGCATATTACCTTGATATCACTTCCACGAAAAAGTATGTATTCATAAGTCTTGTCACTTGGAGGTACTTGAGGCCCATCCTTTTTTCTTCCCTCTGTTCCAAATGATCTTACTGCAATGACAAATCATAACCAATTGTCAATCCTGTAAGTCACTTTATACTTCCATTGAACACATTGTTAATAACAAAAGTTCAACCTAGAAAACAGTATCATGGTATAAGTACAATAAAACTCAAATTTGCTAAATATTCCAATCTTTCTCCTCCTTTAGTTGGAATGTTGGACAAAGCTTTAACCTTTTTGCTTGACTTTCAAAATAGTTTTACCCCATCGTCATATCAATATCATGATAGTTCAGAAAGTAGGGCTATAGACATGATTCAGTGTAGGGATCGATTTCATAATGTCGCTTTGAATTTGAGAAACAACCAATACACATAAAAATTAACTTAGTTCCATTTTTCTCTCTGCAATAAATTATCTTAACTCACCATCAAAAGTTCATTTGGTTACAAAGAAAGCAACCGCCTCCCTGATACCACTTTGCAGCAATATTCCATCATGTTAATTCTTACTAAGGTCCCAATTTTATATGCTATCAATTCTACATGCATGAGCACATCCTTACAAGAACACACTCAAAAAGTACAAGATACAAATTCTCAAAAACTCATCAAAACACCGAATTTTAGATCATTTTTGCACTGAGAACAATAAAAAACTCAGCTTCCTGTGATCTATAAAGTGAATCATATAATCACTAATGGATTTTTAAAAAATATCAAAATCACCAAAACATATAAAATTAAGAGATAAACCAACTAATGTACTAATATAGTACAATAACCCAACAAAACACATCGAAGAGCATAATTCAATTCAAGCTTCCTATTAAACAGGAAAAAAACTAAAAAGGAAACAACTCAATTTTCAGGAAGCTTTGAACAAAGCACAGAATTCAACTCAATTCTTCTCCTAAACAGGAATGGAAAAAAAAGCTAAAAAATCTTAATTGTCAACCAACTTCGCCCTAAACAAGTAACATCACCTAAAAACACAAAATCAGCTTAGATAAATCAATCATCAATCAAATCAACAAGTATCTATCTTCAATAGTAGATAATATCACCAAAATTAATAAGAAAAATCTCTTTTTTCCAGTAAGCTCTTAACAAAGCACATAATTCAACTCAATTCTTCTCATAAAAGCTAAAAATTCTCAATTTTCAACCAGCTTTTCCCTTAGCAAGCAACATCACCTAACAACACATAAAACATCTAGATATATCAATCATCATTCAAATCAACAACCATCTAACTACATAAAAAATCGCTAAAATCAACAGAATTCAAAAAAAATCCGGATAACAAATAAACAAATGAAATACCATTGCGTAGACCGATACTGGACTCATCAGTGTTGATGTTATAGAGAATGCCTTCATACCGGATCTCACTCTTCGAAGTCAAGCTAATCAAACTACCGATATACGAATCCGCCGACGATCCACTAGATCTGGCCGATGAACTCTCTGCCGCCATAACTGTTACTAAATTTTCACTGAAAAACTCATATACCTGGAAAAAAATCTAGAGAGAGAAATAGAACGGAGGATGAGAGAGAAAGAGTTGACTAGTTGAAGATGATTATTGTGTGTAGGGTTTTTTTGTATTTCTAATTTCTACGGCGTTTTGTATTTCTTTTTTTTCCATGTAATTATTGATTTTCTTAAAAGAGCTATCAAGTCTTGTACATTGTGTAAGATAGATTGTACTTTCTACTGCTTTTGAAATTGGATTTTTCTTTTTTGGGAGTAAAAATTCGATATGACATGGGTGAATTAAGAATCGATACGTGGAGGAAAGAATAGATTGACAATGACTCAATCATGATAAGTGGATGAATCATGAATCGATACGTGGCAGAAAGAATAAATCGTAAAGACTCAATCAGGATACAGGAATCACGAATCGATACGTGGCAGAAAGAATAAATTAAAAAAACTCAACCATGATACATGAGTGAATCACGAATTGATACGTGGCAGAAAGAATAAATCGTAAAGACTCAATCAGGATACAGGAATCGTGAATCGATACGTGGCAGAAAGAATAAATTAAAAAAACTCAACCATGGTACGTAAGTGAATCACGAATCGATACGTTGCAGAAAGAATTAAATTGCAAAAAAAAAAGAACTCATGATATATGAATGAATCACGAACCGATACGTGACAGAAAGAATAAAAAAAAACTCAATCACGATATATGAATGAATCACGAACTGATACGTGTTAGAAAGAATAATAAAAAGGCTCAACAAAGAAGATGTCAAGTGTTATTATAAAAACGTAATCGAAAAGGGTAGATAATGTCATCTCAAGAATAGTTGTCTAGCTTCGAAAGTGTAGAGATCGAACATTAGGTTGTGATTGATTAAAATAAGATTAAAAAATCCTAATTAAATATTACACTCAAGTGAAATCATGAACTGATATGTAAAAGTAAAATGATAAAGAAATATCAAATGTTATTTTCAAAACGTGATTTAGAAGGGTAATTGTATTTATAAAAGATCTGAAGTCGAGATAATATTAATCATGATTAACATTATTTCAATATAATTCGTATGGCTCTGGATCAATTAAGATAAGGTAAAAAAAAAAATAATCTAGTCATTAGTATGAGATCTTAATTCACCGCTAGCATTAATATCTGAAATAAACATATAGATTATTGAGTTTAAGAGAGCATGATTTGTATATAATATACTACATTAAAATTTTGACTACTTCATCTACTTAATTTCTTTAGATATTATTCAAGTTTCAACATAAATATATTTACTAAGCAAGGTAATTTTAATCAATCTAATTGTTTTTGGTCATATCAATTCATTGTCTTTAAAATACAAATTAAATTGTATTACTTGCACATAAGAAAATTAATATTATTTCATGTTTATATAAAAACTATCAAGAATTTCAAATGTACTAGCATTTTATTGTCAACCATTCTAAAAGGTTATAACTATCGCAAACAAAAAATTTACATTCAAATATTATCGATTTTTATTCAAACTATCTCATTCAAAACAAAACAATAACTACTTACAAATATCTCATTTAATCTTATGAATAACAATACATCATATACCTATTTAAGAGCATTTTGTTGATAATTATATGAAAAATATGAATTTAAGTATGGCTTAATTGGGAAATTTGTGTTACTACTCAACTTTTGCACGTAACAAACTCTTATATTTGGATAAAAACAATAATTTTAGAAGGCAACATATTGTGATTGTAATACATGGGGCAATGGAATCATTTAATAATTCAACATTATCACATATTATTTATTAAATTATAACATATCTAGTATCCCACTTCAGAGTAATCATTTAGTTAATGTCGTTTTCACAATTTTGAAAGAGATAAATAATAATCTTTCATTCGTTTGAGTTTTAAAAGAATTATTTTGTACACGTTATTGGTGAAAATGACAAATGCCTTATGAAGCTGGTTGAGATAGGTGCAAGGGGATCCCAAATATCATGATTATCAGAATAAATAACTTGTGATTTTTCATGTTTCAATTGATAAAAGAAATATTTTACTAATATATCTGTAATTTCATGTCCACTTTTTGCAATATATATTGAAATTTTCCCTTAAAATACATAATATTTGCGAGCAAGCAATATCTAATCCTAATTGAAATAGCACGAATACAATATTTGATTTTAACAATATGCTATGTATATATTTTCAAAGCAAAAGTTGGATGTATACATATGTATATGAAAACATCAACTGTATATGTGGTAAATGGATACATGCTCTTTAGAAGGAGCACTGTTCTGGGCCACATAAAGATTCCTAATGGGCCACAATATCAGGCCCTTGCATATATACATGAACCCAATGAGTGATAACTTTGAAAACAAAAGCCCAAGAATGGTAACAAAAGCCTTTTTTGTTCAAAAGAAGGTATTATAGGATACATGGGTGAATTAAGAATTGATATGTGGAAGAAAGAATAGGCCGAGAATGACACAATCATGATAAATGGATGAATCATGAATCGATACGTGGCAAAAAGAATAAATCGTAAAGACTCAATCAGGATACAGGAATCGTGAATCGATACGTGACAGAAAGAATAAATTAAAAAACGATACGTGAGTGAATCACGAATCGATACGTGACAGAAAGAATTAAATTGTCAAAAAAAAACTCATGATATCTGAATGAATCACGAACCGATACGTGACAACAAGAATAAATAAAAAAAACTCAACCACGATATATGAATGAATCACGAACTGATACGTGTTGGAAAGAATAATAAAAAAGTCTCAACAAAGAAGATGTCAAGTGTTATTATCAAAACGTGATCGAAAAGGGTAGATAATGTCATCTCAAGAATAGTTGTCCAGCTTCAAAACTATAGAGATCGAACATTAGGTTGTGATTGATTAAAATAAGATTAAAACAATCATAATTAAATATTACACTCAAGTGAATCAGGAACTGATATGTAAAAGTAAAATGATAAAGATAATATCAAATGTTATTTTCGAAACATGATTCAGAAGGATAATTATATTCATAAAAGATCTGAAGTCGAGATAATATTAATCATGATTAAAGTTATTTCAATACAACTCGTATGACCCTGAAAAAATGTGATCAAACATCAAATTGTGATCAATCAAGATTAGGTAAAAAAATTCTATTCATTAATATGAGATCTTAATTAATCGCTAGCATTAATATATATGAAATAAACGTGCAGATTATTGAGTTTACGAGAGCATGATTTATATATGATATACTACATCAAAATTCTGACTACTTCATTTACTTAATTACTTTAGTTATTATTCAAGTTTTAACATAAAATAAATTAACTAAGGAAGGTAATTTAACTCAATCTAATTGTTTTGGTATTTCAATTCATTGTCTTTAAATTTACAAATTAAATTGTATTACTTGCACATAAGAAAATTAATATCATTTCATGTTTATATAAAAACTATCAAGAATTTCAAATGTACTAACACTTTATTGTCAACTATTATAAAAGGTTATAACTATAGCAAACAAAAATTTCACATTAAAAAATTATCGATTTTTATTTAAACTATCTCACTCAAAACAAAACAATGACTACTTACAAATCTCTATTTTAATCTTATGAATAACAATACATCATATACCTATTTAAGAGCATTTTGTTGATAATTCTATGAAAAAATATGAATTTAAGTATGGCTTAATTGGGAACTTTGTATTACTACTAAACTTTTGCACGTAACAAACTCTTATATTTGGATAAAAAGAATAATATTAGAAGGCAACATATTGTGATTGAAATACATGGTGCAATGGAATCGTTTAATAATTCAACATTATCACATAGTACTTATTAAATTATAATATATCTAGTATCCCACTTCAGAGTAATTATTTAGTTAATGTCGATTTTACAATATTGAAAAAGATAAATAACATCTTTCATTCGTTTGAGTCTTAAAAAAATTATTTAGTACATGTTATTGGTGAAAATGACAAATGTCTTATGAAGCTGGTTGAGATACGTGCAAGGGGATCCCAAATATCATAATTATCAAAACAAATAACTTGTGATTTTTTCATGTTTCAATTGATAAAAGAAATATTTTACTAATATATCTGTAATTTCATGTCCACTTTTTACAATATATATTGAAATTTTCCCTTAAAATACATAATATTTGCGAGCAAGCAATATCTAATCCTAATTGAAATAGCACTAATACAATATTTGATTTTAATGACATGTGTACGTATATATTTTCAAAGCAATAGTTGGATGTATACGTATTTATATGAAAACATCAATGGGCAACTTTCACATATAGAAAACATAAAATTCATATTTGTATGCTATAACAAAATTTACATAATTGTGCTCCATAGCAAACATATATATATATATAATTCACTATACATATATAATTGAAGCGAATTGTATAAAACGAAGTGTATAAAACGAGAAAGAGAAAGAGAAAGAGATTTGGACAGAGAATTGTATAAAACGAAGTGTATAAAATGAAGTATATAAAACAAATTATATAATTATAAGTGTATATGACGATTATATACAATTTGAATTTTTATAAAACGAGAAAGGGAGAAAGGCAAAAAAGACTTGGGCAGGGGATATACGGTTGAATCGAATTGTATAAAACGAGAAAGAGAGAAATTATATACAATTTGAATTTGTATAATACGAGAAAGAGAGAAAGACAAAAGAGACTTGGACAGAGAAGTACTTTTATAGAATAATTATAAGTGTATAAGACGGAGATATACGTATTTGCATATATATATACAATTTTTTCTCGCTTTATACAATTAGAAACACAATTTATACAATTATATTATATAAAGCGAGAGAGGCGAGCGAAGGAAGCGAGCGAGAGAGGGAGAGTGGCGAGCGAGAATATGAGCGAGAGATGAACTGGCAAACAGTTTGCTATAACACAAATAAATCAAACGGTAGCTATTATATTTATTTTATATTATTAATTTGTCATTCTATACAATTTTCCAACATCAATTGTATGTGTGGTAAATGGATACATGCTCTTTAGAAGGAGTACTGTTCTGGGCCACATAAAGATTTCTTAATGGGCCACAATATCAGGCCCTTGCATATATATATGAACCCAATGAATGATAATTTGAAAACAAAAGCCCAAAAATGGTAACAAAAGCCTCTTTCTGTTCAAAAGAAGGCATTATGGGATAAATTTTCGTAAAATAGTCATGATATCTCGCTCTCGATAAGAAGATTGAAACATAAGCTTCACTAGTCAAGCAATAATATTCTGAGTTATTCTCTCCAAAATACAGAGCTACTACATTATGTCGAACCCACAACTACCATTGTGGCTCCGCCAGAATACAAACCTACTACACTATGTCGAACTCGATGTAGATATTAATTACCATGTTAACTTGCCATAGTTAACAAAATGATAATATATATCAACTAATCATAATCAAAGTAATTGAATTTTATGTATAAAACATATCATAACATCAATTGATTTAATATAAACATAGACACCGTGTGAGAGAAGTTTAACCCTAGGGAGGTATTTGAGGGTGTCTTTTAATTGACTTTTTTGTAGAAGTGAAGGGTTTTGAAAGCCCTAGCAACCTTTTTTTTTCTTATAAGAAAATCTTACTTGATGTTCAGTATTCATATTAGAGTCCAATTAAATTAAAATTCACATCAGAAAGTCCCATATTCGAGGTAAAACTCTTCCTAATAATGACAATTCTATATTCAAGGAGACTCGAATGTGACACCTCTAATTAAGAATCAAAAGAATACTTATCACTTTACTACAATACAGGTAACTAACATTCATGTCCAAAGCATGATGTCTACTATGTGAGGCCAAAAATGGTGAAAAATGAGAGGGGTGAAAGAGAGAAAATGACTTCTCAACTAAATAGGCCTGACTTGCAAAAATTAGTGTGGGCTACTCCCCTTTGTATAGCCATTAGCCTGTCCCTCTTCACAATATTTGTGGTCCTAACCATACAAGTTCCTTTCATACATTAATATATATCACCATAATAACCCCTAAAAAAATAAAAAGTAAAAATTCAAGTTTGTAATATCTAATTAATAGTACTAGATATTTTTTTTCCCCTCTGGATAATAATTTTCTAAAGTATTGTGATTATTATCATTAGAGTTTGACTAGATGATTGAATGGTTAGTAGATAAAGAATTGAATTTTTAGCTACATATTATTACACTTGCTTTAGTTGCTTCCCTTTCAATAGTTACCTATCATTCTAGATCCCGTTCGATTATGAGATCACGTCAAATGTTTTTGATCTTTGAGTATGGACTTTTTTTTTATTCTTCAAAACTAAAATTTGATCGATCAGTTGTGTTATTGATGACGTCATTTTTCAATTTTAATAAAAAATGTATACATTTTAATTGTTTTTTTTCAAATTACAAGTAAAAAGAAAGATATATGTTACAGAAAAATATTTGGGTTTCTAGGTCTTTAATCACTATAATTAGTGTCCTTTCTAGACTCCATGTTCAAAGTGACAAGTGTAAATCACTTTTGAAAAGATTAAGGGGGAAAAATGAAAACAAGAAAATTATTGGGGACCATACTGTAAATAGTACTGAGGCCATGTGAGCAAAATTATATGGACTCTATGTTCATACTACTTCCCTACTCCTACATAATGCTAGTAATATAATTATTAAATGAATTTATACTCATTAATTCATAGACTATTTATCTTTTTTTTTTTATGATAATATGTATGTGTATTGAGATTTCGATTAAATTCATGTTCATTCATTGCAAAAGTCACTTTTGAAATTGATACTTTCAATAAGATTTTCTTCTATTATAAAAATTTAAATTCAAAATCTTTAATTAAGAATAAAGAGAACTCAACTATCGCACCCAACCACCACAAGCCATGTTAGTTCATCTATTTTCTTGAATAATTGAAGATCATTATTTATACTCTTGCCCTACCTTCATTTAAGGAAGGAAATGAATACTCATAGGTCATAAAAGCACTTTACTGCAATCATTGCAACAACTTTAAATAAATACAAAGTTTTGTACACGAAAAAAATAAGTGGAAATGTGAAAATTCATTAGTATTTGTAAAAATAATTCTACTATATGGTCATAAATATTAGTTTGATTATAATTATCTCGTTAAGAGTAAATAAAAACTTCAAAGTTATTTAATTGTGTATCATATTATTATTTTCTACAAAATATTAAAAAAAGATCACTTTTAAATTGATGCAAATTATTAGTTTTATTTTTGAAGTTTTAATTGCTTTAAAACATCATTTACTTGACTAACTGAACATAAATATACGATCGATTCTGCAACATGAGAGAAATACACCTTAAGTTCTCACCTACTTTAGTATTTTCAACGCTTTTCTCGACTTTTTATTAAGAGCCACGTGCTTCTACGTAGAAGAGTTTGAGAGAAGAGGAAGCTATGTAGATGAAGCAGGTATTGTTATTGATGTGACAAGTTTAGTTAGTAAAATAGAAGAATTTTTTAAGGCTATCAATCGTTAGGAGATGAAACTAATAATTTATGTCAAATTCAGAAGTGCTTTCGATTAAGGGAGTAACCCAATGAAAAAAGATATCAAATTTAATAAATCAAATTTGTAACTTTATTTTTTAAGTTAAAAGTTTTTAGACTTGGGAAAGTAATGTAAAATATTAAATTAGTTTAAATTTTGGAATATATTTTTACTAAATCTAAAGCTATGTCAACGCAAGATCAAGTTCCAAAAAAGCAATGAAGCACTTTCTAAAGATTATTGAATTATGTATTGTCTTTTCAATCTGTTAAAAATGTAAATCCAATAACACAAAGGCATTCACCCAAAGACAAAAACTACCTTTGTCTTTCATGCATTTGCATGCACCTTCCCTAACATCATGGTCCCCCTACACCCCTCTAAAATCAAGAAAGGTCAAAAAAAAAAAAAGAGTGAAATCCTAACTACTTACTATAGGTAAATTTGGAGACGAATTTAAAATTTAAATATTATGTATTTAGGTTTTAAGCTTGATAAGAGAAAAGGGTTGTCGAGATTCGAGAGTCAATCAATAACTATAAGATTGTGTATGTTTACATTGAATTACATGTTGAATTCTTTATTAAAGTATATATGATCATCTTATCAAAATATCTAAGCTGTTAGAGAGAGTACACATTTTTAGTTAATTATACTCTTAACCCACCCTCTTTTTCATGGGACAAACACCTAAAAGTTCTTTTTGATATGGATGGCGGTGAGATTATTTGATCCCAAAAACTTTACGAATTCTGATATCATGTTAAAATATATGACCATCTTATCTAAAAATTTAAGTCAAAGAAAACACATTTTTATTAGTTTATTATATTCTCTACATTCTTTTGATGTTTCAGACATTTACTCCTTTATATTTTAACCATTTCTTTCAACATTCTTCACTAGTATAGTTGTATTACTAATTCCACGTGATACACTTCAAATCGATATAAAATTTTCACTAAGACACCTTAATTAAGCTTTATTTAATGTGAAATCACGCAAATTGCCAAGTTATGTGAAAATCACGCAAGTTGCTAAGTCAGTAAAAAGAAACAATTTAACAAAATCTTTCAATTTCTTATTTTGCTATGTTCAACTCTATATATTTTATTATCTGTAGTACTAGTACATTGAATATACAAAAATAACTATTATATAGTTTTTTATATTCGTATTAACAACTACTCTGTGAGAATTGTCTTTATGAGCTGCTAACAATTTAACGAGACTTGCTTATTAAAGTATCTAAGTGAAAAATCGTGTCGATCAAATATGAAACCATAATTTTTTGTTTTATGAAAACTTTAAAAAATCACAACTGTTTAGTTGAGATTACCTTAATTGCTTTTAATGTGAAGCATTGAGAAGTGTGCAATAATAGGCTTTTATTTTAGGTATAAAGACATCCTAGACTTATGTGTTATGTCCTCTGTGTTTCCCTTCTGGCTTTTCTGCCACTCTACTCTTCTCTTTTTCTACCTTAGCTTTCTATAAACATTTTTAACAAGCACCTTACTTCTTTACTTCTTTGTTCCCTCCATTTCTCTGTTTGATTGGATTCTTTTAGCATTTTCCACCACAGCCTCCAAAAAACAAAAAAAAGTACACATTTTTCTTTTATATTAATGAAATGAAAGCATTTTAAGATACCCCTCTTGGAGTATCTTCAATGTTAATAAGTTTTAGTTTGGCTTATATCACTTTTCTTGCATGGTAGACAAAGTTTGTTACTTTCAAGATTTTGTCAACTCAAACTAATTTTCAAGTTTCTTTTTTGGGTTTGAAAGAGTGATATGGGGGTCTTCAAGAATTTGTTTATGTGACAAAGTTGTATTCTTTGAACACTTTGTGAACTCATTTTCAAGATTTCAGTTTGTCTATGTGATAAAGTTCTGATCTTTGTTCACTTTGTGTACTCATTTTCAAGAAAATTTTAGCTTCAAAGAATGATGGGGGGTCTTCAAGAATTTGTTTGTGTGACAAAGTTGTTTTCTTTTAACACTTTGTGAACTCATTGTGTGATAAAAAGTTGTTATCTTTGATCACTTTGTGTACTCATTTTCAAGAAAATTTAGCCTCAAAAGAATGATGGGGTTCTTCAAGAATTCTAACTAGTTTGTTTACGTGACAAAGTTTTAAACTTTCTAGATTTTGTCAAACTCATCTTCAAGAATCTACAAAAAGTGATGAGGGGTTTCAAGAATTCATCAAGATTGTGTGTGTTAGTTATCATTTTTCTCCTCCATTTTTGTGTTTGGTGCTATGGTGATACTGAAAACATGAGTGCTCAAATGGAGAAAAATGAGATAAATTCACTTTACTCAACCATTCAAGGCTTTGTTGGTAAATGGTGGAATGGTTCAGATCTTTATCCAGATCCTTGTGGTTGGACTCCTATACAGGTAACACACAAAAAAAAATCATAAAATTTCCACTTTTTTAGTTACTTTTCTGCCTTAAGGATTCTGTTTAGTAAAAGGTAAAAGAAAAGAAAGAACTAACTTTTTTGTGCATATGGTTCTAATTGTCCTTTTTTATTATTTTTGTAGTATACATGACAAGAAATGACTTCTCATTGTATATAGATTGTTTTAAAGCTTTAAGTAGAAATTTCATACTATGACAGATAATCAAAGAAATAGTTGGAATGATAGCTAATTAGCCATAGAAGTTTGATGAACCAAACTTCAATAATGAATATCAGTACATTCTTGGCTTGTTTTAGCAGTTTTGACAGACCAACAGAGACAGAATATGTTTTAAAACACAATGATAATACAGGACAGGACAGAGCTTACACGAAATATACCCCGTTCGTTTCAATTTGTTTATCTGGTTTTAACTGACACGAAGTTAAAGAATGTACCATAGTTTTCTTTAATCTTGTGGTTTAGACATGTTAATGTAGAAAGTACGAAAGATGCATTCTTTTTGGAACAAACTAAAACCGGAAGTAAGACTAACAAATTGAAACGGAGAGTGAAATGGTTGATGCATTTTACTCATTTCTGATTTTTTTGTTTCTATTTCCTCTGTTCAGGGTGTATCTTGTGACCTGTTTGATGGTTTTTGGTATGTTACTGACTTAAATATTGGACCTATACATGATAATTCTCTAAGCTGTGCACCAAATGTGGAATTCAGCTCCAATCTATTCACATTAAAGCACCTTAGATCTCTCTCATTTTTCAATTGTTTCGTGTCGCCTCGTCATCACCCAACTTCAATCCCAACAGAGAGGTGGGAGTTTCTTGCTAGTAGTTTGGAGTCGCTCGAGTTTCGATCAAATCCCGGTCTCATTGGCCAAATCCCAAGTACATTTGGTAGACTCATAAAGCTCCAATCTTTAGTACTACTAGAAAATGGACTCTCTGGTGAAATGCCACAAAATCTTGGAGATTTAGTGAACTTGAAAAGACTAGTTCTTGCTGGAAACAAACTCAACGGCGAAATCCCTGATACTTTTGGAAGGTTCACTCAACTTTTGATATGTGATTTAAGCAGAAACCAACTATCTGGTGTCTTGCCTAAGCTATTATTTGGAGGTTTGATCTCACTTTTGAAACTTGATTTGAGTTACAACAACTTACAAGGCAAAATCCCACAAGAGATTTCACAGTTGAAGAATTTAACACTTTTGGACCTTAGTAACAACAAGTTATCAAGTGGATTACCTAAGTCAATTCAAGAAATGACATGTTTGGAGGAGTTAGTCTTGTCAAACAACCCAATGGGTGGATTCTTGGATGTTCTTGATTGGTATAGCATGATAAAGTTAACAACTTTGGATTTGTCAAACATGAATTTGACAGGTGAGATACCCAAGTCTATAGTAGAGTTAAAAAAGTTGAGGTTTTTGGGACTTAATGACAATAAACTCAATGGTAAAATCCCAAAGAATCTTGAAGATTTACCTAATGTAAGTGCTATTTACCTATATGGTAACAATCTAACAGGTGAACTTCAGTTCTCTCAATGGTTTTATAAGAAAATGGGAAGGAGATTTGGGGCATGGGGGAATCATAATTTATGTTACTCTTCTTCTGGTTTGGTGTCAACAATCGATGTTCCGTTTGGGGTAAAACAATGTGAACAAGAACTCAAGTTTGTTATTGATGTTGAGATGAACTCAAGTTTTGTGGATTTTCAATCTTCAATGGGATATTTGAATGATTGTTGGATTTGGAGATGTTTTGTAGTTGAAATATTTATGGTTGTTCTACTATTGTTGAAATGAAAAGAATTTGCCAATAGTGAGTTATCTTTTTCTTGATATTTTGTTGTTTTACTTGAAATGTAGTACTCTACACATTTTGGTTTTTGTCTTTAACATATGAATGAATGAATGTACATATTTTACCCTTGTTGGACTTGGAAGAAATTTCATTGAATTGTGATAGATTTTTCAATAAGTGAAGAACAATAGAGGTATATTTCCTCCGTCTCAAATTATATGTTGTCGTGGTTAAGGGTGTTTACAGGTTTGTTATTGGTCAAAACCAAATCAAAACAATTTAATCGATTGTTAAATTATTGAAACCAAATAAAATTATATACAATATACATTTATCAATTTGGTTGTTCTCGATTTTCATTTTGAATTGATTCGATTATTCGATTATTAATGATACACAAAAATGCATGTTATATGGTTTTGCACAAGGTGTGGCCTCTTGCACCTCTATTATTATATTGTAGTTAGAAATGAATTCAACTAATATTATAAAAGATGTGAAAAATTATATATTTCCGATTGCTTCTTATTTGTCTCTAAATTCATATTCTCTTCGTCTCAAATTATATATCGAGGTTTCGAAAAATAGTTTTTGTTAGTACGGTAATTAAAACATAACAAACCAAGGTAACTAGTAACCGTTCGTTTTTCTTGCTTTAGGAACTATATAGTTTTTTAATTACCAAGCATACCAATATCATAAAGCTCCAAAAAGAAAATATGTACACTTTTCTGCCCCATAAATGAATAAGTCAAAAAAATTAAATTCAGTTTTTGGCATCTTTTTTTTTTTCTTACTCACCCTATCGAAACGATTAATAATATTTTCACTTATTTTCTAAATAGTGTTTGAAGTTTGATAACAACTTTTTTTTTAAATTTCTAATTTTTGAAAGATAAAATTGTGTTTATCGTTGTGTTAAAATCGGAAGCTAAAGTCAAGTCCTTTTATAACGTTCTTCCTGATTTATAACACCCCAGACGATTTGGAAAAACTTTTATAGTATTGTTGGTTATTCTTCCTTTTCCTTCTTTATGTTCGAGGACGAACATGATTTTTAGTGGTGGATAATGTAATGACCCAGAAGGTCATTTTCAAAAATTTATTCAAAATTTCCATTTTTGCCCATCTCGGTAGTTGCCCCGATTCACTTTTGATCAATTTGTGAAGTTAATTTAATTTTTTTTTAGCTATTTGATAATTACAATGGTTAGGTGAGGGGTGATTTTAAATAATTAATATTATTTGGGGACTAATGAGCTTAATCCATAATTTATTTAATATATTACTTGGCTCAAATACATTAAAATAAGGAAATAAACTAGTAGGGTTTAACATTTTAGTTCAAAATTTAAAGAGGAAAAGAAAGATTATACGAAAGAGGCACAATCGGCGCAACAAGAAAACACTTCGTGCTTCGGGTACAATTTCAAGTCACATTCTTATTATCATTTAAGTAATTGCTAAGATTAGTAGCATACATTAATATAATATTATATATTTAAGAAAGAGCCATGTATGTGGTTGTTTAATTTAGATAAAGATTTCGGCCAAAACAAATATGGCAGCCAAATTGTATTCAATTATCATTATTATTTAATGAATTTAAGGATCCAATAATGAGCTAATCATTTGAAACTTACGATTTTGATAAGTTTTGGACAATGTGGGTATGTTTGTGTATATTGAATCATTACTGGGTTACTGCTAGTTGAATTCATGTAAGGTTGGAATTATTCTTATAGATATTCTATCATAATTTAAGTTTTGACATATTGATATAGATAATTAAATATTAGGTATAGTATATTATAAGAATATCATTAGAATTATGTTATTCGGAGAATTAAGATTTAACTTCAAACTTGAAATTCAGAAAATATGAGATTTGACCAATTGGTTGGAATAAAGATTTAGAAACTTTATTATAAATTCGGATGAGTTTTGGGTCTAAGCTAGAGATATAGCAATATGAATGTTGTTAGTTTCGAAATCATATCGTGGTTATTTATTTGAATAGATTTTATTGGTTTGGAAGTCAACCGAAAGAGGAAGGCTCAAGTTCTGGAGTCATTGTTCGACTATTTGAGGCAAGTGGATTTCTAAACTCTTGTTAAGTGTATGAAATACGTGTATTTCCTTGTGGTATATGTGTGGAAGTAATGGGACTTGGTGATGGGTTGACTTGTCCACATTGATTAGTTTTAATGATGAAAACAAAGGGTAATAAAAGGCAATGTGAATAATTGCTTATGTGTGATGTGTTGATAATGGAGAATGGTTTGAAAGGCTTGTTGAATTATTGTTGATGTTGTTGTGAATTGTGCAAGTTTATGAAAATGGTCATATCTTCTTTATTTGTGTGAACATGTCATTTGCATTATTTTAAGATATGGTTGTGACAAGTGTTATGTGCATTGAGAAAGAATGAGATCTTAAAGAGGATGTACCATTTCGAGGGACGTATCGCGCGCCGCGATGGATATTATATTTCGAGGGACGTATCGCGCGCCGCGATGGTTACTATTATCGAGGGTCGTGTCGTGCGCCGCGACAGATGCATGGACAGATATATCCCCCATGGGTCCCGGACTGAGAGACAGCGGGTGTGTATCACTAGGTCAGACATGCATCATTATACTTGACATTGCATTCCATTGCATTGCACATACTTATCATTAGTGAACTTGATATTGTGTTTTGCTGATTTTGTGAATACCTTTCTGTGGAATTGGTGATTGATGAATACTGAGCTTGTTGTTGAGGATGTGTAATTTGTTAAATTATTGTTGTTGGGGATATGTAATTTGTTAAAGTATCATTGTTGAGGATATGTAATTTGTTAAAGTATTGTTATTGAGGACATGCAATTTGTTAAAGTGTTGTTGTTGAGAACATGTAATTTTTCAAAGTGTTGTTGTTGAGGATATGTAATTTGTTTAAGTGTTCTTGTTGAACTATGTGCGCTGTAAACCGTGAGTTGTTAGGTTGGGCTGATTATTTAATGCAGGTTGTAGTTGTGGAGGTTCGGTTGGGGGTGGTAGGAGTACCCGTATTTCATCCCCTTAGCTTGTGTTTAGGGATTTACTTGCTGAGTACCGTGTGGTTTGGTACTCACCCCTTGCTTCTACAATTTTTTTGTAGGTTACTAGCCGGAACTTACTGATATATTCTATTTTTTTCCGAGGCTTCTTGGAGATTTGTGAGGTAGCTGTTTGTCATCACAGCAAACCTTCTTACTCCTGTTTATGATTTTGTTCTACTCTAGAAACAATGTCATATGAGACTTATATTTTCTTTTAATTCAATTGTATACTTTAGAGGCTTGTACACGTGACAATCAGGTTTTGGGGTATAATTTAAGTTGATAGTAAATTTTCCGCATTTTATTGTAATGGTTAAGTTTTAGGCTGACTTGTCTTGGTGGGATAAGACGAGTGCCATCACGTCTAATTTTGGGTCGTGACATCTTGTTCTAGTTTGTTTAGTGTGTGGTTGTATTCATTTCGAATTTCGATTGATTTGAATCTGTATTATATAAGTTTCATTAAAGAAACATACAATTTTTATTGTTTTTTTTTTATTTAAATTTTCATAGTTTGAGTTTGATATTTTTGATTGGGAAACTTCCACATATAGCCACTTAAAAATAATTAATTACTCTCCATAACTATAGTTTGATAATTACAATTTGTAGCTACATGTTATATGGAGGAGAGGCGAGTGAGACTGGGAGAGAAAGGAGGGAGGCGAGAGAGAGGGGGAAAAGAGTGGGAGAAAGGTGAATTGTATATGTATATTGGTTAGATAATGGTATATTATACATATGTAATTGTATATATGGAAAGAGAGATTGGGAGAGGGAGGAGAGATCGAGTGAGATCGAGAGAGAGGAGAGAGGTGAGCGAGATCGAGAGAGAGGAGAGAGTGGGAGAGAGGTGAACTGTATATGTATATAATTGTATATAACTGTATATTATACATATACATTTGTGTAAATGGCAAGCGAGATTGGGAGAGGGAGGAGAGAGGCGAGCGAGATTGAGAGAGGGAGGAGAGAGGCGAGCGAGATTGAGAGAGGGCTGAGAGTGGGAGAGAGGTGAATTGTATATGTATATAGACTAAAAAATTGTATATCATACATATTTATTTGTATAGCCTGACGAATTATACATATACAAACATGACTAATTATACAAATTTGAAGTCAGCCACGAAATTAATGTATAATGTTAGTCGCGAGTGATAATTATAACAAACTATAGCTATGATGAGTAATTAAATAGTATAAGTTTGCTTATTATAGATGATTATTATTCTTTTTATATTAAATTATGTATTAGACTTTTGAACCTAAACAATTTGATTATCTATTTAATGACGATTCGTGATGATTATTACTCTCCTTAATTTAATTTATGTGTCTACTTTCCTTCTTATTAGTTTGTTTTAAAAAAATTATACTACTATATCATATATTCTTATTTTTAGATATAATTTATTTTTAAATTGTATAGTTTATCTATAATCAGATGACATGTAGTCATTAGGCCTTAATATCTATGCTTTGTTTTAGATTGCAACTATAATTTTTTTTTTCTTTCTTCGTTAAACTTTATGCTAAGTTTTAAATAATGATATACGGCTAGAAATGTATATATTTTAAGTAAGGATGTTAAATTAGCAAAGTTATGAGCTGAATTTGATAATATGGAAATTGATTGATTTAATAAATAGGTGGGCTCATTCATCTGCTCAAAAGTTATTTGAGTTAAATTAAATTTAAAACTTGGTCATAATTCAACAGTTTAATTCTCTATTTGTTTTCTTATTATAATTTGTTTGAGTATCAATAATATTTATTTTTCTTTTATTACACTATGATTATTAACATATAAAACAAATTAGAATTTTTAAAAATGTGTGGATACTTTTTTTTATGTCATTAATTCTGGGCATGCATGTAAACCCTTTTTTATATGATAAATATAATAATAATTAAGTGAATCAAAATGAGCTGAGCTAATGAAATAAATAGGTGATTTAACTAATTCAAACTTGAACAAATTGGACCAACATTTAATGCTTAATATGTGTGTTTTATTGTGTAAATCTAAAACTAAAACGGATGAAACGAAGCTCCAACATTCGAATAGAAGTATTTGAAAACACTTTGAAACTTAACGTAAATTATTAATATCATTTTTGAACATTATTAACAGTTTTAAAAATACTTATCTACTTGACTGATTAAACTTTAGGTACACTCTCGATTTACGATATAACATAATAAGTAATCTTAAACTCTTGTGAGGGAACATAAGTCTTTTAATAATAAAAACTTCGAGAAAAATATTGAATTTAGCGAGAATTTAAGAATGTATTTCCTAGCATTAGCAACAATTTAAGGACGTATTTCCTAACACGACTAGTTAAGATATTTTTGAGGCTATCTAGTTTGAATTGACCAGTAAACATATACTATGGTTTGACTGATATTATGATTACCATTGAATTGCTCCGTTGATACATTCAAATTTTGGTTTGGGGGTAGAATTCCTATTAATTGCATTTATATTGAGACTAGCTAGGTAAAAGTCGATAATATTATTCCAACAATTTCTTTATTTTTAACGCCTTCTAATCTACTTTGCAGTCTATATATTTTCAGGGTTAAAATTATTAGTGGTGGAGCTACCTAGATCGAAGGGTACAAGATCAGTCAAATAAATTTGAAATCAATCGCAGAGTCACATAGAACATCTTTCGTTCAAAAATAATATATATATATATATATATATATATATATATATATATATATATTCTACGTGACACGCATAATTGACTAGAATTGATGTGCATGGTATGTTAAGGCAAGGAGAATAATATCCAACGTGATACACATAAATTGACTAAGTAGCCTTAATTTTTTGTTTAATAATATTTTTTAATGAAAACTTTGAAAAAAAAGGTGTTAATTAAGTAGTTGTTTAGAAGTCTAACTCATGTTTATTCTTAATTAATTAAAAAATATTTAGTGGAGTAGTTAATTAAGTAATTGACTTATGATCATTATATTGAACAATTGTCCAAAATTAGGAAGCAAAGATATGGTTGGTCTTAAGGGACCACCATCAACCTCTTTGAATTCTTCTAATTAATCTTTTTCAATTTTACCTTCTTTTTTTGTTTTCTAAAGTCCAAGTCTAAGTCCATGTTAATGGATTTTCCTCTTCTATTGGTCATGAATAATGGTGTCAGACTAAATTTAGACGAGTTAAAATAAGCTGAGTTATTAAACATGCAAGGTATTTATTAAAAATAAATGTTGAAACTGATACTAAATTCTATTAGCTAGCTGATAATCAGAGGTCAAGACACCTTAAGATAAATAACTTCATGACTTGATATCATTTAAGCAATTTTTTTAAAAATAAATTGACATAAGAGAATATTAAAACGTAATAGTAAGTATAAAATGAAGAAAAAAAGAAGTTAAGTATACATAATATACACGCATTTATTTCATCATGTATGGATGAAATAATTGACCAAGTTTTTTTTTTTTTTAAAAAAAATATTCTTGGGTTGGTAGATCTTAATGAACTTTTGTATGACCAAGAGAAATAATTAAGCTTTTAAATTGAATTTCCAAGCATTATCTTCATTCAATTTATGAATATTTTTTTTTCTTTCGAGTTTAACCATTTGATATCCAACTCCACAAATTTTAAGTTCATCCCGTTTAGGTTACTAAATAAGACTAAATAACTTTTTATATATTCGATTCAATCTCTTTATAACACCGTCATTTGTCTAATTATCTTTTGACAGTCACACTAAAATATTGTTATAAAGAACATATTATACAGCATAACATAAAAATCAATTCCAAAAAGAACTTATCCTTTATAATGAAATTTTATTATAGAAAGGATGATTGTTATAAGAATTTCTGATCATATGTAACAATGTTAATTTTTTTAGTGAAAATTATATCTTTACTTTCTTTTTATCAAAAATTAAATTCGAAATCTCTAATTAAACGTGAATAAGAATCTTGATCATACAACCACATCGTCAAGTACTATTGGATATGAAATTTTCTCATAAATCATAATCAATAAAGACCAAAAATAGGTTTTTATTATAGTCCAAAGTTTACTATTTTATTAAGCATCATTATCCAATGTCAGTCTAATTCCGTTCAACTCTTAATTAACGGTCCAGATTTTATACAAAATCGTTGACTTTTGACTTCTTAACACCTATCATGGACCCACAAACCTACTTGTCAAATTCATGACGTGGCACATTTTAAATTATTTTTTTCCTTTCCAAATTTCAACTTTTCTACTAAATAAAAGTTTTTTTTTTCTATAGAGATCACAATATTTTTTACATAATAAAGACCGATTTGATTAATTTATTAAATTATTTTGTTATCATAAAGTTTTGTATTGATACTCTATTGAAGACTTTGGCCTATTTTTATTTTTCGATATCGTATTGCATCAACTGAGTTGAGATAGTTGAATATATCTTAGTAATTAAAAAATATTAGTGAATAATACTAAGATTATGTTGTAAATACAAATGTCAATCATTGACTTAATGTTTGAAAAAGTAATTAAAGATTAATGGAACACTGATTAGTTTTCTTAGGGTAGTTTCCCACGCAAAAGATACACCAATTGCAATATTAGCTTTAAGTAGAAAAATTATTGGTGATGTGTATAATGAAACAATCAATTATCTTGATTAGGCCATTAATTATTGATCACATTAGGTATTAACAATAAAGTGTTGATAACAACAAGCATATATTTTAGGTTGAAGTACTTTTCATTTTTAACGAGAGATTTTATGTTTGACATCGATATATGAGTTACTTTTAAGAGAAAGCTCTTTACCACGTGCATAAGTTGAGATTTTTCGACGAAAATTTAAATTAATCAATCTATGAAGCAAGTATTGCACGTCTAAGGTGAGACTGTTATTTTTTTTCTTGTTTAGTGTCTGAAAGTATTAGGGTTCGACTAAAATGTTGTTATTTTGATTTTCCATTTGATGTTTGATATGATCTGTATTGAAGCTCGATTAAATTCGTATACGGATCCTGGGAAAGATGCTACCAATAAAGGTTTCTCCATTTTCAAAAGCTCGAATATGAGACGTCTGATTAAAATTGAATGATACCAATCATCCCACCATATTACTCGTTTAATTAATCTAAATATTTTTTTTATTTTTCTGTTACTGACTTGGAATTTTTGTTAACAAACTAATATCCAAATTTGTAATATTAAATTTTTGCAGACCCCAATGTATGTATTTCAACATCAATTTCACCTAACACAATTAAACATAGTATACTCCATGTTAGTTCAAAACTTTTTTTTTCTTTTTACTTATTGGACAAGAATTCAAAGTGAAATTTTCTAATATTTGACAAACTCTAAGTACACCATGTGGCATCATATATATTAATTATAACTACTAATTAATGCTTGCAAATTCTAAATTCCTCTATTTTTTCAAACCAAACCACACACAGACAAATTTCTAACGTAAGGGAAACTCATGAGAAAATCCCTTTCATTGACTTGAAAAATAAGTGAAAAAAACAATATTCAAACAAGAGATATAACTAATCTACCTACACTCGCTTGATGTTTACATCAAATTATATCAATTTATCACGATTAATGAATTCAAAATTTAAAGTTTATTAATTCCTACAATGTGATCTCAAGTTAATGAATTCAGAATCGATACACTATGACCAGTAATCGATACTCTAGGCTAGCCAAATCCGTAATCAATACCTAAAGCATTTAGACCTGACAATATATATTAGTTAACTACGATTAAGCGGCATATAAAATTTATACCAAAACATATATACATCATGAATTTATTATCAATATAAATATCGTGTAAATAATTATTGTCTCATATTATTAAAAACATAAAAGAAAGAAACTTTTTTCTGCCGGCACTTTCAAATTTCTTTTATTTTTTTAAATTTATCAGTTGACATTTATTTAAAAAATAATTTAATTTTAGTCAATTGCCGTGTATATCACTTAATACCCCACCCCTACTCCCTCTTTCTCAACATTTTACAAAATCCCCATTTGTCAAACTATCTCATTTCCCCATGCATATATAAATAAACCTAATACCATATACTAAAAATTATAAAAACCAATTTCAAGAATCCCTTTAGAAAATTCAAGAAAATATAATCCTTTCATCAATGGCTTTCTCTTTTTCTTCTTCAAAAACCCTTTATTTATCAAGCAAATTAACTTGTTTGATACTTGTTATTTCTCTACTTTTTAATTATGGTCATATTGTTGAAGCCTCAAGATTTGGGAGAATTATGATGGTAGAGGAAAATCAAGAAAATTCAAGAATATTTTCATCACAACATATGAAGGTATACAAAAAAGAAAATGCATACAAAGTTGATAATTTATTATTTACTATGTTACCAAAAGGGGTTCCAATTCCTCCTTCTGCTCCATCAAAGAGACATAATGCTATTGAAGACTCTACACCTCAAAATTGAAAGAAATTTATATATTGGTTATGGTATATTTTTTTTTTTTATTTTTTATTTTCATATATTGATCATCAAAAAGGGTTTTGCAAAAGATAGTTTTTTTTTTGTTTACATTAGTATAGGTTGTTTGGTTTGTGATTTTTTTGGTTTGAAATGTATATAAACATTGATTTATTGATATATATTAATATGTTACTATAAAGAATGATGATTCATGGAGCATGGTGTAGAAGTTCTTTTTTTTTTCTTTAGTGTTTGATTGATTATATGTTCAATCATAGCTAGGCCCTTTGATTGAGCCATCTTTCCCAATAGGCAAATGAAGATGGATCTACGTAGTGGTTCAGGTGAATTCAATAACTTTTGCTTGAATTTAATATATTTTTAAATTTTTTTACAATATATGTATATCTGATTGCGAACTCAGTTATTAGTACATATAAACTTAAGATGCTAGCGCGTAGAAATCCATATTATACTTCAAATTCTGAATTCATCTTGTCAATTATGAGAGATTCATTTAATCTTCTTGATTTAGAGTATTGTGTGCGTGTTGACTTTTTCATGTCATTGTTGAGTGTAAAAGGTCCTATATAATATGGTTCATCATTTTTCTTTTTGATGAAAGAGACATGAAACAAAAGCAACCAAAAAACCTACTCCTTATATCTCAATTTATATGATATGTAGTTTGATTTGTTACGTTTCAAACATTTTTTTTTTTTAAAGTTTATGTCAAAGTAAATTACATCATAGAAATTAAAATAAAATAAGTAATAATTTAATAACAAATCATAAAAACTGCCTTATTTTGTGGTCATGATTGGCTTGAGATAAAAGGCAATTTAGGCATTGACTCTGACTACTAAAAATCAATTTTTTGGTTGTCTCTTCTTTACTTGCAAGATTTTTCAACTTTCCAAATTCCTAACTTTTTTAGAACTATTTTTATATAACGTTTTTTAGAACTATTTTTATATATAGTGGCAACTTTTAATTTTGTTGGCCAAGTTCAAAGACGCTAGCGTCTTAAAACAAAATGATTGAAAAATGGAAAAATGATTCGTTCGCCTTTTTAAGAGAGGAAGATCTTTGATTGATTTGTCGTTTTCCTCTTTTCTTCGTAGATTATTAGTTATTCTCAAAATTAATATCAAAAGCTTAATGTGTAATTCACACAAACATTATTTTTTCAACTTTTTAAATTTATCTTCAAATATCTATTTGATTATTGAAATTTAATCAGATTCAAATATTTTCAAGTTCTCAAAACCTGACTCATTGCATTATTAATTATCACAATTTCAATTTGTCCTAGTATGTGAAATTGTAAAGAAGTCAAATAATGTGCAATTTCAAGTGCATTATTTGACCTTGCTAACTATGCTGCTGGTCAAACTCTACATTTTGTGTGTGGCAGCCCACAAGAATGATACACTACTAGAAATAACGGATTTTTCCATCATAAATTAATTTATAAGAAAATTGTATTATAAAGTATGATTTTTTTATCAATCAGTTCATTGAAAAAGTGAATGTTGGAAAATAATGTCACTGAAATATTCGAAAGCCTCCTAATTTTTTCGTGTCAAAACAATACTATTTTTTCTTTACTCACTGATTCAATCAAAATATATATGAAAATAACGACTAGACATATTATAATAATTTTTTTAGTAGTGCCATAAGTGAAAAATGATAAAATTATCGATCCCTTATGTTTGGGAATATGTTCAAAATGATACTTTAAATATATTTCTGAGAAGTTTATAAATATCAATATGTTAGTCAAATATTCTATAAAACTAACATTGTTAGTTAGATTTACTAAAGGTCCAATAATTGGTGAACGTTATTGCCAAGAGCATAAAAAAAATTGAAACTTATATTACCATGGTTCGAATTATGACAAATTACATTAACAATATTATCCTATTAAGAAAAAGTTGCCCACAATTACATAGTGCTATGTTTCTCATAAAGAAAATTAAAAGAATTAATAACACCAAACTATTGGAAAGTAGAAAAGACTTATTCCCAAATAATAAGTGGTTCAAAAAATGGGAAAAGAAAAGGTACATATATACCATGTTACTAAAATAATATGGAATATCAATATTAAGTAAGATTAATTAGCTTACTTAGTTTAGTCCTAGCTTTCCCAAGGTCACTCAATACATGAATGTCGTTGTACCATGAATTTAGACGCATGCACGCGTCGTAGGATATATCTGTCTATTTATTCAACTGTATGATTATTTAAATGTATACTTATACATATCTAAAGTTTGACGGAAAAATATGAATCCCACCATCCACGTTTTGCATTTTTTGTCCTCGACATAACAAACATAAATGACCACACCCCAAAAGCTAACAATTGAAATGAAAGATCGTAATACAATACAAACCAGAGTTCAATAGCTCCTTATCCATATCGCAATAGGATCATCATAACAACATATAATACATGAGAAACCAAAATACAAATATTTGCTTGAAATATAGTTTATGAATTTTTTAACTAATCCTCCAAATGTGAAAACCTACCACATGCTTTTGCAGGATTTGGTTTTTTCATGTTTTCCACATAATTGGTCAAATATTCCTTGAATTTACAGATATTTGCTTGAAATATGGTTTATGATATTTTATTTTTAATGTCTTGTTAAGTATATAAATAAAATTATTGAACCACGAGTGTCGGCAAATATTTAAAGAGCATGTTGATAGAAAATGTCAACCTTAAATCTAGGAATTTGTCCATAAATTATGTGCTCACTTCAACCTGAAATAAGATAAACATGCAATTTAATTTTCTTTGAAAAAAAAAAATTGTTTGAAAATTACTTGCAATTTTGAGAAAGTCATATGAGAACGGGAAACAAGATGGTAGGGAGATGATCGAAATTTGTATTCTAGATACGTATAAATCTATTTGAATATATAGATATAAATAAATTATACATAACTTTTGGCTTATAGTGCTTATATTTGTATGGTGTGTGTATTTGAGAATTGAATGAAACAAAATGAACATTACACTTGATTAAGAAGCAATGTAAGTTGTAGAAAGATTACTCAGAGCATATGTTTAGGACTGGGTTATTTCAGATTCCTCTTTACAATTCATATTTTGAAAGCAAAATTAAATTTGAGTTTCGTCAATAAACTCATCTAAAAATTTATCTAAATTGTACCGCTATCATGATCAGTTAAATCGAACCAACTGTTAAACTTGTATCTTCTTTCATTTACTTTGATTTTCAGGTTCATCGTCCCTATTCCATGACTTCCATTGCGATGGTAACTCATTTTCATTTGCATCACATGGTATTTTGCCTCTTCCGCAAAACTTTTAGCCTATGATTAGCCTTGATAAGCCGAGGGTCTGATATGGGAAGTTCCTTGAAATTGATCCGCATTCGTTTTCCCTTTTCTATACTTCTTTCCACTTTCTCTATATTAGAGAAATGCCGATGAATTTTGAATTCTCCGTTGGTTGTGGGATCTATATGTCGCACTGAGGTGCGTTATCCTGCATCTTGGGTATGAACAGGAGCAGGTTGTTCAGCTACCTGCAAAACTCAGTATTAAACTCAGAAACCAAATAATGTAAAAGGACAAGGCGGTGAAGAAGCAACAACCTAAAGCAATGTGGCATACCAAAAGCACAACACCACACGTCAACCCTCATACTACTACCCGTGGTACTAAGCACAAAGGGAACTTCACAAGCTAAAGGGAACACTGACATACAGATTCACCAAGAAACTAAAGAGAACTTCATTTTTAGAGACTCAAATTTTAGCAGACTCATGCATCTAGTAGCTTAAATCACTCCAATGATACATTCAAAAATCACTCCATCATAAAGAGAGATTGTATAGACAACCAATAGCTACAAGTTAGCAGAAAACTAATGAAATTACTAGGCAGAAAAATAGCAGAGATTTGAGAAAAAGGTCATACTAAACAGTGAAATATCAAACCTCGAAGAACAAGGAGAAGGAGGAGGAAGAGGGGGGTGGGGGCGAAAGTAACTTAGATAACAACATTAGACTCATCTTCGGCATGCTTCAAGATTAACACGAAAATGACATACAAGCAAACTTTATAAGATGCATGCTAAATTTAACAGACAATACTGAACAAATACTTCAATAATCTTTGAATAGTTAGCTCAACGTTGGACAACAACCAAAAAAAGGACAGACAAACTTTCAAAGTACACAAAATTTTGAAAGTTAAGAACTTTGTCACAAAAACAAATTCTTGAATACTCCATCATTATTTTGAAGCCAAAGTTTACCTAGAGTGTTAAAAGATAAACAATTTTATCACACAAATAAAACAATGGAAATTTTTTAAAGATTACCCATTTCTTTGTGTTGTTACAGAATCATACGCTCCATTTTCTGAAACTCTCTTGTGATGCCCTCCTCTTACCAAATAACTCTGCATTAAAAAAGCATCTTCATAGTACACGTTAAAATAGTGTTTTCTTACCTCAACACCCATTTTATCAAATTCATGTTTTAGAAGCACCATTCTATAATGATGCGATAAGGTAGTGAACATCTGTTTCTTTTCAAGGGGTGACAGAGCTGTCCAAAAACAACTATCGCGACAATCGATTTCACTACAAGCTCCACACTTTTTTGAAGAGCAAAATTCAAGAATGACACTTTTATATGGAGTATTATATGAGTTTAAATGTGTTATGTTCAGTACAAAGACACTTGACTGTTTGTAGTTGAACGGTGTAATTTATATTATTATGTCTATGCTATCACGGGTCATAGCTAATCTAGTATATTATTAAAAATAACTAGTCAGTAGTACGTGCTTATAGTTTATAACATTACCTTGCAAAAAAATGTGTCTCATATTTGTATATAACTTAGAATAAGTTTTTTCAAGTTTATAAAATACTAGTCATTTGTTACAATTTCATACATTGATTTTGTTGTTGAAAATCTTATTAATATATCTGAAGATTCAAATAGTTTAATTCAAAACTCTAAAATATTGGACAAAGTTCATGACTCTATAAGGAAAAAATGTTTTTTTCAGAATATTAAATATTACTTCGCGATACATATAATAACTTTTTGCTAGTGGTTATAAGAAAATTTTTGTTGAAGAACTAAATTTAGTTGTAATTTGAAATATTGAAATTAAAATGTGTTAATATGGAAAGAAAATTTAATTTATTACTATGCCACTATACAGTAAAATTGTAGGGAAAAAAAGTGATCTTTCATTGATGCCGATATTCATATTGGAGTTTAACTAATCCGAATTCGTGCCGCGTAAGGCCCTTTCGGATGAAATACTTCCTACTAAGGATTTCTCTATACACTTAAACTTGAGACCTTTGGTTAATGGAGGAACAATCTTATCTAGTGCATCATATTTTAGTGGTAATAGATTTTTTGGTATGACAAAGACTTGAAAATAATATTTTATTCTATACAATTTATAAATTGTTTTCTTATTATGTTAAACAAAAGGTTTATAGCACAGGCCCGACGTGTAAAGAACAATTACGACTTTTTTCTTTTATAGCTATCATTAACAAATATTATTGCCATATAGTAAAAAAGAGCTAAATTATGTATAATACTATTGTCAAACTATTTTTATAAACGCATAGAAGTTTTTGAAATATAAATATCACGATAAATACATCATTAGAATTTCTTTTATGCTCGATTGATGATGCTCGCTAGTAGAATTTTACAAATTTGAGACAAAATAAGAGATGAACACTTGCAAGAAAATTATCTACACCTTTTTGACGATTAGGGTTACTCTTGTTTAAACTTTTTGACCTTTCATTAAAAGTATCTACGCCTTTTCACACTTTTTAAAAAATATTACTACTTTGATTATGAAATTTAAATTATGAAATTTAATTGATTTTTAAATTTCTAAAATCAAATCAAATCAAGTTAAAAAAATAATAATGACAGTTTGGTTTAGCTTTTTTGTTTTTTTTTGGTTCGAAAATAATAAGTTTGTTCAGGACATACACATTTCGATAGACACAAACACCTAATAAATGAATAATTTACAAAAACTATTATAAGAAACAAAGTGATTCATCCAAGTAGCAAGTTTTAAAAGCTAAAAAAGCTTAATATTGTCAATAACATAAAGTTGGTTCAATATTCTATAGATTTCAATATCTCATCAATATACTTTTCAATAAAATTACACCTTAAAATATTGAGAAATTACTTTAAAAAAAACCCAATATTTCATAGTCTTCTTTAGCGGGAACTTTAAGATACCAATATTTAAGTGTTTGGCTTAGGAAGTAGTAAAATTAAAGACTTAAGTTAATTTAAGATACCAATATTTAAGTGTTTGGCTTAGGAAGTAGTAAAATTAAAGACTTAAGCTAATTAAAATTTATCAAAATACTTTTATTTTATTTATAAATAATATTTTTTTTATGTATAACTTCTCGGTTCGATTTTGTTATTTTTGCAGTAAATGTTTTGTAAAATCAAACCAAATAGTATTGATTTTTCAAAATTTAAAACTAACTCTAACCAAATATCGATTTTTTAATAGGTTTGATTCGAATTGCGGTTCAGTTTGATTTTATAACCATAACCATGAACAATCCTATTGTTAAGTACTGAATTAGATTTTAAAATTTAAATTTATATATTCAAAAGATCCAAAAGATATATACAAAAATATTATACCAACTTTCACATATAGCAAACACCAAAATCATATTTGTTTGATATAATTATAGTTTGCATAATTGCTTTCCATAGCAAAAATAAATATGTATATTTCGCTATACATATACAAAAGAAGCAGTTGTATAATTTCGCTATATATATCAAAAGAAAGCAGTTGTATAATCTGCTTTGATATACATATATAAAATATCAATTGTATAATTTGTGTTTGCATGAAGCGAGAAAGAGAGAAAGAGAAAAGAAAATTGGGCAGAAGAATATCATATTTATATAATCATAAGTGTATAGGATGAAAATATATGCATTTGTATTTGTATATATACAACTTTCTCTCGCTTTTTACAAACACAAACACAATTATACATTTGTGTTTGTATAAAGTGAGAGAAACGAGTGAGCGAGCAACACCTGGGAGAGGGGAGAGAGGGGAACAAATATATATGTATATAAACAATTTTCTCTCGCTTTGTACAAATACAAACACATTTTATACATTTGCATTTTTGTATAAAGTGAGAGAGGCGAGTGAGCGAGCGGGATTTGAGAGAGTGGCGAGCGAGATCTGGGAGAGTAGGGAATGAGATCGATGAGAGGGAAACGAAAATATATGCATATATACAATTTTCTCTCGCTTTATACAAACACAAATACATTTTATACATTTGCGTTTGTTTAAAATGCGAGAGAGGCGACAGAGAGAGGGAGACTGGCGAGCGAGATTCACCAGGAAAGAGGTGGAATAACAACAGTTTGCTATGGGGCACAATTAAATCAAACTATATTTATAGCATTTAATTTGAATTAATAATTTGTTATTATATACAATTTTCTCAAAATATTATAAGTTGTAATTTTTGGGCCCTTCTTTACATTGGTTGTAGCCTTGGGCCTTCTAAGTGGTTGGGCTACAGCCTTAATGGGCTGCAAGCCCAGTACCCTTACAAGCCTTTTATCCTTTCTGAAAGTTTTTTTTCTTTTTTTCTTTTTTTCATCCTTTATTTTGTTTGCTCAACTAGTAGTAATATTTTGGGGAAAACTCATAAGTAGCGCTATTTTTACTTATTTTAGGAAAACGTAGCGTAATATATTGTACCCACGCGCATATAATCTTAGTACTAACAAATATACTATATCATTTTATTATATATATGTAGCCAATTGTATATGCATGTAACGGTTTTGAAAGCAAAAACCAGATGTTGTGATCAACTATATGTGTATGTGTTTTCAAACTATATGTGCATATCGATTTTCTAGCAGCCAAATGAAACATATAAACTATTATTTTTAGAAACCGCGATAAATAATTTGAAAAGGAGAGACTAATTCATTGTTTTCTCCAATTTGTTGTTATGTACTTATCATTATGTCTAATCTTGCTTCCATCTAGCTAATTTCTCATTAATTATTGAGATTATGAAATTCAAGGGTGATTATTACATGGAAAATCTTCCCATCAATCAAGGTCACAATAAGACATGCACAAGAAACAATAAATATCATTTGGGAAAATCTTTTTCCCCAAAATTTGAGAATATTTTATCTTTTTAAATATTTTTATCCTCTTAATTTTAATATTTTTTTGTCTAAAGAATGAAAAAAATCAATTTATTGTACAATATAAAAATATTAACTTTTTTTTTTAATTTTCTGATTATTTAGCACTTGATAGAAATGTTATATTTTCGGACCATTCAGCACTTTGGTACAAATTTTCTGGCCCATGCGTTTGGTAGAAATGTTACATTTTTACATGATTTTTTTACAATATTTAATAGAATAAAGTTCATAATCAGTTTGATACGGTTCGATTCGATACGTTTTTAATGAATTATTGACAATTTGACAGTTGGTTACCCTTATTATTACTAATAAACACATATCTATAGAGTAATAAAGAGATATAGACAATTCCCTAAAATTAACAGACGATATATCACACTATATAAAAAAATACATATACTCTGTCTGTCCACTTTAAATTATTATGTTACGCTTTTTGAAATTTTAAAATTAAATTATATTAATTCGATATTTTAAGCAAATAATTTAGATGTTCAAAAATTATATCCAAAGTATGATAAATTACAATTTTTTATATATTGATATGATGAAAAATTACATCGTAAAATATAAATCAAAGTTCTTGTTATTTGACTATGAAAAGAAATTCATAACAAATAAAAATGAACGAAAAACGTATCTTTAGACAACTTAACCTAATAATAAATATCAAAATCACGATTCTACAAATTTAAAGAAAAAAAGTTATGATGTGGGCCCGACTTAATGTCTTTGCCCGTCTACAAGTCAATTTTTACATTTTTTTCTTATCAAGCAAAAAAAAAAAGTCATTGAACTTTGATAACCATAAATATTTGATTGACGTGAGTAACACACAGTAATAAGATAATATATCGTATGAGTATTTTTTTTTTTTTTTTATAAAATTCGAAATTTCTGATTAAACGGATAAAATGGTCAATCAATTTTAGCTCATCCTTGCTTGGTTATGCATTGATAGGACATTAGTTGGTTATTTTTCCATAGTGAGAAAGAGATAATTAAAGAGAAGCAACAAAAATATAGAGATAATGACAAATAAGAAGCTAAAAAAAAACAATATCAAGTGGTATATCCTAAGTTGAACCCTATAAAGGAGACCAATTGATTGTGAGTATTCAACTACTTTTTCCCACTCATAAATATATGTTTCCATTGTATAAATAACACTGACATAATGTTTACTTGATATAAATTTGTCATTTCATTAGTCAAACTATAATTATCTTTTTTATAAAATAAAAAAAGTAGTATGCCAATGAATAGAGGAAAGAAAAACAAAAAGGAGTTAAAAGAATCATTTACAACCACAACAATAGTATTATAGGATCTATTTTTTTTTTTTAAAAATCGAGTATATATTAATGTTATTTTTATCTTTGTCGGGCAGAAAAGTTATTTTCAATAGACTATCGATTTAAAAAAATTACCAACTATTCAAGTTGTTTCCTTGTATATCTAACCCGGTATCTAACTTGATCATTAATCTAAATTTATGTTTGTGTAAAATTTATTTAAGAAAAAAGTGTTTTTTATTGGAAATTTGTTCATTTCAGAACTCGAAATCACAAATATTTTTATTATTTTTAAATATGTATGATAAGGATTTAATTGACACGATTATAACAATCGACATAACACGATACAAAAGTCTTTTGAAAATAGTCTATTTATTATAATCGATTGATTAGTTGTCCATTTAGTTTTTCCTATAGCAAAGTTGAAATATTCCATGTTTGACGATAAATTTTAAACCTAAATTAGAAAAAAAGACAAATAAAAAGGACACAAAAGTGAGATAACTAGATATAACCTTTTAAGTTTGTAAAACAAAACTTTTGATTCAACCTAACAAACGTGAACATGTTATATTGAAATCAAATGACCCCAATTAAAAAGTGAAAATAAAAGTAAAAAAAAAAAAAAAAAAAGTGAAAATAAAATAGTGTAGTAGTAAGACTGTTTCATTCTTAATCAGAAGTTCTAGATTCGAGCCCTGAGTATGGAGAAATTGTATTGATAGTGTCATTCTCAAATGAGTCATGCAGTATGCAATCTCAATTTAATAAAAACTTTAATATAGACTCCAAATATTGAATGTTAAAGAAAAAAAAAGTCAATTATCAACTATTGGCTTCTAATTGAAGAAAAGCACACATCAACACACGTGTTGGAGATAATTGGAAGTGAATTATTTGGTTCATATAATCATGTTGCTATATTTGTTTTTACCAAAATCCATGGCACTATCATATCTAAATGGAGTAATCATATATGGTTCTCCTTTTTGCAAGAAATTAATTACTTTATCTCTATCACTTTCCTTATTAAATTATAATTAGAGTCTTCTAGTTTTCTTAATCCTTCTAAACAAGTTATTAGTAGTTAATTATATTTGGATGTGTAATTGTCTTGATGGTGAAAGGAGATTGTTGTGGTAATCACTAGAAGGCTCTCGTTTAGGTATATGTTCTTGTAATTCTTTTTCTTTCTTTGGCGGGATAGTTGTATAAACAATACTCAATTTCGAAATCACCATTCAAGCCATATTTGCGCTGCATATAAATTTTCAAACCTATTCATTTCAGATACGTACATAATATCTAAAGTTCAAACACATAACACAAAAAAACACAAATTGACTAGGGTTGATACCACCTCTATTTTTTGTGTTCTATTTGAGCTACTCTCATATTTTTACCTTTTTCAAATGGCATTATATCTTTTGATCTTGATAACTCTATCCTGGTGAAGTTAATTTAAATAATTGTCCACTCAAAATATAATCAACTTATATATAATATATAAGTGTATTAATCCGTGATTTTAAATATTTCTGTTCGAGCAACCAAATAACAATAAGTCAACAGGGAAATTCATCATCTACCAAATTAGATGTCATAATTAGATAAAACACACCAAACTAATCTCTTTCCTAGATTTACTTCATTGGTGTAATCTTAAAGAAAAAAGTGCAACTCTAATCTTATAAAAATTAATAATATAAACAATAGACTAGATCAAAATGAAAAAAAAAATACAACTCACACAACAAAATGTAAATAAAAATAAGATTCATAAAACTCTTATAGAAAAAAAGAGAGTACCAAAGTTTACTTCATTATCTTTCACTTCAACAAAACTAGAAAAACATAATCTATACATATATAGTTCACACCCCCACACCCCTCCTATCTTTAATTTGTTTCCCTCATACCCTAATAGTACATTAAAACAAACCAAAAATACATCATAAAAAAAACTAAACTTCTTATGTCTTCATAAGAACTTATGATCATATACTTATACATATATAATTCAACTCGAACAAAACAGGTACTCAGTGAAATAGTCGAGACAGCACAAGTTGACCAGGACGCCACGGTTTAAACCCTAAGCAAGTAAAGGCTAAGTTCAGGACCACCATGACCATCAGGATTCATCATGTAAAAGGCCTCAGAATCTTTTGATCCAACAACTCTTTCAAATTTAGCCCTCATATACATTAATTCACCTTCTAACCCAATTCCATCGCCATCACTTGGTAAAACTCCAGCACCCATTGAAACAGGCCCAATAGAGTTCAAAATCTTCCATTCATCAGGCCCACATTCTCTTTTCATTGCATAGCCACATTTTCTACCATTACAATATGTCCTCCAATTTGGCTCTTCTAGCAACTTTACCCCTTTTTTACCTGTCCTCTTATCTGATTCTAATGCAATTCTAACCAATCCTGAAGCCATTTCTCTAACTAAATGACTTGTAGGAGTGGCTATTTCTACAAAGAATGCTGGGCCTAATTTTGGATCTTCTTGAAATGCAAAATGAACATGTCCTCTTCTATAACCAAATAAAGTACCAACAACTTTAGTACCAAGACCTATTTGTGTTCGGCTCTTACCAAAAGTAAGAGCCGAACGAAGCTTAGAAATTGTCGAACGCGACAGTTTCTTGCTTACTGTGGATGCATTTGCTGGATGCATCCCAAAATACTCTTCCTCGCTACCTCTTAGCGAGGAAGAGTGGAAATTGTTTAAGTAAACTTCATCATCATACTCTTCATCTTCAACTTTTTTCTTGAAATTGAAATACCTTCTTGAAAAAGAGAAGGACTCATGTTGGTTCTTAGCCATTATTGTTCTCATTTTGAAGTGAAACAAAAAAGACAAAGATGTTGAGGAAGTTAGGAAAATATGAGTGAGTTGTTTTTGACTCTTATGTTTTTTTGGGGTCTAATATTGTGGTTTTTATGGGGTTTGAAAGTGTAAGAAATAAATAAATATATTTTTTTAATCAATTTGTTGGACTTTGGGAAATGAAAGAATTTTAGTAGCAGAGAGAATCCTGACAAAAGAAGGTGAGCAGCCCTACCTAACTGTATCAACAATGTGAAATTGGAAAAACATAAATAGTAGTGGTGGAATATAAAGATTGAAGAGAGAAAATGATTTATTTTGTGTCGTTTTAATTTGTTTATCTTATTTTAATTTAAAGTCGGACTTAAAAAAAAATATTAAGAAAGTTGAGTAATGTGTATAGATATTCTTTAATATTATATTTTTAAACATGTCATGTGTAAATTAAAATTAAATAGTTGTCAGAAAGGAGATATTCTTTTTAATAGTGACTAAAAAAGAAAGTATGATAAATAAATTAAATCTAAGGGGTATAATAAGTCAAGATTTTTTTGATTTTTCATTTGATTTATATTGAAGCTTGACTAATCTAAATTCACATAACGGAGAATCCATTCGATTGAAATTCTTTGTATCAAAAAGAAATTATATCCAAAACTCTAGTTCGAAATCTCTAATTAATAAAGAAGGAGTATTATATGTTGCACTACATCTTGATGGTGTGATCTTTTTTATTTTATTACAGAGTGTTGTAAGTTGTATCTAAATTAGTTTGTATGCATTTTTGTTCAATTTTGAACAATCTTAGCTTGTAAACTCACAAGGGAATTTGCTTACTGGAACACTTCATTAGTTAGTCTAGTTCTTAAACTTAATGGTGTCCTAAAAGCGGCTATCAAATATTTTCTTTAATTAGAAGGATTTTTAAGATTGTAAATTAAAAGAAATTCATTTATTTAATATTACGAAAGCTTAGTATATCGAATTTTACTAAGAGATAATTGTATAGAATGACAAATTAATAATATAAAATAAATATAGTAGCTATCCTTTGATTTATTTGTGTTCCATAGCAAACTGTTTGTCAGTCCCTCTCTCCCTCGTCTCTCGCTCGCTTCCTGTCGCTCGCCTCTCTCGCTTTATACAATAGAATTGTATAAATTGTATTTCTAATTGTATAAAGCGAGAGAAAATTGTATAAACGCATGCAAATACATATATCTTTGTCCTATACACTTATAATTATACAATACAAATATTTCCCTGCCCAAGTCTCTTTTGCCTTTCTCGTCTTATACAATTCAAATTGTATATAATTTCTCTCTTGCTCGTTTTATGCAATTCGATTCAATTGTATATTCCCTGTACAAGTCTCTTTTTGTCTTTCTCTCTTTCTAGTTTTATACAATTCACTTCAATTGTATATGTATAGAGAATTATACATATATAAGTTTGCTATGGAACACAATTATACAAACTTTGATATAGCATACAAACATAAATTTTATTTTTGCTATATGTGAAAGTTGTTCTTTTACTAAAGTGACATTTACATTGAAAATAACTAAAGGACAGGTGAAAGTAAGGCTGGGCAACGGAACGGGATGTTTCGGTACCGCTCCGATTCGTCCCGGTTCGGTTGCCTACGGGATGGAACGGGACATCCTGAACCGGGTCACGGAACGGACGGAATCGAGGTTTGGCACTAGTGTACCGGTACCGGTTTATTCCGGTTCCAATCCGTTCTGATTAAGTAATATTTATTACTTAATTTATATTATATATTTATAAATTATAATTTATATTTTATATTAAGTAATAAATACTACTCAAGTAACCCAACTATCCCCTATTGGTATTACATTAGTATTATATTCGAACTTAGTTGAAACAGAACACTTCCTAGAAGGTGGCTGCGTAAACTATGAACTCTAATAATAGTTGTAAATTGAAATTGTAATTTGTAATATAAATTTAAATAAATTAAATTGATATTTTTTAATTTGTGTAATTGTTTTATCCTTATTTTTATTTAATCGTTTAAAATTATAAATTTAATTTATTTAAATAACAAGTTATAAATATAACTTATAAATTACAATATATTAATAAATAATAAGTAATAACTTATAAAATTCAAAAGATTTAAATCTTGAAAACTTAATTAGACTTAACTTGCAAACTTAATAAGTAAATTTTTTAAAAAATATCTTTAAAATAAACTTAAGTAAAAAATTACATTATAAATTTAAAAACTATTAATTTAAACTTAGAAAAATGAAATAAAAATTCATATTTTCGTAATTCAAAAGAATTATATTTTGAAATAACTAGATATGTCATCCCGTTCCATTCCGGTCCATTTCGATTTCATCCCGATATAGTGAGATGGAACAGAATTGAGTATTCGTCCCGATAATTTCGATCCAATTCATCTCAATACAGATCAACTCATTTAATTCCAGTCCAATAATCCCGTTCCGGTCCATTGCCCAGTCTTAGGTGAAAGGCCAACACCAAACACACCCACTAGGAACTTTTGCAAGTCAAGATTCAGTAATTAAAATTCAAAGATTGAAAAGAAAAACTCAAATAATGTTTGCACATAAATCTATGAATTTATATAGGGACCATTTAGCCACCATTGTGTTGTGTAATTTTCTTTGCTTTAATTTTATCAGAATTATTAAATTATTTCAATTTAATTCTATGTACATGTACTGTGTACTAATATGCAGACACAGAAGCAGTAGGCGTGGTCTAGGAGCCACAATATAGTATTATTAACCTGACAATAGACACTATAAGAAAATGATGAATTACATAAAATTTTCTTGAGTATTAATATAAAAAATTGTGAAAAAATAAGTTTTCATGTAATTTCCTTTTTTTTTGCAGTGAGAGTATTCCAAATTGATTCAGAATTTAAATTTAACCGATTTTAATTTATAAAATTATATTAAATATATTATTGATATTATTATGTTTTTATATTATAGTGGTCTCTTATACCAATACAAATAGTTATATAACTAAAACTAACATTTATGAGCCACAATAGGTTCTGTTCCAATATCTCGCACATTTACCCTTTTAATTTGTTCTATAAAAATATCACTTTTTTAATAATTAGATAGAATTTAACTTAAAATTTCTTGTTTATTTTTATCAAAATAATTTATAGTCATAGAAATATTGTAAGATTTATTTTAAATTATAAATTTCAAAAGATATATATATATATTTTTAAAAGAAAGTGTTTTTTTATATCGAATCAAACAATATTACATAAAGGAATCCCTTACATAAATTAGGGGAAAAGGTCTGAAATATATTTGAACTTTGATCGAAATTGTTGTTACGATATCAAACTTTGGAAAGAACCTTTTACCCTTCAGCACTATTTGAGTAAATAATTGTAAACGTATATATGTGCACATATGGACATCATAAACATTTCTTCATTATAAATAGTAATGTGTCCACGTGACACATATATACCTTTAAGTTACACTATTAAATAGTGCGGGGGTAAAATGTCTTCCATAAAGTTTGGTATCGCAACAGCCAATTCGATCAAATTGAAGTATTTTTCATACCATTTCCCCCATAAATTAAGACATAAAAGAGCACTATTATGGAGATTGTTTCACCCTTAATCAGAAGTCTTAGATTCAAGCTCTGAATATGAATAAAATTCTATATTATTCAATTTAAATTTAATCGAAATTCTAATGTGAACTCTAAACATGATATGGAAAAAGAAGCACTAATATAGTAGGTATATTATAGGGTGTGAAATTGCCACATACAAAAACAAGTTAGCCATTAATAAGGTGAAACAATAGTGTCAGCAATGTTGTCAAAAAGTGTTGAAGTAATCATGCTTGATAACATTGAGCCAATAAAATCTTGGAAATGGCTTATCAATTAGAGATTATGGTAGACAGTTCATAATGGTTAATACAAAGTCTCCCCTATTGTTGAAAATTATATAAATAATATATAAATATAACATATGGTTTAAAAGTCAATAAGATTCTTCATTATTTTTCCTCCACCGACTGTTTAATTTGCACCACATGTGAGGTAGCCTGTTAATAAACATATATATAGGGTCAAAAACTTTGTTGAATTTCTAGTTATACCACTAATAAATCAAACAAGTGATTAGTCTTAATATTTTTTAATATATAAAGATGGTGTTTAGGCTAACTTATGTGTATTTAAATTCGATCTACAGAGTTTTTACTATCTTTCATCAGTATAGACATTAATTGAACTGAAGCAGAGATTTGAACTATCACGACTAAAAAAATAATAATTAGCGACAAACAGCTTTACGTGGCTAAACAAGAAATTCGTTAATATTATTTGACGATGAATTGTCAAACTAGGCATAAAAGTATAGTTCGATTGAACTCATACGTTGACTTCTACCTACACTTCTTGTATCGTATAATTTTGTCCATCAAAATTTAAACATATAAAAAAGAAATTACTAATGGTGTTTTAAATAAATTTATTATTAGGGGGAGAGGTGTGTGATTATGATTTATGGTACCTAAATGTCACGGACCAACTAATTTTCAACTACAATCAACAACTAGGAGATTAATTAAAGACAAAAGTATATATTATGTTGAATAAGCTAGACATGTCAAAATCAAAACCTAAAACCAAAGAGCTTAAAATCCAATTAACAATCTTGAAAACATCTTATAATTGATTAATAGTTAGGTGATGAGTAACCATAATATTGCTTTATATGAAGGATTAATTAAGAATTAATATTTGAAAGATGGCGTGTTTATGATATAACTACTTTTTAAATATTATTAACCTACTATCCCCTTGATGATGTACAAACTAATATTGATCCTAATTGGAAAAATTACATGATGTTAACAAATATTTAGATTGTATTTACGATATACGAATAGAATTTCAAAAAAAATATGATAAGTAGTTATATTTTGAGTTTTGTAGTAAAAATGTAATACACACTTGCACCGATACCATGTTAATACAACTCTTCACACATTTTCAGTCGATACATCTCTTTTGTTGATACAATTGATAATTGTTGCTTGAAACTCTTTCGCTGATACAACTAATATCCGTCTGATATAGCTCTTCCACATGATATAACTGGAACTTGTCGCCTGAATATAACTTTTTCGCTGATATAAATGATATTCGTTTGATATAGCTCTTACGCCTAATACAATAATTGTAGCTACGTTTTGTATTTACGCTCTATACTAAAGCTATTTATGATATTTGTTTTTCTTGCATTTGACAAGTATTTTAAAAGTTGAGTTTCAATACTAAATAGAATGACTTGGATCAATTGTTGGAAATAATAGCCCCTATTTAGAAAATAATTGGACTTAGCCCAAACAGAAAATTAGGTAAAAACAGAAAGAGATATATATTTTGCAAAGTTCTCCTAATACAATACAAATTTTTATCTAATAGAAGTTTCATAATGAATCTCCCTTACATTCTCAAGGGGTGTGTGGGATAAGAATAAATAGTCACGGGAAAAAATAATCCTGGGATTAAATTTTGATATCTTGTTTGATTGTCATATTTGGGACGACTTATTCCACCACTTATATCATAGTGATGACATAAGTTATCACATATACACGGTGAATAAATTATCTCAGGATAACTTGTTCCCAACCAAATGACCCCTTAGACACTTAGCGTCTTTGTTGAGATTAGGTCTCACTACACAAAAAGTGTCTCGTTAGTTGAATCTTGAATTCGTCCTTATACGACCTCTAAGCTTCTCCTCCTATTCTGATACCACTTTTTCATGGTGCAAGCCCAATTGCAAGGTATTGTCTGCTTTAGATCGACTTTTCTAAGCAACCCTCAAGGCCTTTGAACCTCGCGATCTTGGAGTTTCAATCGACTCAAGACATCTCATGTCATCAGAAATTTACACACCAAAGGATGTTGCAGAGATGCATAACATCAGAATTCATTAACATTTCATATTAAATACATCAATTATATTACTACAAATAACATAGCATATCCAAGAATCACTTGTCAATACAAAACCAAAACACCCGTGTTGGGGCAGTCAGATGCTCAAAGCATTCCACCATTATGTAAGGTCCGTGGAAGGACTGTACCATTAGGGGGTGTAATGTAGACAGACTACCCTAACACAAACATCAAGGATTGATTCCACAGCTCGAACTCGTGATCAATCCTAGCAACATTGAATCCTAAATACTTAGCAAAACAGTTAACTATCAAGTAGTTGGAAAAGGATTGAAACCACTTTGGACCATATCTTCTAAAGGACCAAAGAGTGGTTTAGGGAGATTGTTCCATTCATACCAATCCCAACCAGCACATTTATCTGGTTCAAGTCTTTCAGGCTTCTGGTTAACATCAGCAGGGACTGCTCTGATGAATACACAAACGATGTGCACTTTCTCTGAGATGACATTGTTAGTCACTGTTAGAAACTCGGCTTTATCAATTATCAATCCTGTTTCCTCCTTCACCTCCCTCGTTGCGCACTCTTCAAAACTTTCCCCTGTAACAAATACATGATCAATGTAAATGAACGTGTTAAACATGTTTTGAGCCTCGTTTCAGAGCTTAAACACACTTTAAGCACGCCTTGAACAACACTGGGCAACTATTCAGAACAGAACCATAGGCTTCTAGGCTATGAATATGATTACTTATTTGATCATATTGCTGAACTCAAATATGAATATATACATATTGTGTTATCAAATATGTCTTGAATTAAACAGAACCAAATACTCAATTTGTTTGTCTAACTTTCCTTTTCAGTCCATTCAAAAAAGAATGTCTTTTTTTGTTTTCTAACAACACGTTTGTCTAACAACTCGTTCTAACTTTCTACGTAGCATGTTTAAGATCGAATGACGTTTTGGTATATTCTACATACTTTTAAGTTAAAGACCAAATGATTCAAAGTTTTCTTTACTATCTTACCCTTCGTGTCAAGTCAAAACCAGAAATTTAAACGCAACTTGTGATAGGCTGCTATTACTTTCTATGTCCTAATTTAGGTAGCACAGTCGAAATTTCGAAATTCAAAAGTTTTAATTTTTTTAAAATAAAATTTATATAAAAGCATTATAAATCACAATAATTAACTATTAAATTATATTTCGTATGTTTTTAAATACTCCAGTTTTTCTTATTTTCAATTTAATAATCTAGTAAAAAATTACTATAAATTTTAGATCATCTAGCAAAGAAATCATATCATAATCATAACTAATATATGAATTTAAGCTTCGATAAACCACGGGAAGATAATTTTATATACTCACCGAACTCCAGGTGGCCGCCGGGAAGTGCAAAGGTGCTATGGCCGACGGCGGAGAGGCGTTTCCCCAACAGAACTTTACTTCCTTTCAAAAGGAACACCGCTACGCCGACTTTAGGTATCGGAGGTGACGGTGGCTTTGAGGTGTCCGGTGTTTGCTGAGCGCCGTTTTCCATTTCTCCGGCACCGGAATAAATTTAACGGGAAGGCGGAGATTGCGTGTAGAGTATTTATATAATATAGTTGAAAATTTTGTAATTGGGTCCCGTCTAGGCCCAATAGTAAAAGCTATTGGGCTTTTTTGACTGACCAGCCCATTCAAACTTGTGTGGATGGGAGGTTTGCACAAATAGTCTATTTTGTAACATTATTTAAAATTTAACCATTTAAATTATTCGTATAACTTAAATACACAACTTATTTTATCGTATTCTTAAATTTTTTCATATCATTTTAGAAACTTGCGAAAATCTCTACTATCTCCTATTTTGAATTCATCACTTGACGTGGTGTATCAGTCGGATACATCACTTTACGCGATGTATCAAGATGTTGAGTGATATATACGGAATCGAGACATGTTATAATTTAAAAAATGAGTAAGGATAAGATATAATTAGTTCTTAACAATATGTAATTTGTGTAAAATTCCCAAAAAAGAAACTTTTAGTTTATCGTACGAGTCTTAACGGATCATCACAAGTTCGAATGAATACAACAAATAAAGAAAAAAGATATTCTATGGCATGTGCATGCCCTGAGCACGATATTTATCAAGTACTTTCTTGCCTCTTCAAAATCTACTGACTCAATTAAAATAAATTATAATTAGGATATCATCTAAATAAAATTTAAGATACAATCGATGAATGTACTTAACCATTTAGGAAATTCACATTTTTTATTCCTCATAATTTGAGAACTTTAAGTAGTGAAAAAAAAATAGCAAAAAGGGATGGAGGAAGAAGATTTAAATGGCATTTGATATAAATATATACCATTCAATATTATTACATAAACTTTCACGGAATAATCTTGAAAACAGATAATCTTAAAGCTTTGTTAACTCTGGCTTATTTTAAATCTAATAAGTGATTGAACGAGTTATAAATTTTAGCAATACATTCATAATTTATAAATTTTAAATTCTAACTACGATTTACTGCGATTATAATTTCAATTTAGGGTTTGCTTGTTGGAGTGGGGCGCATACAATTGGCATACACCTTCTTGTTGCATATCGGTGCTTTTTGTAATGCACGAAAGGTTAAACTCCCTGTACGCCTTGCAACTTTAATTTAAAAAAGAAAAAAACATCGATTATTATTTTTCGAAATTAAATAAAATGATACATTTTTATTTCTAAAAATAAATTATAAATTTCTCATTTAGACGTTTAATGACAAGACTTTATAATCATAACTCATAAATATCTCATCATGTGATTTGTACACGACCACAAAGTATGAGAAAGCATTAAAAATAATTCTTTTTAAATTGTGTCTAATCAAATTTCGTAAATAAAAAAGGTTCATTTGCATTTCTTCCTATATTTTGTGCCGATCTTTAATGATTGTCCCTCCAAGGAAAAAAAAATCGCAAATTTTTTACATAATAATAGTAGTTCGCATTAGGGGGTTCGAAGTTTTAAAAATTAAATTAAAATAGTTGATTTTCAAAATTTGAATTGTGATACGTAAATTAAGAAAGGATTCGAGCAAAAATTTACCAGGCGGTGATTGGCTAGTTGCTGATCGAGCTGATGGAGGATGGTGAGGTTGTGCTGGCATTTTACTACCTTTAGGACCTGTTATTAGAATAGAGTTTATATATATATTATGCTATCATAATAATCTATTATTTTCGAAAATAAATAATTTGATCATATTAATACATAGAATTTAAATTCAATTCAAACAAAGAACAAGCACTTTTGGGTATAAAATTTTATTTTTTGTTTGGGGGTATTGGCACTACCTACTTGTCTTTGAATTTTCTTCCTATTTGGTCAAATTGATGAATATAAAATAACTTTTTTAATCTGTCCAAATTTGGTATCCACTTTATTTTCAATAGCCTAATTATTTATACTTTTATAATCTGTTTGATCAAAGTTTGAAGAATTATTTATTTTTAAAAGTATTTTTATTGACAGTGTTTGTTATATACATATATAAAAGCAATTTGTTTTAGACTAATTAATTTAAAAGACTTGTTGATTTAGAGTAATAGTTTATGCTTGACTAATTATTTAAGGAAAAAATGTTTTCTAGAGGCATTTTTTCATATTAAAAACTGAAATTCAATTCCTCAAATTAAAACTAAAATAGAATAAGAAAACAAGAATAAAGCAATAAAGCAAATGGAAAAGAAAAACTGTTAATTAGTCCAAATTAAATGCCATCGTACTAATGAATTTATTTACTTCCTTCAACTGAAAATTTAGGGGAAAAAAAATTAAAATACATTAATGTGAAGGAATAAATATATAAATTTTTAAAAGAGTTTTTTTTTATATGCAAATATGTCGATTGAAACAATCAAACTCTTCTCCATATAATACAAATGAACTTTATGTTTTATGAAGATAAAAAATTGTTATTCATATATAATAAACATTTTTTTTAAAAAAAATTCATACTTTATATATCAATCAGAAAAGCGAAGAAATAAAACCTAATAATATTCTTCGAGAAACCGTTGTTGATGATAGACAAAAAATTAATACAAACAATATCAAAGTGAATGCTTTGTAATTCATGGTTTCAAAAAGCTATGGAGGAAGAAAGTTGTGTTTTTTTGTTTAATCAATAATAATCTTATATAAGCTTTTCCTCAAGAGAAAAATAAATAATTCAAACAAACGTGTGGACTAAAATCCTTTAGGATATTAGAAAACGTGTGAAGTCTTCCCTGGACTAAACATTTAGGACACTTTAGTTTTTATTTTTTCATTTGCGGTTCAGTATTTGTATTAGAGTTTAATTAATTTAAACTTTTATTGTATAAGTCTATTCATTTGAGAGAAATATTTTCTATCAAAAATATTTTATATTCATAATTGAAAATCAAATTATTAATTTTTTTTAAAATAAATTATCCGCTACACCGCAACCTTTTTTGATTCATGACACTTAGTTGGTCTACTCTTAAATCTTCTCATACTGATATGTTGAACGAGTCATTACTCAATTAGCCTTTTTCTGCAAGCACATGTAGAATATATTAAGATAAAGTGATTTTATAATTTGTAGAAATTAACAATATTTTTAATTTTAAATTCTTTTTTTACTTAGTTTAGAGAGAGTTGAGTTTTTTAGCTATAAATAATTTTTAAACAGCAGCAAAAATAATAATTCAGAAGCAGAGCAAACTATTTTTTTTAGATTTGTGGTCTTAAATTAAAAATAAAAATGAAAATTAAGAGTTGTAAAAAGGATTCTTTTTAAAATGGAATAAAAAGGAAAGTATACAAATAAATTTAAACATAGGAAGTAATTAATAGGGGTTATATAATAAATTACATTTTAAAAATATTTCTTAAGAGATCGATCAAGTGAAACATGAAAAAGTAAAAATGGCTTCTATTTTAGTTTACAAAATTAAAAAAAACAAATCACTTAACTTTTAATTTATTATATCATGAATTATAATTATTTTTCAATGTGTTTATTAAAATATTAAATTTCTCATATTAAAAAATAATATAATAAAATTATATTATTTATTTATTATTCGTCAAAAACATGTTAAATTAATATGGACAAATAAAAGAGAAGTAGTTCTATGGAGTCTTCATAGCAGTTGACCAGGTCAACTGATATCGTCTACTCAAGTTGTGTAATTTAGCTCCAATTGTATTATAATTGGGTCCACTTGTGGAAAATAATTGATCTTTTTTTTATCGGAGACTTTAAAATAGTAAAAGTTTGATATATATATCTTCATCTATTTGATCAAGACTTCATTAATGTGCTCGTCTACGAGCTATACTAATTTTATAGATTAATAGCTTGCATAAGCATGTCATATACTTCTTCGAATATGTGACATGTTTCAGATTTCAAACTGTAAATAAGTTATTTTATCATATTTTTTAAATTACGAATTATTTTAATTTATAATATTTTTTTATATAATTTTTAAAAATATAAAATTTATTTAAAATTAAAAAAAATTCATATCCAAAATCACATAATTTGAAACAAAGGAATTTTTTCTTTGCATTTTAGTTCCTTTTTCCCCCCTTCATATTTGATACAACTGAAATTCCTACTCTCTGTTGTTATTGTAATGACCTGGAAAATTAATTTGGAAATTATTATAAAAATTATTATTTTATCCCTGTCGATAGTTGCCTGAGTCAATTTGATCAGTCGGTGAAGTTGCTTTGAAATTTTTGAACTACTTATGAGAATGGCATAACTTTTACTACTTAACTCGTATTAAAATAAAATACAAGGATTTATCACTTTTAATATATAATTATCTTAGAAAAGAAAAGAAAGGAAGAAAAAGGTTACCTCAGCAAAGCGGCGTGGGAAACGAACGAGTTCACGTTCTTTCTGGAATTGTAGCCATAACTTTTTAGAGGCAGTGTATAATGATTCGAATCTCCTCGGTGAAAAAATATTACTATTTATATATAGTTAAAATTATTTTTTAGATATGTATAATAGATGTTGAACCCCCTCCTACTAGTTCATATGTTTATTTCTCAAATTTTGAACCCCTTATTAAAATTTCTGACTTCGCCAGAGGTTATGAGTAATAGTTTACAATGTGTATACACATGGATATAAAGGAGTAATATTATAATAATATTTAAATTATATTAATATGAATTGGGGATGACAAACTTGTGACGGCCATCATTAGATAATGATGGCCAGTAATTACATAAGAATTACCTTTGGACTATTTGAAGAAAACAAGAGGAATGAATTGTTAAATTTGAAATTTATAAGTTAATAATGGTTATAGTGAATTAATTCCAGTTAAGGAAAGAAAGTTATGCATACTTGTTTTGCTCATAATTAGCACCACTGATTTCAATTCGATTCCGAATTTTGGGATTTTCTCGTGTATTATCACATTTTAATTTAAGTTAGATACATTGAGATATATAATTACATATCGAGTGTATTATATTATAAGGTTGTAGTGTTTGGAGAAATAATGACTTAACCCTTGAGTTTAAATTTGGAAAATATGAGAGTTGATATGTTAATTGACATTAAGATTAGGAATTTGGTATATATTTGGGTGAGTTTTGAGACTAGGCTAAACCTATAGTAATATGGGTGTGGTTAGTTTTAAAATCTTATGTGATTATTTGTTTGAATAGATTATATTGATTTGGAAGTCCAACAAAAGAGGAAGACTCAAGTCTCGAATTGATTACTCGATTATTTAAGACAAGTGAATTTCTAAACCCTTGTTATGTGTATGAAATTCGTGTATTTCCTTGTAATATGTGTTTGAGAGTAATGAGAATTGATGATGGGTTGACTTGCTCATGTTGAATAATTCTATTAATGGAAAAAGGGTATTAAAAAGGTAATGTGATAAATTGTTGGTGTGTAATGTTTGAGAATGATTTGAACGCTTATTGCTTATTTGTTGATGTTGTATCACGGTTGCATTATTGTGAATTGTGCCTTATTATGAAAATGGTTATCTCCTCATTATTTGTGTGAACATGTCATTTGCATTAGTTCTGAGACATGGTGGTGATAAGTGTTATATGATAAGATGATGTACCATTTCGAGGGACGTATCGCGCGCCGCAATGGATACTATATTTCGAGGGACGTATCGCGCGCCGCGACGGTTACTATATCGAGGGTCGTATCGCACGCGCGATAGATGCATGGACAGATATGTTCCCCATGGATCCCGGACTCAGAGACAACGAGTGTGTATCATATGGTCAGACATGCATCACTATACTTGACATTGCATTACATTTTTTTATTACTGGTGAATTTGATCTTGTGTGTTGTTGATATTGCGAGTGACTTTCTGTGGAACTTATGACTGATGAATATTGAGCCTATTGTTGAAGATATGCAATTGTTAGAGTGTTGTTGAGGAGGATATAAAACTGTTAGAGTGTTGTTGATAATGATATGAAATTGTTAGAGTTTGTTGTTGAGCTATGTGAAATGTGAACTGTTAGGTTGGACTGATTTTATACATGTTGTAGTTGTGAAGATTTGGTTGGGGTGCGAGAAGTACCCGTATTCTATCTCCCTAACTCATGTTTAGATGTTTATTTGTTAAGTTACCGTGCAGTTTGGTACTCACCCCTTGTTTTTATAATTTTTTGTAGGTTACTAGCCCGAACCTTTGTGATATATTCTCTTCTTTTTTGAGGTTTCTTGGAGATTGGTAAGGTAGTTGTTTGTCATCTCAACAGACCTTCTTACTCCTGTTTATGATCTTGTTCTACAATGTCAGATGAGAATTTTATTTTTCTTTTGTTAATTGTAATACTTTAGAGGCTTGTACACGTGACAACCAGATTTTGGGGGTATTTTTTAGTTGATTATGAAATTTCTGCAGTTTATTGTAAAGGTTGAGTTTTAGGCTGACTTGTCTTGGTGGGATAAGACGAGTGTCATCACGTCCATTTTTGGGTCGTGACAAAATGCTATCAGAGCCCAGGTTCAAAGGTCTCACGTGTATACAAACTGAGTCTAAGTAAAGTCTCGAGGATAGATACATAGACATCTGTACTTATCTTCGAGAGACTATAGTGACTTTTAAAAAAAATCTTCACTTTTTGAATCTCTATCGCACGTCCTTGGTCCGATTTGATTCACATCGCTTCACTCTATTCACTCTCACTTATAATGATGACTCGTGTGTAGTTCCTCATGTGAGCAGTTGGTGTGTATATGAATTTGATGTTAGCCCCAGTACTAAGGTGAACGTGATAGACTTATGAAAATGATGTGTAGTAGAATTTGAAATGTTTAGTAATTTGAAGGGGTTGAGTAAGGTGATGGCTCGATGATGCATTTTGAGGATATTTGATGATGATGTTTAACGAATGTTTGGGGGATTTTATGAAGGTGGTTATTTTTTTTTGGGTTAGTTACCCCAATTGAGGGAATAGTACTTCTGTGGAATAAGCACAATATCTTGATTACTTCGATAATTGAAAGTAAAATAATTAAAAGGATGGATAGAAAATTAACAGTGTGACTTTGAAAATTACAATTAGTGAAGTTGTGATAACATATATGGGTTGCTTAGCAAATAACGAAAATGACGTTGCGACAATTGATGTCGAAACCTCTACTATGACTTTATATTGAGTGTATATCAAAGAGGATCATAATACAACTACTATAATGGTATCGGATCTTTACTTGGTAAGAGTTATAGAATGTGTAACTCCTGTTATCGACCTGATCTCGAAGGAATCGCTTTGGATGAGAGACTGAATAAATTTGATTGTGTATTGTAGTTATCTTATACTCAGAAATGTGTAGGATATTTGATCACAATCTTCTGGAGGGATATGTTGTATTTTAGTGGTGGATCTTTGGTATGGTATTAATGGATTAGGTTATAAAGTGTATCCCAAGAATTCTAAATAATGATTAGTAATTTCACTGTAAGCTCTAAAAGAGTGGATTTATATGAAAATAAAAAGCTTATGGTTAAAGAAAGTTTCAAAAAATATGCCTGTGTGAAGGTAATTGAAGATTTTAGTAAGAAAGTGCATATGAGATTGGGTTAGGCCTTTGGTTTATTTTTTAGTATAACAGGATTTAAGGTGTCATATTGATGAAATAATTGACTTTGTGGTAATGAAAAGAGGTAACTGAACATGATGGTAATAAGAGTTCGTGATGAGTTGTGATTGAGATGCAATTATATAATAAGAATTATTGGTTAAACGGATTTTGTATTGTAATGACGACTTGTAAGTATTTAAGGCCGTGATTTGATACTATTTGGTGAGTAACTTGATTGCATGGAAAGTTATAGGAGGTGTTGAGACACCACTTGAAAAATATTAAAAGGAGCTAGAGTTATACATGAAAAGGATTAGTGTAGTGTAGCATAGTCTTTAAAAAGAGGCGATTGAGAACAGAGATATACTTTGAGTGCAAGGACAAAAGATGTACCTTCAGATAGTAAAAAAATTGAGTTTTGAGACGCATGATTTCATCAATTTTTCTGTACTTATGATAATAGTGTCACGAGTTCATCATATTTGTTAGATACTCTTTGGTTTAAGAAAGAAGTCGACAGACATTTGACTTGAGTGAGATGATAAGTTCCTTTGTTATTTTGAGTTTGATAATGAGTCTGGCTAAAAAAAAATTGCGAAAAATATGATAAGGTCGATGGAGAGACGATCAGTGATAAGGTAAGAAACGTGAATTCATAAGAATCTTCAAGGTATGAGTTAATGTTGATAGATAAAACGATTGAGTTACATAGCTGGATTAAAAACTCAAATTTTTCATGGTGAGTTTAGGTTTGTGGCAGTGTGTTTTGTCAATGTATGGATTGGTAAAGTAAGAAATGATCGATCACATTGAGTATGAATCATTTGGAAGGACTTAAAAATAATTTGAGTAGTAAATTTGGTTACTTTTAATTGTTATACCTAAGGGGGATTTCACGTAATGTTTGGTATAGAGGATAAGGTATAAATATCATGGGTTATTGATCAAATGATAAGAATGATGAGCAAGTCAGCGAAAGGATAAAGAGTCTGATGTATTGAATAATTCAAGATATTTAAAATTTTGCATCATGAAAAGAATTTAAGAAAAATGAAGGAATAAGACTTCTCATATAGACCCTTGGTTTGAAAATGAAGGTTATATGAATTTTTGCCTTTGTGTTCAGATATGACTATGAGAAGTGAATTGATTCGACATAGACTTCCTCGGGCTTATTACTGACTCTTATGAAGATTTGGTTTAGATTTGGGGGAAGAACAATGATGTGCAAAATATTTTACAATTTTTTTATGTTGGTTTGAATTGTTTGAATTATGGTAGATGACTTATGGGGACACTACGCTGTGGAACTATAGTTTTACATGATTAATGAGAATTTCGAGGGAATTGAAATTATTTTGTCGTGGGACGATATAGATTGTTATGATGTGTTACATAGGTAGTTGATGGTGAATAGAGATTTTGAACTTATAGTATACAGAATTATTGGAGTGATCAAGGGTGTCTTTGGGCTTTGGCATGAGGTACATGATGGGTTTTCCATTTCTCCGACACCGGATTAAATTTAACGGAAAGCCGGAGATTGCGTGTGGAGTATTATATATTCGAAAATTTTATAATTGGGTCCCGCCAAGGCCCAATAGTAAGAAGCTCTTGGGCTTTTTCTGACTGGCCAGCCCATTCAAACTTGTGTGGATGGGAGGTTTGCACAAATAGACTATTTTGTGTCATTATTTGAATTTTAACCTTATTTAAATTATTTGTATAATCTAAATACACATCTTATTTTATCATATTCTTAAAGAAATTTAATCATTTGAAAAAATTATAAAAATCTCTACTCTCTCCTATTTTCGGATTCATCACTTTACACGATGTATCAGTCCGATACATCACTTCACTCGATGTATCGATCGAATACATTAATGTACGCGATATTATCGAGATGTTGACTGATGTATATGAAACTAAGATGACATGTATCTAAAATCGAGACGAAATATATCAGGACGATTTGATATGTATTCGAATTTCATCAAATATAAGGAATTTTTGTAATTTGAAAAGGAGTACGTAGGAATAAGATATAATAAGCTCATAACAATATGTGATTTGTGTAAATTTCTAAAAGGAAACTTTTGGGATCATACTACGAGTCTTAACGGAACGTCACAAGTTTGACTGGATACAACTAAAAAACAAAAAGATGGTTCGATGGCATGTGCATGCCTTAAGCACGATATTTGTCAAGTATTTTTTTTGCTTCTTCAAAATCTATTGACTCAATCAGAACAAATTGTAATTAGGATATCATCCAAATAAAATTTACTAACAACTTTAAAATATAATTAATGAATGTATTTAACCATTTAGGAAATTAACATTCTTTATTCCTCATAATTAGGGAACTTTAAGTACTGCAAAAAAAATTGGCAAAAAGGGGATGGAGGAAGAAGATTTCAAATACATACCATTCAATATTATTACATGAACTTTCACTCAATATTGAAGTTTACTGTTCACAATTCACCGTCAATTCAATAACTAATTAAACGAGTTATAAAAAATTCAATATTACATTCAGAAGTAATAAATTTTAAATTCTAATTACTACTTGCTATGACTTCAATTTAGGGTACTGTGGTGCGTTTACATCTTTCACCAAAATTGCAACGTGCGCGCGACTGCTGGAAGAGAGCTTATACAGTTGCTTTGTAGCTTCTCGTTGCATACCGTTATTGATTTTTGTATTGAACGATAGATTATATGTTGTTGTGTCGGATCTTTAATTTTAAAAAAACGATTATTATTATTTGAAATCAAACAAAATGACACTTTTCTATTTCTAATAATATATTATAAGTTTCTCATTAGACGTTTTATGACAAGTTTTTATAATCATAATTCACAAATACCTCATCATGTGATGCATACTCATGACTACAAAGTATTTGATATCATTTAAAAAAATTCTTTAAAATTGTGTCTAATCAAATATTGTTACGTGAATTTAAAAGGGTCATTTGCATTTTCCCCTCTATTTTGTGTCGATCTTTAATTGTTGTCCCTCAAGGTAAAAATCGCAAGATATAAATTCATATTTATACATAATAATAGTTTATAAGTTATTTTTCACTCTTAAATAACTTTTATTATGCTATAAATGCAAAAATTAAAAATTCAACTTATTTAAATGATTACGAATAAAAATTTACTCATTTTAAAGAAAAATCATGCAATAAAATGAAAACAAGACTATACATATGCATGAACTAATTTGCCTCACATATTAATAGTAATTAGTATTAATGGGTGCGAAGTTTCAAAAATTAAATTAAAATAATTGATTTTAAAATTTGAATTGTGACACGTAAATTGAGAAAGGATTCGAGCAAAAATTTACCAGGTGGTGATTGGCTAGTTGCTGATCCAGCTGATTTAGGATGGTGAGGTAGTGCTGGCATTTTACTACTTCCCGGACCTGTTATTAAAAACGAGTTTATATATATTATATTATCATAATAATCAATTGTTTCGAATATAAATAATTTGATCGTATTAATACATAGAATTTAAATTCAATTCAAACAAAGAACAAGCACTTTTGGGTATACATTTTATTTTTTGTTTGGAGGTATTGGCACTACCTACTTGTCTTTGAAATTTCTTCCTATTTGGTCAAATTGATGAATATAAAATAATTTTTTTTAATCTGTCCAAATTTGGTATCCACTTTATTTTCAATAGCCTAATTATTTATACTTTTATAACCTGTTTGATCAAAGTTTGAAAAAATAATTATTTTAAAAAGTATTTTTATTGACAGTGTTTGTTATATACATATATAATAGCAATTTGTTTTAGACTAATTAATTTAAAAGACTTGTTGATTTAGAGTAATAGTTTATGTTTGACTATAATTACGATCAGTTAGACATTGAAAAATTGAATTATGAAATTGCGAAACAGAATTTTTGAATTGGGATCAATACTTTCAATTGAATAAGTATGAATAAAAGATCCATGGATGAAGATAGAAAGTTTATTTCTAATCGTAACTAAATCTTCAAGTTTTTATTTGTAAAGAAGAAAGTGAAGCAAAATAGCTATTAAACGATGACTTTGGTTTACTAAAATGTGTTTTCGATTAAAAAAAAAAAAAGAATTTTTGTCGTACATGTCTTATTAAGGAATATATGCTTTTCAGAGGTGTCTTTTTTTTATATTAAATAACTTAAACTCGATATCTCAAATTAAAAGTAAAACCCTTTACAATAATAAGAAAACAAGAATAAAACAATAAAGGAAATGGAAAAGAAAAACTGTTAATTAGTTCAAATTAAATGCCATCGTACTAATGAATTTATTTACTTCCTTCAACTGAAAAATTAGGGGAAAGAAAATTAAAATACATTAATGTGAAGGGATAAATATATAATTTTTTAAAAGAGTTTTATTTATGCAAATATGTCGATTGGAACAATCAAACGTTTTTTAAAATTCTCTTCTTAATAATACAAGTGATTTTTATGTTTTATCAACATAAAAAATTGTTATTCAGATAAATAATTTTTTAAAATTCTCCTCTTAATGATACAAATGATCTTTATGGTTTATCAACATAAAGAATCGTTATTCAGTAAATAATAAATATTTTTTGAAATTCTCATACTTTATATATCAATCAGAAAAGGGAAAAAATAAAACACGATAATATTCTTCGAGAAGCCATTGTTGATGATAGACAAAAAATTAATACAAACAATATCAAAGTGAATGCTTTGTAATTCATGGTTTCAAAAAGCCTATGGAGGAAGAGAGGAATAATATGTTGTGTTTTTTTTTGTTTAATACAAACAATATCTTATATAAGCTTTTGCTCAAGAGAAAAATAAATAATTCAAACGTGTGGACTAAAATCCTTTAGGATATTAAAAAACGTGTGAAGTCTTCCTTGGACTAAACATTTATGACACTTTATTTTTTATTTTTTTGATTCACGGTTCAGTATGTTCGATTAATTTAAATTAGTTAGATTATTTTATATTCGTAATTTAAAATTAAAATTATTGATAAGAAAGAAGCAATTTTATCTGTTACACCGCAGCCTTTTTTGATTGGTGAAACTTAGTTGGTCTACTCTTAAGTCTTCTTATACTGATATGTTGAACGAGTCATTACTTAATTAGCCTCTTTTTTTTTGCAAGAACATGTAGAATATATTAAGGTAAAGTGATTTTATAATTTGTAGAAATTAGCAATATTTTTTACTTTAAAATTCTTTTTTTTTACTTAGTTTAGAATGTTGAGTTTTTTAGCTAAAACTATTTTTTAAGCAGCAGCAAAAAAAAAAAAATCAGAAGCAGAGCAAATTATTTGTTTTTGATTTGTACTAGTCTTAGATTAAAAATTATCAATTGTGTCAAAATGTCATTTAACCTTATAGTCTTAAATATATTTTAAAAAAATGAAAAAATTAGGAGTTGTAAAAAAAGATCCTTTTAAATTGGAATAAAAAGGAAAGTATACAAATAAATTTAAACATAGGAAGTAATTAATAGGGGTTATACAATAAATTACATATTAAAATTATTATTTAAGAGATCGATCAAGTCAAACATGAAAAAATAAAAATGGTCCGATGAAGTAACTTTTACTTGTTTAGTTTAAAAATTTTATAAAAACATAATACGTATAATTATTTTTAATGCGTTTATCAAAATATTAAATTTATCTAAAAAATAATATAATAAATTATTATTTTATTTATTTTTGGTCAAAAATATGTTAAATTAATATGGACAAATAAAAAAAAAAGTAGTAGTATGGAGTCTTCATGGCAGTTGCCCAAGTCAACTGATAGATTACAATTGGGTCCACTGACAGAAAATAATCGATCATTTTTTCTAGGGAAAAGGCTTAAAAATGCCCTTAACCTATTAGAAATGGTTCAAAAATGCCCTCCTTCCATTTATTGGTTTAGAAATGCCCTTAACGTTTTTCTTAGGTTCAAAAATGCCCTTTAGTTAACAGAAAATGTGATATGAAATTGTACTAAACAAGTGGCCACTTTTCATTGGTCCACAATTCTTTTATCAAATAAAAAGACCCATCCAACCCAAACCTAACCCATTTTTTGCCAGAAAGCAAGTACCAAAATTAAGTTTCCATATGTATATATAGCTAAAGTTATCATCTTTTAACTTGTAATTCAACAAAAGATTCCTTGGAAACAGCCGAATAATTGCTGTCCATCACCACAAATGCTATTTACAATTAAAAAATTAAATGCATCTACACGATATTTATGTAGCAAAAACGAGGCCTGTGTTAAAATTAGCTAAATTAAGAAAGTGGGTTTTGAATTTGATGACTCCAAGATTCAAAATTGTATTTCCAATGTAATCAAAGGATGAAAAGAACCCTTGATCGTCGAAATCAAAGTTGAAGCGATTTATTTGCGGATGATTTACCTCTTAATTTTTGCCAGAAAACAAGTACCAAATTAAGTGTTCATGTGAAAACGGGTTAGGTTTGGGTTGGATGGGTCTTTTTATTTGATAAAAGAATTGTGGACCAATGAAAAGTGGCCACTTGTTTAGTACAATTTCATATCACATTTTCTGTTAACTAAAGGGCATTTTTGAACCTAAGAAAAACATTAAGGGCATTTCTAAACCAATAAATGGAAGGAGGGCATTTTTGAACCATTTCTAATAGGTTAAGGGCATTTTTAAGCCTTTTCCCTTTTTTCTATAGAAAACTTTAAAATAGCAAAAGTTTAATTTTAATATCTTCGTCTATTTGATCAGACTTTATTAATGTGCTTGTCTACGAGCTATACTAATTCTATAGAGTAATTGCTCACATGAGCATGTTTTATACTTATTTTTAAAAGTACTTTGAATTATCAATTATTTTAATTTATAAATTTTTTATACAATTTTCAAAAGTGTTTATTTTTTTTAATTTTGAGAAATATCATATCCAAATTCACATAATTTGAAACGAAAGAGATTTTTTCTTTGCATTTTAGTTCCTTCCCCCCCCCCCCCCTTCATATTTCGTAGATATACTATATTATGAAAAGTTCAAACTTGTTAGGTCAATTAAAAGAAGGGAATGAAAATAACCTAAAAATTGAAAAATGTCATAATTTATGTGTTTATAATTTTTAAGAATAATTACAATTAAAGACAATTAACCTGAGAAAAGAATATTAATTTTATTTTAAAATTTTAAAACATAAATATTTCAAAAAAAATACGATAAGTATTTTAAGATTGGAGGAGTATAAAAAAGGTTATTCACAATAGAAAAAATTGAAATGTTTTGTGTTGTATCCTCTTTTGGGAGATAATTTAATGAAACATCTTGTACAAAGTGGAGTACTAAAGTTTATAAACCATCTAATTAATTAATTAATTAATTATCTAAAACATTGATAATAATACTACATAATTTGTTGATTATTATTTTAACATATGTTATAATTCTTGCAGAGATCCCTGTTTACTTGACGACGTATACAATTTCTAATTCTTGTTGATCCATTCCACTGCATGCCGTTGGGGTTGCTGCAAAATAATAATAATAATAATAATAATAATAATAATATATTTTTTGTTGATAGTAGTCAGTAGGATTCAAATTCACAACTCTAGCGTGAAAATGATATAAATCGATTTGGTCGGTTTTTCATACTTTTTTGATACCCCTAGTAAAAGACATTTCCACATCCCTTTTTAGCTATCACAATCAGTTTTGTTAGAACGTTCACAAACTTATATATATATATATATATATATATATATATATATATATATATATATATATATATATATATATATATATAATTTTCTACTACAAATACAGAATCTACGAATACGACTTACTTCCGCCCCCTGCTCATATATGATATATCTTCTCAACGAAAAAATTAATCATAAAATCTTTTGATTTTTAATTAGTAATTTTAGATTTAAATTAATATATATACTTTTATTTTATTTTAGAATATTTTACTAAGGTTATCCCGTCCCGTCCTATCCGATTCTTTCAGTTATTGGAGAACCATATGAAAAGAATGAAATTATAAATACCTGAATTCATATTTACTCGAATTTTAATATAAATATGAGATTTCGAGTGAAAAATAAAAAATAAAAAATTAGAAAGATAATTGGAGAGAATTTTACCAGGGGGTGGGTGTATAACAGCAGGTGGTGGGTGTTGATCAGTTGCTGAATGATCTGGTTTAGAGGAATGAGGTCGCATTGGAATTCCAACATATTCTGTTATTATCATAGAAAATTAAATTAGATTTAATCATATCAAATTAGTTTATCTAACTTGATCAGTAATTTAAATTTATTATATAAATTCTCGAAATATTGAAAAGCTTTCTAAATTTTCGATATGAAAAAGTTATCAATTAAAATATATAGTTAATTATTCTCAATTATGAAACAAGAAAATAGATTTTATCATAACACATAACTAGTTGAATAATTCAATACTTAATAATTTATTAAATTATAAATATCATAATCAAAAGAATCAAAAGTATACATAGCATTTGAATTAAAAATTAAATATGTTTAACCAGAAATCAAATTAAAAATTAAATATGTTTAACCAAAAATCACAATGATATAAAAAATAATAATACTTATATTCAACAAGTTAAAAATTTGAGATGGAGAAGTTTACCTGGTGGAATTGCTGGTGAGCTAGCATCATTATAATCATTATTATTATTATTATTATTATTATTATTATTATTATTATTATTATTATCCTGATTATAATCACCATTATCATCATCAGCCATAATAGCACTACGTGCTGTAACAAAGAAAATTTATGTTATAAATACATACGTCTTTTTTCGTTTTAATTTAAATGACTTGATCAAAAGTATGGGGAGCTAGATCAAATTAAAAATGTCGAAATAAATAATTATATATATTTAGTGTAAGTTTAATATAATCTCACAAAGTAGGATTTGAGAAGGGTGAAGCGTATACAAATTTTACCCCTACCATCGAGATAGAAATGTCGTTTCTGATAGACCCTCAATTTAAGGAAAAACGGTATCTAAAAAATTATATGACAATTATCAGTCTGAACAGTAACTACAACAAAATAATACGATAATCGAAGTATAAGAAACAACAAATAATAACAAAAATTAAAGGACGAGAATTAAACTACAGATACAATGCTACGACTATTAGTATGAAAGAACAAGCGAGACAACACTCAACTACTTACTAACCTTCTACTTTAATTCGCGTCCCTCCGCAAAAATGAAATTTACGTATCGAAACATTATATAAGAGTCGTGCAATATAAATCAGTTAACAATTCAAAGTATTTTGACAAAAAAATTATGGTTAAAACAAATCTTAAACAAAGGTAGTTAGAACAACAATTAATAATAAAATGAATAGTAATAATTTAGGGGAAAAACAATTATATTATAGAGTGAAGGATTAATAAACCTTGTAATAATCTTGTAGAGGATGTTGAGGATAAACAAAAAGTTAAGAAAAAAATGGCTATGAATAAAAAAGAGAATGTTTTGTGAATCATGGCTTTTAAAATCTACAAGATTGAGGTTTTTATTTATTTAATCAAATAATAGGCTTATTTATTGACCCCTTTATACAATTTTCTTAAAGATCACAATATTGATAATTAGGAATTTGGAAATGTATGGACAACCATTTATTAAAAAATTCTTATTTTCTTTGCCCAAATTATGTGGCTTGACTTTGAAGTCTTTTGCCAAAAGTTAAAATTTTAATTTATATGTTAAAAGTCTCCTCAAGTTGATGACTATGATGGGAACTAGTCGATATATAAACCTAAAGTATCACTATAAGTCTATAATAACAACGTAATGTAACGTAACGAGATTAGTTATCAATTTATCGCTTGTCTGTTATTAGATATTTTATAGCTCATAATTTTATTTTTCTAATTTATCGGTTAATATAATTAGTAATAATTTTTTTATTGCTCAGAGATAATAGTTATCCAATGCACTAATTTCTATTTTTATTGTTGTGTATTAATGTCACGATCCAAATCACAAGTCGTGATGACACTTATATTCCCAACCGATAGGTAAGCCAACCTAATACTTTTACCAATTAAATTCAATATTTAAAATAGAAAGATAAGCGGAAACATAATATTCAATCACTAAGTCATTTACAAGTAGAAAATGCGAAAACCTAAATTACCACCCCAAGATTTAGAGTCATAAGTACAAGAGCTTCTACAATACGATACAAATCCAAACTATGAAAATCTAAACATAAGAAATATCCTATTAGAATACCAAAATAACCTAATAAATAGAGGTAGATGAAGGTATGGCCGCAGAATATCCCAAGCAGCGCACCACAACTCCAAGGTAATCCAAACTCATCTTCAAAGCACCAAAAAACGTGCCCGAATTTGAAATCCAATTTGCACCACAAAAGAGTGTAGCAAGTGTAGTATGAGTACGAAACCACGTGTACCCAGTATATCTCATAAACCGACAACGAAGAATTAGTGACAGAAATATAAAAGAAAATAATTCCGTAATTTTTTAAGTTCATATTATATTTATCAACCAAGATTTATCAATAGGAATGGTTTATAAATCTCAATCTTACATAAAATAATACTATCATTTGGTTGGTCGCATAACTAATCATATATGTCTTGTTTGGTTGGTAATATGTATAAAATAATAATTGTATGAAGTTATAGATGAAAAAAATTGTATTTTCTTATGAGATGGGATGTTAATAAGAATTGTGTGTTAGCAAATGAGGGGATTTAAATTAATATTTAAAGACAAATAAAATCTTTTGATAATGTTATTTTAGGTTGATAAAATAGGAATATTTTATTTACATGATATAGTGAGTGTGATACACTTATTAGTGGCACACAAGAGGCTTTATATATTGGATAATTTATAGAAATCTCCTTATTTTAGTCGTTTATGAGCTAACTATTTAGATTCATACTAGTTTGCAAAATTATGAATTTTATCAGATTTTGTTCTTTGTATACGTGTATCTGGCCGGTGCATTCAGATATATGAGGTCAAAATTAGGTGTAATTTATTGTTGATAAAGTGTATTTAAGTGGATTGTATCTGGCTCTTTCACTCGCCTCTTTCGTATCTTTCTCGCTACTCTCCTCTTCCACTTACCTCTCTCCTTGTATCTGGTATTCCAAATATATGTATCTAATATATATGAGAATCTTACTTGCCTCTCTCTTCTCTCACCCGACTCAAATACATGAGCATAGGACTTAAACTCGATAGACATTAAATATTGGTGATTAGAATTGCATGATTGTAGTTATATTACATGGAGCTAATTGTCCATTGGACATTGTTTGGTTTAGCTAGTGTTCTTATTCTTGTGGGAGGAATAAATATTGTATTTTTTTAGGGACTATCATAAATAGCATTTTATCTCACATAAAATAAAAGTAAGATTTAGGTACAATTTATCCTATTCAAATTTTACTCGTGGAATTCGACAGAATTTGTTAGCTGAAGTCGGTAATTTGTGGTTGGAATATATAAAATAAGATTAACTAAAACTTGTATTGTTATATTTATTCAAGCACATTTAACTTTTAATTAACTAATTAAAATGTGTGTAATTAGTCTCTTTAGGTAGGAAATACTTGATTTTTGAACTATTAGAGGAACTATATTCACTAATTGAATGATTCAACTCACAACTAGAGGGATCAAGTGTGTAATACCATTAAATTGAGGGCTAAACATGCTTATACCAGAAATTACAAAGTCCTAAATCAAAATTTACCAAATAATTGAAGGACTAAAAGTGCTAATTAGTATCCTTAATTAACATAAGTATTAATTCCTTATTAATTACAAAGTGCAAGCATAATTCAACTTAATTAACATAAGTATTCTTTAATGGGAAGAATGCACATGGCTAAACTATTTAGAATCATTGTAGCTGGTACAATGTATACGATATGACAAGGAACGGAATAATCGAGTCTTTTAGATCAATAAGAGAAATTTTTCGATTCTCTCGGGGCAAATTATTCAAATGGTGATGCGAGGTAATTTGAAGGTCAAGTTAGATAGTTGCACCGCGAAACTTAATTACTGTCCTGGAACTATAACTCTTGTATAGTTGCTTAGCTGCTTATATGTTGAGACTATGTCCAACAACCAGATACTCGATTCATAAATTCCCTACTTTGATATATATAAAATATCTTTATTATAAAAAAAAATACATAAGTATTCTTTATTACTACCTTAACTCCATTGAAGATATATCATGGAGATCCAAACATACAATTCTCCAACTCAAAAAACATATATAATTAAAGTAATTTACTTTTGAAAAATAAAAACTATATGAGAAATACTTTTGAGAAAATATATACAAAAACACCTTTTAGAAATTTGATCAAATACTAATTAATCGGCCAAACAACAGCTCCTCACCAAAAATAGTAAATTATTTTTACATAATACTACGTTTTAAAATAAGTTTAGATCAAATAAGTTTATATTAAAAGTTAGATCAAATAGATTAAATTATATATTTCAAAACCAACAAAGATTACTATCTCTCATCGATCATAAAATAATTTTTTTGCAATTTTAAATATATAACCTTTTCAACTTGTCCAAAATTTAATGGATTGGGCCACTAGATATGTCAACTAATCAATCCTTGAAGTAACATACACAATAACTTAAATTTTTTTTCCTTTAACCTTTGCATATAATAAATTATAACAAATAAATTGAGATAGATAAAATAAAATATTTTGCGTAAAATTTTACCAGGTGACGATATTGAATTTTGGGATTGAATTTCTTGTATATGAGGATCGAGAAAGTAGAGGGAACTACATGGTGGATACGATTCTTCTTGAGATTTATAGCCATTGCAACTATAACCTACATTAGTAGTCGGAGGACATAAATGTTAGTTGAGATCAAGTTAAAAAACATGTTAATATATTATGTCTTTCAAAAAGCTAGTAAAATCATCCAAATTAATTAATTTATATGAAACATATAAAAGAATAATATTTCAAAATAGATAGTCAGAGAATGTCATCAATCTTATATACAAACTACTAATTACTATTACAAATACAATTCATTTTATTTGAAACTTTTAAGTTGAAGATGAAGTTGTGTTTAATTTTAAATTTTATAAATAATATCTAGCTTGTTTTATTATACTTTTCCTACAAAACAAAAAATGATTTAAACATGAAATATAATTTCAATCAAGTCATTTTTATAAAAAATAAAAAATCTAGTATAAAATAAGAAACTAATGTATGAACAAGGAAGTCAAAATTTTCATTAATATAAAGAAAGACACACGAAATAAGAAGTCAGTGAAGATTTAACATCTTCTATATATATCTAAAAAGTAATAAGTTAATTTATACATAAAAAATATTATTTTTTAAAAGAAAATCCTTGATTTTATCTAGCTCCGTCGCTATTTGTTACAATAAAGGGATTAGTACTACACCTTGCAATCTTCTAGAGGTGGCTGAGAATAGACAGAGGGTTATGAAAAAAACAAACAGACTAAGAATAGTGCTTTGTGATTCATGGAGATCAAATTGGAGCAAAAAGGAATTAATTTTTTTTATTTTAATATATGAGGTGATTATATTTTAATTAATAAGCTTATATGTTAGTACTTTGATAATGTTTTTCGAGGGATCATTGATAAGGAATTTATAAATGTGTGGACCCTTTAATTTTGTTTTTGGGGAGAGTCTCTAACAAAAAAAAAAAAAAAAATCACTTCCATTTTTCCTTTTTGAGGGCTTTACTTTGGGCTAACAGGTAACTTACGTATTCTTCGGCTAATTAGTTTATCAATATGACTTTGGGCTAACAGGTAACTTACGTATTCTTCGGCTAATTAGTTTATCAATATGATCAAAGTATATATTATTTATATATTTTTGTTATATATATATATATATATATATATATATATATATATATATATATATATATATATATATATATATATATATATATATTATAAATTAAATGATCGAATGATATTTGATTATAATTTTCTGAACATTTGATTTATAATATTTTAGTTAGTCAAGTCCTCTCAAGTTGATGACTATGATGTTTTCAGTCTTGAGTAAAGCTTGCTTCGTTAAATTTCTAAAATTAACTTATTTTGAAAAGTGTTTACTTTTGGTGAGAAGTTATAATTGTGTTTGGCTAATCAATTTGTAAAAATACTTTTAAGTAGCAAATCAACCGAGCTACTAAAATATCTGTATGTTAAGAAATGGAACTTGTGCCCGACTCAAATGATAATTAACCATAATAGCTTAATTGTCGTTAAAGATGTACTTTTAAAGGCGATTATTAACTCTTTGTAAATGTCACTAAAGCTTATAGTGAAATTTGATCTAATGATGATTAACTTATGTCAGTAAAAATTATAGCTCTCTTTATTAATATGTATATTTATTGCCATAAAAAATTATTTTTATCATTCCTGTTTATTTTTTCTCAGGGCTTGAATTGGATTTACATAAATGATAGTACTTCATATGGTCCACTTTTCATTTGCTAAGATTTTTCCAAGTCGAGAAGTAGCTAATTTATTTTTATTATAAAAATAGAATAGTCTCACCAGTCCGTAGATTAGTCTATATGCTCATAAAATGTTCACATAAATTTTAATAATTTATCATGATTAAATAATAAATCAAGGTAATAATATGTATGTAATTGACAATTTGTGAAGATAATATGACAATTTATTAGATGATATAAGCAAACTTTCATCTACAAAAATTTTTGTATGGACTTTATTTGCCATGATATTAATGAAGTATGCTTAGTTGTAATAAAGCACATGCAAATACGAGTCGATGATAAAATATATATATTTGAATGAAAGAAAATATACCTTTTTCTTATAGGAACACACACATAGGTAATAGAAAAATACTTAGAAGTATATTACAATATAAGAATAATTGAATGAAGGGTTTTTCCCTTTCAAGAATAACCTATTTGTATATATGGCTACTTTTGTTAGCAAGTCCACTTTAAACTGACTAAAACAAAGAAAAAGAGGATCTAATCGAAAGCTCTGGCGATTCATCGAGCTCTAAATGATCCAATTGAACACAATGGGTTGTGGAACAGTAGTAGAATGATCGTTAAAAGGGGCTAACACTTCGAGCCATCTTCAACATGAACTCAGGTACAAGTCGTTTTCTTGGAGTCGATTTTGCTCTCATGGTTTCAGAGCTATCACCATGAATCAGTGTAATTAGATCATCTAACATATCATCTATTCCACCTCTCATTGGGTCCTAAACGTCAGCAAAGCAAGAATGAGAAGGGGAAAAATCAAACGCGAATAAGGGAATGACTATAATGTGTATAAGACCTTTACGCGATATAAGCAAATGAGGCATCAGTTACCTGAAGAAACAAATCTGTATGTGTCTTTCCTTCATATAGGATACATTCTGCTTTGACACCGAGAGCTTTAAGAGTATCAGCAAAACTCTTGCTGGATTAAGTGAAATACGTATGTTAGCAAACATTGCAAAAGATGTTTGGATCTACACAGTATACATGCAAAACAAGCACATGACATTTCGAAAGAAAGTCCTCCTAATTGAACGTCAAATGTCTACTGTTCATCTCATCGATACATTATCCAACTAGTTTAGACCTTGTGGACATCATTATATGGGCTACCTTTCCGTAATACCTGCAGCCACTATGTTCTACGATTAATTAACCAGTTTCGCTCTGCTCCATAGTTTATGTATCTAACCTACACAGCTTATATTCTAGTGACATAGGCTGGCTGCATCCAGTGAAATGCCTCAAGATGGAGAATATATGCATTAAGGGAGAGCAATCGAGACCATCTATCCTCATCCTTGATTATATTGGTTCCGCCAGTGACTTGCGTTGATGCAACAATAGGTTTTGCAACGAAAGTTCTGATATATGATGTGGTAGAGGGCCACAGACAGACATGAAAAGTCTCAATGAATTGGATATATAGGGTTCACGGTGGCAAGTAATTGAGGCAACAAGGTGTTCATACGAAAAAAGTAAGATATTGGACCTCGGGGCCTGATTTAACCTAAAAAATTAGCTCATGACTCTGACTTCGGTACCTTGTTAAGAAATGAACTATGGGCCTAACTCAACCTTAAAAGCTAGCTCAGGAAGCGATGATTGATGTAAAAACTCATTCCTCAACCAATGTTGGACACTTAGCAAATATTAAGGGTCTACATGAAATGCTATTAGTAATAACCATTTACTAAGGAAATCTTGAACCAGTCAAACTAGTCGAACTAAAATGAATGGCAATGGCCTGAATTGTCAGTTTTGCTGAATGCCTCTCAAAGTGAGAGTCTTTCCATTATATAGAGAGAATAAATATTACAAATCCCTAAAGATCTGTCATTCCTATCCCTAAAGATCAGCTATTCTATCTCTACAAATCTGCTATTCAATCCCTCCAAATCTGCTATTCTATCACAATATTTATTCCTTTGATTCTACAACAAATCTATATGATCATGCTAATTTATATCACTATCTAATTACATTAATATATACAATTATTTAGATTTTCATCATGCTAACATCCCCCCTCAAATTGATGCCGGTGGATCAAGAAGCATCAATTTGCCTACTAGAAACTGATGGCGTTGTCGTGCCATAGATTTTGTAAACGCATCAGCTATTTGAAGATCACTGGACACATGTGGAAGAGTAATGACTCCTTTATCTACAGTTTCTCGTATATAATGACAATCTACTTCGATGTGTTTGGTCCTCTCAGGAAAAACTGGATTAGTAGCAATCTGAATAGCACTTGTATTATCAGCATGGAGAGTAGTAGGATGAGATTGAGGAAATCCAATCTCAGCAAGTAATCCACGAAGCCATACAACCTCGGAGCAAGCAGTAGACATGGATCGATATTCAGCCTCTGTTGAAGATTTTGACACACGATCTTGCTTTTTACTCTTCCACGATATCAATGACTCTCCAAGAAACATGCACCAACCAGTGACTGAACGACGAGTATCAGGACATCCCGCCCAATCAGAATCACTAAAAGCATTAAGACGAATAGGAGAACCACTTGGAAAGAACAATCCACGAGTAGATGTTCCTAGAAGATACCGAATGATGCGACGAACAGCCACCAAGAGGAGATGACAGGGAGCTTGCATAAATTGGCTAACTTGTTGCACTGCAAAAGAGATATCAGGCCGAGTAATAGTAAGGTAATTTAGACTCCCAACTAATTGTCGAAACATAGTTGGATCAGGAAGAAGATCGCCTTCCTCACGACGATACTTCACATTCAATTCCAATGGAGTATCTACAGAGGAGGAATCTTGAAGACCAGCCAAAGAAATCAGATCCTGAGTATATTTGTGTTGGTTTAGAAACACACCTGAAGCAACATTATGAACTTCCAAACCCAAAAAATATGTAAGAGTACCAAGATCTTTCATATGAAAAGAATCTTTAAGCTGCTGTTGGAGGCTAGTAATTAGTGAAGAATCAGTTCCTGTGATGATAATGTCATCTACATACACCAAAAGAAGAACACAACCTGTAGATGTTTTCCGAAGAAACAAAGACGAGTCATATTTGCTCTGCTCAAAAAAAAATTGTAGCAAAGTAGACCGGAACTTATCAAACCAAGCTCTTGGAGCTTGTTTTAATCCATACAAAGACCGCTTCAACTTGCACACATCTGATGTAGGTGATGAGAACAAACCAGGTGGAGGTTTCATATAAATCTCTTCTTTGAGATCACCATGGAGAAAAGCATTTTTGACATCCATTTGACAAAGAGACCAGTTTTGTGAAGCAGCAATGGCAATAATAGTTCGCACTGTAGTCATTTTTGCTACTGGTGCAAAAGTCTCCTCATAGTCCACCCCATACTCTTGTCTGTTACCAAGAACAACCAATCGAGCTTTGTACCGATCAAGAGTTCCATCAGAATGGAGTTTAATTGAATAAACCCATTTACATCCAATAGGGCGGACATTTGAAGGACATGAAACAATGTCCCATGTGTCATTTTCTTTAAGAGCCAAAAGTTCCTCCTCCATTGCTTTTTGCCAACATTCAAGCTTGGAGGCTTGTAAGTAACCTGTTGGAATAGAGATGGTGGATAAAGTAGAAGAAAAACCATACCGTTTAGGAGTTTGAGACACTCTAGTATATTGCCGAGGAGGCTCAAGAGGAGCAGGCCTTGAAAAAATCTCAGATTCTGGTAGTAGAGCAGTCTCAGGTGGCGGATCTGTTTCAGGATTTGGCCGACGTCGTTCATACACAAATCCTGGTTTGAACCGCTTAGAAGACAATGACAAATCCTCAAAAGTAGGAAGAAGAGGAGAAATAGAAGATGACTCAATATGAGTAGGAAAGAAATACTGATTCTCAAAGAAAATAACATTCCTAGAAACACGAAATTTGTTAGAACTTGGATCATAACAAATAAATCCTTTCTGCGAAGTACTATAGCCCATAAAAGCACATCTAATAGACTGAACAGAGAGTTTATTGCGTTGAGAAGGAGGAAGGTGCACAAAACAAACACAACCAAATGTATGAAAACTATGATAGCTAGGATGCTTGTGAAAAAGACGATAATATGGAGACTCAAGGTTTAACACTTTAGATGGAAGTCTATTAATCAAATAGACAGCAGTAGACACAGCTTCAACCCAATATTTAGATGGAACAGAGGACTCAATCAATAAAGTACGAGTGACATCCAAAAGATGACGGTTTTTACGCTAAGCAACCCCATTTTGTTGTGGCGTGTATGGGCAAGAGCGTTGTGATACAATTCCTTTCTCAAGCAACAAATTATTGAATTCATGAGACATACATTCTCCACCAGAATCAGATCTTAATATTTGATGCACGTGGAAAATTGAGTCTCAACGTAAGCCAAAAACTTCTTGAAAATGGAAAATACTTCAGATTTAGATCGAAGAAAATACACCCATGTAAACCGACTATGGTCATCTATAAATGTCACAAAATACTTGAAATGAGCATGAGAAATTACTGGTGAAATTCCCCAAACATCACTATGAATGACATCAAAACACTTTGCAGCACGACTACCAAAATTAGGAAAAGGAAGAGTTTTACTTTTGCCTAATTTACAAGTAGAACAATCAAAGAAAGCAACTGAAAATTGATTTTTATTTCCCAATAAACCAGAATTGGACAAATGAGACAACACAATAGAATTTGGATGTCCTAGACGTTTATGCCAAACCTCATTCTTAGTAGTGGTGGAAGCAAAAGCCAGAACAGGAGGAATAGAAAAGTGTATAGGAAACAATCTTCCAACTTTAGGCCCCTTCGCGATTATCGTCCCCGACACCTGATCCTGCACAAGGCAACCACTACGAGAAAAGTTCACATTACAATTGTTATCTACCAATTGGCCAATCGAAATAAGACTAGTGGAGAGCTTTGGTGATACAAAAACATTCTTGAAAGTTTCAGTAATATCCCCAACCTTGGTAATAGGTAAATTACTACCATTGGCAACCTGAATTTGTGTTGGACCATTATACTCACGGATGTTTTTGAGTATATCAGTTGAGTTGGTCATATGATTGGAAGCGCCAGAATCAACAAGCCAAAATTTAGATATTACCTCATTACTTTGTAGCCCCAAAGTTGAAAATGCTGACAAGATCATTTGTTGTACCATTTGAGGAGTAATAACTTGTCCTACCGAAGATGAGCTATGTGTAGTGGAATCATTTATCCCAACTTGGAAAGCCTTTGTCCTACGGTTTTGAGGACGTGTGGGACACTCTTTGATAATGTGTCCTTGTTGTTTACAATAATTACAGAACTTCTTGCCACAATTGCGAGCAATATGACCATAATTCTTGCAACTGTAGCATTGAGTTCTAGCCATATCCACGCCCTTTCCTTTCCCTTGAGCTGCAAATGCAACAGTGACAACATTTCCTTGATGAAAAGCATTTTGTGTGACGAGACGCTGCTCCTCACGAAGTAATTCCCTAAAACAGACATCCAACGAGGGAGATGGATCACGACTCATCAAGTTGGAGCGAACACTTTCAAAGTCAGATCGTAATTTCATCAAAAATTGATCACGCTTGCTTTGTTCATGAACTCCTTGAATGATGGAGAGAGATTCAGAAGGTATTTTAGCATAAACGATATCGGTAAATTCAGCCCATAAGTTCTGAAATCTAGAGAAATAATCTTGAATAGAGAGATCTCCTTGTGAATACATAGCAATTTCATGCTCTAACTGAAAGCGCCTTGCGCTATGGTCTTGGTTGTAAACCTTTCGTAAATAATCCCACATGGCCTTTGCTGTCTTGTATGGCCTGAGATTAAGAACAATAAGAGGGTCAATTGACCCTAAAATCCATGTAATCACCCGAGCATCTTTAACCTTCCATTGACCGAGCTTTTTAGGATCGGTAGGAGTAGGGTCGCTTCCATTTATGTGTCCCCATAATTCTTTTCCGGTGACAAATAGTTGGAATTGAAATTCCCAGGCGGAGTAATTTTTTCCCGTGAAATGAATATGGAAAGACTCAAACTGATATGACGACATGTTTTTGACAAGCTAAGGAAGATAGAAATGCAATGATGCAAAATAACCAGAATGAAAAGAGACTAAGATTCCAAGATGCCTTAACTTCCAAGATACTTAGGACTAACTGTTGACTAACAATAAGCAGAACCAAAACTTCCAAAAAAATCCCACAGATGAAGGACACTAAGAATCAAAGCACTGAAAAAGGCTCTGATACCATGTCAGTTTTGTTGAATGGCTCTCAAAGTGAGAGTCTTTCCATTATATAGAGAGAATAAATATTACAAATCCCTAAAGATCTGTCATTCCTATCCCTAAAGATCAGCTGTTCTATCTCTACAAATCTGTTATTCAATCCCTCCAAATCCGCTATTCTATCACAATATTTATTCCTTTGATTCTACAACAAATCTATATGATCATGCTAATTTATATCACTATCTAATTACATTAATATATACAATTATTTAGATTTTCATCATGCTAACATGAATATCTAGTTCAGATAAAAACTCATTCCAACTTAGTATATCGAGCATACACTCATGGTGAACTTGAAACTATAACGCATAAAAGCTACTCTTCCCCGTTGTGTCACCCTTCCGTTTTTAGTCGATACCCAAAAGGATGACACATTTCTTTATTTAGTAACTGAATTGCACAGTAAATAAGTGCATGAAGAGGAGGTCCAGACCTGGAATCACACGGAATGGAATAATCGGCAGTACCATGGAAAAGGACCATAGGAGGAAGAAGAGAGACAGCATTTTTTGTGTTTGGGTCCTGAGCCATTAATTCTGGTGAGTATTGTCTCAGACCTTGTTCCCCTTCCATTATACTGTGCAAGTGCTAAAAACAATATTAGCGATATGTACTGGAAAAATTTAATAGCCGTATGCATTTCTTAAAGCATTCATGTACCAGAAGTCAGTAATATATATACCTTAGAAAAATTGAACGGTACAAACCTCGCCTATGGAAGTGATCAACAAGCTTAAGGATATTATACCTGCTCATGTGTTAAAAAATGGTGTATTAGTTCAATCAATTCCGCTTACCAAAATCAAGAAAAGAGATACTTCATTAATCATTTTGCCCGTGACCTTATTAAGCAACTTATAGCAACAATTGCTAAGTACACGCTTTGAGCTCAAAGAGAAACAGAAGTGACAGTGCTTGCAAGTTGATGGAAAATCATAAGGAAAAATCATGATCATTCAACAACATACCTAGTGTACGTAGACCTTACCCCTACCTCATACGTAGAGAGGTTATTTCTGATAGACTGTCGGTTTAAATACAACAAAATATGGACTCAGTTCAATTGAAATTCTAACTTCATCTGGGAATTTAAGGTTTTTAGAAGAGCTAAAGGAAGAAGTAGCAAAGACTCTAAGCCTTGTAGTCCCAGGGACTTGAACAAGAACTTACCCGCCAGATAGACCAAAATACGTCTTTATTTGGGAGACACTCCAAGAAGCTCTCGGTTCGGCACCAGTCTCCTTGATTGCCTGCTCCAAGAGAGCACATGTAGCAATATGTGCACCAGCGGATTGTCCCATTAAGTAAATTCTAGAAGAAGAATAAACCATGATATTTCTTTCTTAATTAGAGGGAATTGTTCATGAGAATGTAAGGAGAAAACAACTCGGCTACCTGTTCGGATCACCTCCATATTCAGCTATCTTGTTACAAACAAAGGAGATACCTTGAGAAGCATCCTTAACCATGTCACTAATTGTTCCTTGAGGAAAATTTCTGCTAGCAATTAATGTAACGCCTTTAGTTATCGAAAACCAACTAGTGGCTGCATACAAGTGCAATTAAAGTGTCCATTGAATGATCCAACATATAGTATATGCAACATGAGAGAAACAACGGGAGAAAGTTTGACATGGAATTTTTCTTCCTCGGTTGCACAAAGCATACATCACATCTTGGACATCGTTCTTCTCTTAATCCTCTTCAACTTGTTAGATTAATATTTCCTAACCATATCAGCTGCCTCCTTTCGGATGAGTTGGAAGTTGTATTGTGAGAAAGATTTTTGTGTTTGGATGCAAGAAAGATTATTTTATGAGGAAAAGAAAATAAGTAACGCTCTTTAGATGCATCATCACATATACGGTAAACCAACACTCTGCATTCGCCTTTCTGATATTAGACCAGTTCGTTCTATTGTATCATTTCACAGAACAAGATTGTTGTAGGTTGTGAAAGTTACAAGAAAGGTATTAGCGAACTTAAAATTTATACTCCGTGTCCAAAAAGCTAATTTCAGTGAATATAAGCAAAAACATAAGTAATATAGAACTCCTTTTTTTTTTCTTTTTTCAGATAACGTATCATGTGGTAAATAAGTTGAAATGCCTAAATCTTTCCTGCGTAAGCAAAAAAACAAAAAACTAATAACTCACAAATGTGCAAGAAATAAAGAACATGAATGACAAAACTCATACATCTAAACGATCCATCATGCAAATGTACATTAAGCCCAAAAAAACACTGTATTTCTCAGATGAAATAGTAATCACCTGTAATCAATGCATGCCACAATAATGTCTCTTTCTGACAATTGTTGTCCTAGAAGAGAACCCCAAGCTTTGTAGCTGTAATGCAAAGAAGAAAGAATAACTATGAACAAAATTTTATCAAACCGTCACTGACTTGCTTAAACAAGAGGAGTCACTATTTTAACTATGTGTTGATGAATGATTGCAATGTAAGCGTAAAAGCTTCTACGATGTAGCCACGTAACATAGTAAGCAGTAGGAATAATAATCCTCAAACATTCATGCTGAAAAGCTAATAATAGATCAGCTTTCGATGCTTATAATGCGAATGGTTTGAAGAAAATGTAACAGTTTCCACACTTACCAAACAGATAGCAGCTGGCAGGTCATATTATATCAGACTAGATTTTATAACATAGGATATTCCTCAGTTGTAAGAATAAATGGATGTAATTGAAGGAAATGACTTAATTACGCACCCAATGATCCATGCTCCTCCTGTTATAAATGCAACAACTGGCTTTGGCCCATTCATATTTTTCGGCAGGTATAGATCAAGCCTGCACCATGAGACTTTAACCAGGTATAAATCCATGAAGACATACAAAAGTATGCTCAAGCATCTTATGAAAATAAGGACTGAATTCCACAAAGTATACCTATTTCTCGGCTGATCACCATAAACAATGCCTCTACGTACTTGACTGGAATAGAAATAGTAATATCCAACTGCATCAAACAAGCATGATTTATTTATGGGCGTATATTCTAAAATATGAAGTCAACAAGGTAATTAAAGTCAGGTGTTCAGATGACATATCCGAGATGTTTCAGACCTTGAATAAAACCAGGTATAAGCAGCATAGCATAACACCCAAGGGCAAGAAACCTGACGATCCATCTGTACCCTACCCTGAACAAAGGTGGATGACCAGAAAACATTTAGAAAGTGCCTTTTATATACATTAGACATTAAGATTTGAGATATAAATATATCCCTACAGCATAGAATATTCAAAGAGTTACTAAGAGAGCATTGCAGCGACATTGATTGGCTAACCATAAAGGTTAATATTAAAAGAGTGCTAGCCATTCTAAAAGCTCCTCTTGAAAGTCTAGGGTGAAATGGAACATTTAGGTGATAAGCAATCAAGTGGTTTCTTTATAACATGTGGAGAAGCTGAATTTTAGTAGTCTACTTCAATGGCTGTACTGATATGCAACAATAAAGAAAATCTAAGAAATTGTTGTGTAGTGTAAAATTTGATAGGGTGAAACCTTCAGATAGCTGAACCAACCTATTCACAGGTGAGAATATTTGGCATAAGGGCATAGAGACATATAATAGTTTTAAAACTTGACCATCTAAGATGGCAGGGTCACATATATCTACGAGGTGACTAGGACATGATGATCTAAGACACAATAACCTGGTATGGAAAAGGTTGGAATCATCATGCATAACTCTTTTATGTATATGGAGGAAAGAAGAAAATCAGTAGACACGTGTTCTCCCTCCTTAAGTTTGGTTAGCAGGAAAAAGAGGCCAGGAGTGAATTCATTCCTAAGAGGCTTGCAGGAAAAGCTTATTCCTTCCACTTCACTTCCAACTTGTCATTGTTCGTAAGCAGCTTCTTGAATATGCAAGTTAAAACCTAGCCCACCAAATATAATAGCATCACTAGAAACTTATCTTCAATCATTAGAAGTGAAGGTGAACAATATACTCTTACTGCCACTTATGGCGTCTGCTCCTGTCCCTCAAGTTAACCCCTATCTTTATTCTGTATGACTGCATTCTGTGTAAGTTCAGGTATAATTGGTTGCCTTCTCATTTCACTTCTCATTCATCTTATACTACTTCCAATAACACATTAAACTACATCAAAGATAAAATAAGACGGGTGACTTACTCGTTAGTATGATTGGTCTTTCCCAACACCTGAAGTATAATTGATCGTAAACTCTATAAGGAAACATACTCCCAACTAGTGTTGTCTCCAAAGCTGGCAAAACCATGGTTACATTTAATGCTAGACCACTTATAAATTTTGAGCTGGGATAAACTGTCTAATTTTACTCTCACTATTAGGAAAAAGTCTCATTATTTCCCTTGACCCCTAACGGCACAACCGGTAATTGTAACCCATAGACAAACGTTGAGGAATAATTAAATTTGAACCTTTTTTTTCTCGAAGAGTTAAGAACGTGCATATTAGATCTCTGTTAATGGTAAGGACAAATACAAAACAAATGCATAACTATTTTCTAATGGCCAAGGTATGAATGAACTAAAATTGTAACAAAACGTAAATTTGAGCAATTCCCGATAGTATAGAGGCAAATTTGGATCTTTTCCCTTAAAAACAATAAAAGTTCCAAGGCAATATTCCCAGAAGACAAACCAATACACAAACTCAAATAAAAACAAATTCAAACATGTAATCAATAAAAGCATTATAACCAGAATACAACAACTACACCTCAACCCAAACAAGTTGGGGTTGGCTATATGAATGTCCACTCCTTCATTAAGCTCATTTCATATCATCATCATCATCATATTAAACAAGCCATTATAACAAGAATTCAACAACTACACCTCAGCTCCAAACAAGTTGGCGTCCGCTATATGAATCCCCACTATTTCATTTAAGCTCACTCATATCATCATCATCATACTAAATAAAACACTATAACCAAAATACAACAACTACACTTTAGTCCCAAGCAAGTTGGGATCAGCTATATGAATCCCCACTACTTCATTTAAGCTCATTCATATCATCATCATCGTCATACTAAATAAAACATCCTAACCAAAATACAACAACTACACCTCAATCCCAAACAAGTTGATGTCGCATATATGAATCTCCACTTCTTCATTTAAGCTCATTGCATACCATCATCATACTAAACAAAACATTATAACCAAAACACAGTTTTACAAAAGAGATTATTACCCGAGATATCGCAAGAGTCTAAAGCTAAGCCTAGTTACAACATAAGTATCAGAAGCAGCCCTTCCCATTTCTCTGCGACAACCCTCAACAGCTCCAGACAAAAGGGAATTTGCACTTGCAATCCGGCGCCTCCTCTGCTGCTGCATAACTAAATTGTTCGACGAAGAAGAAGAAGAATAACTAAAAGCTCTAGTAAGAAGGGGCTTTGTCTCAATCTTTGAATCATCATCATCTTGAACAACAAGTATATGGGGTTCTGATCTGACTAACATTGTGTCAGCAGTAACAGAGGATGTTGGAATCAACATTGATGGTGGTGAATTGGGGTTAGAAATAGGAAGAAGATTTGAGGGTTGCATTAAAAAAAGATTTGATTTTTATCTAATAATCAAGAACAAGAAGACAAATTTATATATCAAAAGTAAAAAAGATTTGATTTTTAAGGGTAAAAAACAAGAAAACAATGTTATCAAGAATTCAAGATTCAATTTTTATTGCTGAAAAAAGTGAAAAAATGAGTTGGATTTTTGTTTTGTACTGTTAAAGTTAGTTTAATTGAAGGGATGGGAAGATGGAGGGATCAAAGATTCTCTTATCTCCATGAATTATTGATCTGATTTCATAGAGATTTGAGAAATTTTTGTGTTTTTTTTGGTTAACAGTTTGAATTTTTTTCTGAGAAGAAGAAGAAACAATAGTGGGGACAAAGCTAAAAGTTTGTTTGGTTCCACATGTTGTGTTATCATATGTTTAGTTTTTTGTTTTTTGTTTTTGTTTTTAGCATATGTTTTTTTCCTTTTATAAAGGAATTTTGAAATTTGGAGATAAAATTTTATTTCACTATAATAGTTTATAAATAAGATATAGAAGATAAATTAAGTCATGTAAGTTTCATGGACAAGATTGATCGGTAATGTATGTAGGGAATTTCGAACCTGAGAGTTTGAGACTCGTGAGAAGGTAGGGTTAGGGATGGTGTGGTGTAATATATTGAAATTTCGTAAAGCTAGGCATATTATAATATGATATGTTGAAACTTCAGTTATAACTAGCCTAAGAAGATGCAAAGAATAAATTTTATGAAATAACACGAGTTAAATAAGAGATAAATGATAAGTTTATAAGATAATACGAATTATGAACCTCAATATTAGGATACGTGTACTTATCTTGATTTGGTAGCAAATTAAGTGCAAATTTAGTTTGTCAATTTTTTTTATAAAGGAACAATTAAATTCTCGTTGGGCTAATCTCAAACTATAATATGAGATTTTATTTGCATATTTAATACGTTTTTCTTTCGAATTAAGTTGCATATGATTCATGTAATATTCCACATCAATTGTGTATTTAATTTATAGCTATCAAAATTCACTTGCTTGTTTATTTTTTATTTTTTTTATATGTCTCACAAATTATTTGTAAAGATTGTAAATCGACTATTTCAATCTTATTTCAATATTTATTTGTAGAACTAATGACTCTAATAGTAGTTATTCAGCTAAAACATTCTAAAAGTATTTTTATCATGATGTGTTATTGTTAACTTTTGTATCAAATCCACGCGATTATTTTCAAAAGAATAATTTGTACACCTTATATGTAATTTTTTTTTAGTTATATCAATATAAAACTTTATTTACACGCTAATTCGGTAGGTAGTACCTTAACGATTTGCCGTAGGGTGATGTTATATCAGAGTCCGAAGCCTAATGGGTATAAAATGTTAACAAAAATTCTAAAACGTTATATAAATTTTAAATTTAACCAAAATGGCAAAATCGCTGGTAAAGCAGCGATTTTGCTCGCCGGAAAAAGCAAAATCGTTGCAACACCAGCGATTTGCTAAATTTAATGATTTTTATAAAAAAAATGTTTTAAATGAAATCGCTGTCATGGCAGCGATTTACAATATAAATTTTTTAAAAATAAAAAATAAATCGCTGCTACTGCAGCGATTTAGGTTTTTTTTTTTAATTTTTTTTTTAAAATTTAATTAAACGCTGCCTTCGCAGCGATTTTCCTTTTTTATTAATTTTAATTAAGCAGCTATTTATAATTTAAAAAAAATTAATTAAATCGCGCGATTTAACATTATTTTAATTATTTTTTTAAAATTTTGGTAACATCGCTGCCTACGCAGATTTTCACTCTTTTTTTTAATTTTATAATAATTTAAATATTAAATCGTTGTTACTATAGCGATTTTAGTTTATTTTAATATTTTTAAATATCGCTTTTCACGTAGCGATTTCATAAACAACAATGTACCTATATATTCATACATATACTCACGATCATTACTTCGAATTGAATTGTGCCATTATGGGAGAGTCTAGCCAAAATTGAATTTTTTTTTCATCGGATTCAACTGATAGGTAAGTAAAGTAATGTTTTCTTACTTCTTAAAATTATTTTTCTTATATGTATTATATTTATATTATTATTTTTATAGGTATAATCAAATTCAAAATGCAGTGAATTATTGTACACAAATTATAAATAATAATGTTATGGGTGATGAACGGGTTGGTGAGTTGCACAATGATGAACGTTTTGAGCTTGAATTAACAGCAAGTGATGAAATGTATGACGACGATGATGATGATGATGTGGATAATGCACCTAATGCATCCGTTGAAGATCAAAGTATTAATTATTATTCTACAGCGATTCCATACTTAGATCACACTGAAGAAAATGCAGAAGATTTTATCTATACGAGAGATGACGGTTACATTTGAACGGCACTTTGGAATTGAAATAATCCTAAACATATCCAATCAGGTTCGATTGTTGGAAACTAAATATTTTGTAGTTGTTTATTTATTTATTTATTTATTTAATGTTGATTACTTTAATTTGTATATGCAACTAGGTATGTTATTTATGAATAAGATGCAAATGAAATCTGCAGTAAGAGCATATAGTCTTGCTATTAAAAAAGAATTTCTTTGTGATCAATCCAAGAGTAAAAGTTGGAAAGTTATTCGCAAGCGTCATGAGTTAGGGTGTGATTGGATGATTCGGTTTAGAGAGATTTCAAGCGGTATGTGGAAGACGGGAAAAATGGTTGAACCGCATACTTGTCTTACAGATAATTATAAGGAGGATCATTTCAATTTGAATGATAACATGATTGCCACTTCATTAATACCATATGTTATGCAAAATCCAGACATAAATATTAAGATGATCCGTGAAATTATCAAAGGAAAGCATCACTATACTCCTAGTTATAGAAAAGCACAAAAAGGTCGAAGAAAAGCATTTCGAATGGTTTATGGTGATTTTGAGATTCATTTAAGGCATTACCTCGATACATGGCTGCACTACAATTATTCAATCCAGGCACTATTATCGAGTGAGAGCATCATTCTACAACAATGCAAGGTGAGCAAATTTTTAAATTTTTTTTTGGGGCTTTAAAACAGAGCATTGATGGTTTCAAAAGTTGTAGGCCGGTCATTTCTATCGACGGCACACATCTTTATGGTTTGTATGATATCAAACTGTTAATTGCGGTCGAGATTGATGCGAATAGAAATATTTTTCCACTTGCATATGCTTTAGTTGCACGTGAGAGTTTTGAGTCTTGGTCATGGTTTCTGAAGTTATTATGGACATATGTTGTTTGTGAACAACAAGGAATTGGTCTCATTTCTGACCGTCATCAAGGAATCTTGCAATGTGTTCAATCTTATGATTGGTTGAGTCCACCCAACACATACCATAGATTTTGTGTTCGACACTTAAAAGCAAATTTTAATAAAAAATTTGTAAATAGTGAACTCGAAAAACTAATGTGGTTGGCTGCTACTGAGCATTAGAAGAAAAAGTTTGTGCAACGGATGGAACAAATCAAAACATTGTCTCCTGCAGCATATGAATGGTTAAATGAATTTCCTTTGGAAAAATGGACAATGTATAAGGATGGTGGTCGTAGATGGGGTGCCATGACGACAAATGTGTCTGAGTCATATAATGGTTTATTAAAAAAAGCTCGGGGGCTTTCTGTGACTGCCATGGTTCGAATGACGTTCAAAGCTCTCGTTGATCGTTTTGTCGAAAGAAACAATCTTGCAATTGCATTACTTCAAAGTAATATGCCATGGCCGATTGCGATAGAAAATTTATTTAATGATTATTATCAAAGAGCTCAAGGGCACACATATATGATGACTTACAACACTGGTGATGGAGTTTTTGAAATTCTTACTTTTGCTCATGATGGTAAAGGTGGAAATGTCCACAAGGTTACTGCAAAAGGTAAGAAGTGTTCTTGTGGAAAATGGAGAAATTATCATATGCCTTGCTCGCACGCCATCAAATTTTGTGGACTTCGTGGAATCGAGCCAAAATCTTATGTAAGTAAATTCTACAGTACAAAATATTACAAACGAACATACACTGAGACATTTAACCCAGTGGGTGATGAAATGTATTGGCCACCAGCTCCTTTTAATTTAATTGCAAATACTGAATATTTGCGGACAAGTGGTACACAAGTAAGAAGCCGACTTAAGAATGATATGGATATAGCTCCGGCTCGCATGACTAGAAAATGTAGTGTTTGTAAGGAGACAGGTCACACAACGGCACGATGTCCTACTCGATTTTAAATATATTTGTCTATGTTTTGTTTTAAGGTTGATGTATTTTTATTTTCTTGTTATTAATATTATGATATATTTTTTATATTTATTTGTTGACATAAATTTAATTTGTCTTGCTGCATTTAAATATTGTAAGTAATATATTTTTATAATATAATTATATAATTGATTTGACCTTACATAAAAAAAAGTAATGATTTGATGTATGACATAAAGAAAAAGAAATTGATGTATGACATAAGAAAAAGGAAACTCTGCAAGTAAAAGAATCTCTGTGTAAGAATCTCACTGCTTTATTCAAACTTGCACGAAATAACAAAATTAATACATTTCAAAATATGAATCTTCAGCCTTTTAGAATAAAGATGCATAAAAATTATTCTTCTGAATCCGAATCTTCTTTCTCTTCATTTTCATCTTCATTTTCAGAATCTTCCTCATTTTGATAGTGACTGCCTGTTCCACATCTAGTTGATTTGTGTAGCCTAGATGTTTTCCGAGGTGGATTTTGTCTATTAAAAACTAAATTTTGTGAAGCCCTAGCATTAAATCTTGAATCATCGGACACATTTACCTATAATACAATATAATATAATATAATTAAATAAATATGCGAAAAAATTAAAAAAAATACAAAAACTAAAAAAGTTCTATGAAAATTATCATACTTACATTAGAAAAATTCAATCTTCCACCAAATGGAGAATTATGTATAGGAAATTCACGCATACCATGTTGAATACCATATTGAGATCCACTAAATTGCGCAAAACCAGATATCGAAACCTGTGGAGTTACAAAACCAACTGAATACTGACTAGAAAAATTAACATTAGTGTTAGAGTGCCCTGTAGAAAAATCAAACGTGGGATAATAAGGCTCGGGAGTCGCCACATTAGTGTTAGAGGGCCCTGGAGAAAAATCAACTGTTTCACCAGCGCTTCTTCTACCTCGACGTGCACCCTCTCTCGGTGTTGTTTGTCATGATCGGCGAGATACTTGTACTGGTGGTGGTTCATCGTGTTGAGTGGGAGGATTGTAATCAAGATCAAAGCTCAATCGCGTTCCCTAAAAGACCGCATTCATGGACTCCATTGAAATACGAGCGACTTCCTCTGCATATTGTCTCATTTCATTAGATTGTTTTTCATCATTTTCAATCATCCGAGCTCGACGATACTGCATTTCATGACCCCTAGCCTATAATGAATAAAAAAATATTAATAACAAAAAAATTATTAAAGATTGACATAATAATTTAAAATTTACATAATATATTAGACCCTAAACTTGGCTTCAAATTTTAACTTTGACCTCAAACTTTCATAATGCACAAATAGGCACTTTAACTATCCTATCTTTCAATAAATAAACACGCGAATATTTCAATCAAAACCGTGTTACACACATGCTCTGACGTGGAAAAGTAAACCACTCAGTGGCTGCCAACTAATTAAAAAATTTACACGTATTTTTTAAGCATAATACATAAATTGGACCCTTAACTTGGCTTCAAATTATAACTTTGACCTTTAACTTTGATAGTGCACAAAGAGACACTTTAACTATCCGAAATTAAACAAAAAAACACGCGAATATTTCAATCAAAACGCGTGTTACACACATGCTCTGACGTGAAAAAGTAAACCACTCAGTTGCTGCCAACTAACTAAAATAAATACACCTAGATTTTAAAAATTATAAAAATAAATTATAATATAGAATAAGGTGGAAGTGAAAACAAATTCATTTTTTAGGTAAAAAAAAATTAGTACCTCTTTTCTTCTCTCTCTTAAAAATTCCTAATCTGAAATTCATGTTCCTTATATTCAAATAAAAGAAAAAATTGTTCAAGATATTTGCTGTAATTTAATTTTCGAGTTATCTATTTTTCTTCCTCAATTTAGTCAAGGTAACAAGATTCAACATTTTACAAACAAGAATTTGCATATTGTTGGTCAAATGTTCAAACTAATATGAGAATCTCTAGAAGAAACTAATGTTTTTATTGCAAAATTATTTCAGAGCAACCCATAAATATGGAAAGACATGAGATTCAATGAACTTCTCCTTCTTTTCTTTAGTTTGAAGTATATTTGTGCTTTATGTTGTCAAATATTTGACTGAAAAAACAGGGTGCTTTGTGTATTGTGATTGTCATAGTGAAGAGAATTGCAATTATGAATTTTGGAGGCCAACAAATGAACTTACAGTACTAAAAATTATTAAGTGAAATGGTGCACTTAAAGTATTTGATAAATTGTCTGATAGAACTTTTCACATATTTTTGTCAAGTTTGAGTAGCAGTCTGATATCTAATCAAAATGCCTTCAAAAATTGCATTCAATTTGTATAATTGTATACTCACCCCATCTTGTCAAAAAAGACTTCATTATAATTTTTTTCATAATAACAAAAAAGTAATTAAATGTCACTTGCATTTTGCAATGAACAACAAATAATGCAAAAAAGAGGGGAAAATTGTTGAAAAATTAGAAAGAGAGTTTAATTGGCATTTCAGTGTTTTTTTTACTGTTGGGCACTCGATTTTTACATCTGACGCGCCTAATTTGAGTGAATTTTACGTATTTTGCCATGTAGGATCCGAGTATTTTTTTGTTTAAGTTTTGGATAGTTAAAGTGCCTATTTGTGCACAAACAAAGTTAAAGGTCAAAGTTATAATATGAAGCCAAGTTAAGGGTCCAATTTATGTACTAATTAAGGGTAGAATTGTCATTTTAGCAATTTTTTATCGTTTTGGGCCTCAAAAATTACCTCTCACTCGCGCAGAATGCGTGTATTTCACGCATTTTGCCAGGTAGGAATCGCGTGTTTATTTGTTGAAAGATAGTATAGTTAAAGTGCCTATTTGTGCACTATGAAAGTTTGAGGTCAAAGTTAAAATTTGAAGCCAAGTTTAGGGTCCAATATATGTATTATGCCTATACATAATAATGCCTCATGTTTTCCTGCCATGTGTTGATACTCTTTTTGTACAACATGTGGATTTCCAATGAACATGCGGGTATGCCTCATGTACCAACGAAAGTAATACGTTGATAACTTACAAATGGAGGTCGAAATATACGATTTTGACGTTGTTTCCATAAATATTGTGTGTAGTTAAATGCATCTATATCTTCTTGTTTTATTTGGATCGTTTATCACGCTTAAGATGATATTCGGAAAATTGGGTACACGGTCCAGGAATATGTTGTAAATAACCAAACTGTCTCACAATACGATCAACCATGTGCCACTCACGATAAATTCCATAAATAAGTGGCACCTGTGCCATCCAGACATGTTGTCTCGACGACACTACTCAGGCAATCCATTAATAACATCTTCCGAATAAGATTGCCAAATAAACTATAAAAAAATAACTAAGTAAGATAATTATAAAAATAACATTGGCAGAAAAATAAAAAAAATATGTACGTGAAAATGAACGATCTTACAAAATAATTTTTTTGTACCATTATGTCATATAATATCTTACTTTTAAGGACCTATCAAGAATCTATGTATATGTCATTTTACTCACATAATTTTCTTGGGTAGTGAAAGATAAGTGCCTCATTTAAAATGGAATAAAAATATGAATAGTTTAAAATACTAATAATACTAAATACCTGTTCATCAGTTAGATTATCTAGTACATTCTAATCACACCGATTACAGTTCGTGTCTCATTTTGATGATTTTTACGTCGCATTCATTTACGTGCAAGCGCAGTTGAAGCCTCAAGTTGATTGGTCCTTAGAGGCTTTGGCAATGGTTACAGGGGAATAATTCTTTCCCATGCCCAAATCTACAATAAATAAAATTCACCATTACTTAGAATACACTTAAATTTAAAAGTGCATATTACTAATATATAAAAAATATTTAATTAAAAAATATGTATACCTGCACTAAAGAGAGAAATCCACAGACTTCATTTGATTTTTTCATTGATGCACGGCATAGCAATTATACAAATATGAAAAAGCGGCTGCTCCCCATGCTTGTGTTGACATTAAATCTAAATTTCTCATTTCAATCAAAATGTCCAAATTAATCTTATTATTAGATTTATCCGGAAATATTGATCCACCACATAACCATAACAAATATAATCTAAATCTTTGTTGCACTTCATGCTCAATTTAGTGATCAGTAATAGTATTCAAACCTTCAATATACTCAATTAATTTATACGTTAACGATCTACTAACACCAGAAAAACAACTAATATCGGGTAACCATCCTGTTAATTCAAAAATCATTTCTTGTCTACCAGTAATCCCTAAAGCATCAACTCCATTTAAAATTATAGGACTACCATCTATTATCATTCCGAATAAAATTTCAACATCTTGTAAAGTTATGGTAGCCTCGTCAGTTCGCATGTGAAAAGTATGTGTTTCTGGACGCCACCTTTCAATTAAAGCAGAAATTAATCCGGAGTCATACGACACACATCCTACATCAAGAATTCCTTTAAATCTACAATTTTAAAAATACTGATGAATGCGAGAATGTAATGGATGATATTTTATATATTGTCAAAATTCAATATCACCGCGACGCATATATAATCAAGACTTCTCTTCTTTTAAGCTATCATTCCAAATTCCTTCGAAACGATGATGAACTTGAATTTTTAATACATCATGCTCTACTGGACCAGGATGTACGTACACATTTGACGGATCCATATCTATACACAAAAAAATAAAAATAAATATTAACACTAATATAAGTATCAAAAGATAGAATATATCCACAATATCATATAAAAGTATAAAATTAATTAAATAAATTAAAAATAAAATAAATTTAAACTCACCTTATAGAAGAAAGACTTTTAAAAACTTTAGAAAATTAGAAAATTAGAAAAGATTTTAAGAACTTTGAAAAATTGAAATACTGCAATAAAATTTGAATGCACAATTCATCAATTTATTGTTGACACCCAATTTTGGCCTAACATTTTAAAAATTCGTAATTTTGAAGTTTTATTTGTTTAATAGCTTAGAATAATTTTTTTTATAATTTTAAATAAGTTTATCGATAACTATCTCTATTTATCAAAATTTAGAATTTTTGTTAGTTAATTTTTTAAATTGCATTTCACATGTCATTAGTTACGTTTATTATATTATTTTAAAATTTTATTTTATTTATTATATTTGTTAATATTTATGTTGAATTTAGCACAGTCTAAAATTTAATCAAATACGAAATTGTTTTAGGGATTCTATTGAGATAATTTTGGGCCACAATACTAAGCCCATCATTTGGGCCCATTGCATTTTGTTTATTTCGGTTTAGATTAGTTTTAGGGGAAGAGAAGATTTTTCGAGGGGGGTGAGGACTTTTCTTCCATTTTTCTCCCCTCTCCGCCTCCCTCTTCTCTTCTCCCTCTGCCTCTCGTTCATCTTTTTTGCAGGCAGCAGCAGCGGAGAGCAGCGAACAACCAACAGCAACAGCTGCTCGGTCCAGCAGTGATGGACGCCGGTGAAGCAGCAGCAACCATCAGCGCCGGCGAGGCGCACGCCAAACGACTCCAGCAGCAGACCGGCAAGGAGCAGCAAGCAACCAATAGCCGACGCTGCTCCGCCGCCCTTCCTTTTCTCGTTAGGACCACCGAAACCAACAGAATCCGCCGCCCCCTCTTCTTCTCTCCTCTCCCGTCGCTCCTCCTCTTCTTCCTTGCTCCAAACCACCTCCCGTTTTGACCAAAAATCCCAACCAAAATCCCCTTCGTTTTCCAGCAAATAGCCAACAAACCCACGAGTTTCCTCCACCAAACAACAACAAAGCCGATGAGCTTCGAAGGCTCTGGCAGCACAGCCACCAACACTCTTTTGTTTTTCCCTTTTTCCGGTGAAAGAATCACCGAAAACAACCCCAAAACAGCAACCCCAAATGGCCTGTCCCTTTCCTTCTTTCCCTTTTTTTTTTTTTTTTTTTTGATTTTTGTGGTATTTGTTTGCAGGTATTCGGTGAAGTTTCAAACTCCGGCGACCCATAATATGGATGCCGACGGTAGCTCCGATGAACAGTGTATCTGACCATTTGTTTCTCAGGTAACTATAGTCTATCATTTGCTCAGTTCTCTTGTTTTCTTGTTCAAATATTATTTCTTACTTAGTTTATATTTTTTCTGACATGATTTGGGGATTTAGTTATCTTTATTATATTTTTGTTTAGGTTTGCTGATGTTAAGCTTATTACCATAAATAAGTATTATGGCAACTTTGTTAGTTTCTTTTTTTTTTTTTTTTTTCTAGTAAAAATTTATTATTATTATTATTTTTCTCTCTGACCAACAATGGAGAGTTCTTGCCTTATTTTATTTAATAGTTGTATTTTTACTTTATAATATTTGTCATGTTATTAATTATTGACCTGCTATATTTGTTGAATTTTGTTATTTTCATACTTTCGAGTTGACTATGTGTTAGGTTGATTTTAGTTGTGTTTTAACGTTTCAAGCTTTGTGATATTTGTTTTACTGTGATTTTTCTTCTTTTTTGTTGCACCTATGTATATTTTCTTTATTATTTTCTTTATATTTTTTTTCTTGATAATGGATAGCATTAGTACAGTGCAGTCTATATGTATTTGTTTGGGGTTGATTTTTGTTGTTTTATTGCATATTTCTTTTGGTCGAAAGTTGTTTAGTTCTAGTGACATATGTTCGAATAAAGTCCGGACATTTTGAAATTAATTATACCTTATTATTTAATGGCCAATGATAAAATCTCTCCGTCGGTTTTGGAGGCCTTCCCATTTTAAAAAGACGGAATTTTAGTTAAAGTTTATATTATAAAATTGTTAAAATGGCCAATGAAAAATCTATCCGTCGGGTTTAGAGGCCTTTCCATTTTAAAAGACGGAAATCTAATTTAAGTTTATATAACTTGTTTGTTAAAATTGTTAAAATGGCCAATGAAAAATCTATCCGTCGGTTTTAGAGGCCTTTCCATTTTAAAAGACGGAAATCTAATTTAAGTTCATACATGTTTATTTGTTAAATTGGCCGATGAAGAAATTACCGTCGATTTCCAAGGCCTCCAATGTTAATAAGACGGGTTTTTATTTTTTAGTTATTATTTCTTATATTCAACTTTATTCATATTTATTTATTACTAACACTTTTACTAAGTGTCTTTACAGGTACACAGAGTTGCTTCCATTGAAGCTATTCGAAGAGCTCAAATTATATTTTTATTCATTATTATGTAAATATTGACGTTAGGCAAACCTTAGGCCGTTTCTTATGTTATTATTTTATTTTATTACTTGTGATATTGCATATTTATATTACTTGTATATTATTTTATTTTTTCCTCAATTTGAAAAAAAATGAATTTAGTTGGGACCCACACTTGTGGATTCCGAAGGATGCCTAACCCCTTTCCTTCGGAATAATTTGAACCCCTTACCTAGAATTAAATTGGTTTCGTAGATCATTTATTGGTTTCCTAGTTTTTTCTTAAAATTAGGTGGCGACTCTTTTTAAAACTCGTTTATTTTTAAAAATCTTTTAAAATAGAATCAATTCATTATTTTTTGAGTTGCCGCGACGTTTTGTCCTATTTGAATAGAGTGGGGATGTAAACATTTATAACAACATAAAAGTGTAACATGTGAGTTTACACTATTTGCATGTGAATTATAAGTCAAATCAATTTATATCAAAACAAAAAATGCACTAGTCAATGAATTTATAACAAAATAAAAATGCACTATTTGTATGTGAATTGACACTATTTTTTATAAATGCATGTGATTTTTTTTTAAAATTTGAAATTCTTTTTATAAGAATTTGACATGTCAACTTTTTTTTTTAAAGTTGACATGTGATTAACTTAAAAAATTAAAAAAAATTGGAAAAAATTGAAAAAAAAAAATTCCACAAATTTTACTACACAAAATAGGCAAGATTTATTTTTTAGAACAATTTTTAAAAATAATAATAAAAAAACAAAAAAATTCTTATAAATGCATGTGAAAAATTATTTTTTTGTAAATGTTTAAATTTTTTTTAAATAATTTGACATGTCAACTTTTTATAAAATTGACATGTGATTTACTTCAAAAATAAAAATAATTTGGAGAAAATCGAAAAAATAAAATTTGCACAAATTTTACTACACAAAAATATGGAGGATTATTTTTTTAACAATTTTTAAAAGGAATTAAAAAAATATTATGAAAATCGCTGCACTGGCAGCGATTTTAATTGAAATTTAAAAAAAAATAAAAAAAGTAAAAATCTAGGCAGCGATTTTGCCAAAGTTTTAAAAAAAAATTAAAATAATGTTAAATCGAGCGATTTAATTAATTTTTTTTAAAATTAAAAATCGCTGCTTAATTAAAAAAAAGTTAAAAAGGAAAATCGCTGCCTATGCAGCGATTTACAAAAAAAAAATTAAAAAATTGTAAACCGCTGCGAAGGCAGCGTTTAGTTACATTTTTTAAAAAAAAACTAAATCGCTGCGATTTATTTATTTTTTTAAAAAAAAAAATTTGACTTAAATCGCTGCCTTTGCAGAGATTTAAGTTAAATAAATATAAAAAAAATTGTTACACAAATCGCTGCCTAGGCAGCGATTTGCTTTATAGTTTTTTTTTAAAAAGAAATTTCTAATAAATAACTTTTTTTAAAAAAAGATTAAAATAAATCGCTGCCTAGGCATCATTTTATTAAAAAATTGTTAAAAAAAATCTTATATTGTAAATCCCTGCCATGGCAGCGATTTCATTCAAAAAAAAAAATTTAAAAAATTATTAATTTAGCAAATCGCTGGTGTTGCAGCGATTTTGCTTTTTCCGGCGAGCAAAATCGTTGCTCTACCAGCGATTTTGCCATTTTGGTTAAATTTAAAATTTATATATCGTTTTAAAATTTTTGTTAATATTTTATACTCATTAGGCTCCGGACTCTGTTATATCAGCCCAAGATTCATGCACAAATTGGGTAATTGGTTTTCGAGTTGGACCTTATAATATATCAAAAAGTAATAATAATAATCGAACGTAATTAAAAGTTGAATCCAATTCAAATTGGATTTTGCTTTTATTAAATTATACTATAATTAACAGTATTTGTTTTCCTAATATTATTATAATACGGTTTCAGAATTTTATTGGGATTTGGATTTTCGATGACTTCTTAATTATATTTCATTTTTGTTATATCAATATAATGGAAAAATAGATTGAAAATATTAGTCAGAGTTAATTGACTCTAAAAACAGAAAACCATGACAATTAAAAATAAATGGATATGATATTTTGCTTCTAATAAATTTATAAATTATTTCCAAAAATAGTTTTTTACTTTAATTTGTCGCTTTAATGTATTAAAGGAAATTATTTTTCTTATTTTATCCTTACTGTTAATTATTTATTCCTTAAATTATTTTTCAAGACTTAAAATAAGTCAATTGATATGTGTATTATGATAAAAAGTAGAGAAAATTGTATATAATGGCAAATTAATAAATCAAATTAATTGTTATAACCATCCTTTGATTTAATTGTGTCCCGTAACAAACTGTTTGTCAGTCACGTCTCTCCCTCAAACTCTCGCTCGCCACTCTCCTCTCTCGCTCCATATCTCGCTCGCTTCCTCTCCCTTTTATACAAACACAAGTGTATAAAATATGTTTCTATTTGTATAAAGCAGAGAAAATTGTATAAATATATATTTTTGTTCCCCTCTCTCCCCTCTTTCAGATCTCGCTCGCCACTCTCCCTAATCTTGCTCGTCATCCTCGCCTCTCTCGCTTATACAAACAGAAGCGAAATGTATAAATTGCGTTTCTGTTTGTATAAAGCGAGAGAAAATTATATATACACATGCAATTACATATATTTTCGTCCTATACACTTATAATTATACAATAAAAATACTCCCCTGCTCAATTTCTTTTGCCTTTCTCTCTTTCTCGTTTTATACAAATTCAAATTGTATATAATTTCGCTCTTTCTTATTTTATACAATTCGATTCAATTGTATATTCCCTGCCCAAGTCTCTTTTGCCTTTCTCTCTTCCTCATTTTATACAAATTCAAATTGTATATAATCGTTCTATACACTTATAATTATACAATTCATTTTTATACAATTCTCTGCCCAAGTCTCTTTCTCTTTCTCATTTTATACACTTCGTCCTATACAATTCACTTGAATTGTATATGTATAGCGAATTATACATTTATATGTTTGCTATCGAGTGCAGTTATGCAAACTTTGTTATAGCATACAAATATGAATTTTATGTTTGCTATATGTGAAAGTTACCCTAAAAAATACTCATATCTAGTTATGACACTGTTGAATTTACGAGCTCCAATTGTGACCTCTTGTCCATTGTTATGTATGTGACTACGTGAGTCATACGAGACAATTCACGTATGATTTGAGAGCCAAACTCCTGTACAAGGGCTCAGGCCAACACTTATACAATAGTCCGTTACTAATTGAAGGCAGACATGATGATAATGAATTATGATTGATCTAAAACCTTTTATTATTGTTATATTTGTACAAATCATTATAAACTTTTGTGATTATCATATTCCTGGTATTTTCTTAAATTAATATCTTATGTGTTGGAACAAAAAAAAATCTATCAAAACTATTCTTTTTAACAAAAAATTATATTTATCATTTTCTGCTAACCGTACCCCTACTTTGCTATTATCACCTCTCTAGTTAAAAAAATTCCAACATCACAAATTTACAAAGTAATATTTACGAAATGTTACATAAATTCAATAGCTTTTGTTCAGATTTTATATAGTAATATATATATATATATATATATATATATATTTATAAATTTAATAAATATTTAATTACAAATTTAATTATTATCATTATTATTATTTTTATTATTGTACCAACTTAAAATTACCATAAAAATTACCGTATAAATTTAAAATTTTAAATCTGTCACATATCTAATTTTCCATGAATTAGCCACTTTGATAAGTCAATGAAGTGACAAATTAATGGAAAAAGAGATAACAATTGATTTAAATATGGAATATCCGGATAAATTAAAGGATAAAATCCTCGATCAAGATTATGTATACATTGCGGCTCATTATGCACAAAGTATATATTAAAAAAGAGTGTGTGAGATATTAAAGTGACAAAAGGGTAGATTGATCAGGACAAATAAGTAAATTGTCGTTAAATTTTTAAAGATAAGGTACACATAATATTTTAAATAAATTTTACATCAAATAAAAGAGAAACATGAAGAATTTACTTTATAAAATAATTAAAAATATCTATCAATTTTAATCCTTAATTTTCGATCTGCTTTAAACAATGCATCTATGTCGAACCATAAAAAGAAGGATTCTAGAAAGCATTTTTGTTTGTGAATTAGATTCATGGACGAAGGGTTCTTCAAAGTTAGTAAAAGATCACAAAAAATATGAGACATCTTGTTTATCATACATATATATATATATATATTTGTTGTCTTTTAATTAGTTCTTTCATTGAAATTAAGGGTGTGTTTCGTATGAAGAAAAATATTTTTTAATTTTTTCATGTTTAGGTGGGTAAAATATTTTGAAAGTGTTTTTTCAAGTCAATTTATTTTTCTCAAATTTAACGAAAATGACTTTCTTTCAAAAATTAAAAAAAACATTTTTCAAAACTTTTCTCCAACTTCTAGCTAAAAAAATTTTTATTGAAAAATTAAATTTAAAGCTTATTTTTTAAAATATTTTTTCACTTCAAGCCCCCCCCCCCCCAAAAAAAATTAAATAAATAAATAAATTAATTAAAGCTTTAATTAAAAGAAAATATTTCCAGTTTGAAAATTTTATTTTCACCCGCCCCTACCCTCGACCCCCCCCCCCTAAAAAGAAAAAACTAAATTTAAAGTTTGTCTTAAAAAATACTTTCGATTTTAAATTTTTGTTTTTCACCCCCCATCCCTACCTAACCCCCTCCCCCCAACCCCACCAACCCATCCTCTCCCAAGAAAAATTAAGTTTATTTTTACAAAATATTTTCAGTTTAAATTTAAAAATTACTCTCTAGTAAATATAAAAGATATTTTCTCAAAATATTTTTCATTCATAAATCAAACACTAAAAAATCTTTTTCGAAAAATATGTTCTACTCAGCAACCAAACATGAGAAAATAAGTCAAGATTCTACTTGTTTTTCAGAAAAAACATTTTCCTTCATACCAAACATACCCCAAATATGATGGTGTTGAAGAATAAATAGTTAGGTCGATATTTTAAATATTGAGCAATTCTCTTCTCTTCAAACTAGTTTTTAAAACGTGAATTAGATCCTAAAAATTTAACATGGTATCAGAACAGTACCATCTCACCTGATATTCAGTTTCCAAACTAAATAATTGTTTATGCTCTAGATGTACGATCCAGAAAGGTGAATGGAAATGTAGAAGAATGAATTATTTTTTCATAATGATAGTTAATTTAGGCCGAAGACCTAATTTTTACTAATATGAGGATAGAAAAATAAGATTCCAAAAATGTGGTGGAATGTATTTTATGATAAGTAATTGAATTAGATTCATGGATGAAGAATTCTAGAATTATTGCCATTGGCCTAATTTTTAGTAGTGGATTTATAAAGTTTAGTTTAAACTCACTAGCTAAAATGTATTAAAATATTCCTGGCTAATTGTAAATGGTATAAAAGAAGATCCATTTTTTGCTACTAACCTTCAAATACAAGTAATTAGAAAAGCATAATTGTGACACTAATATCTGCTAATTTTCGACTATAAACACTGCATCTTTTATTTTCCATTTAAGAAAAATAAAAGATTTAAGGCTATGTTTGCTATCGAAGAAAAATATTTTAAATTTTATCATATTTAATCGGTTAAATTTTTTGAAAAATATAACCTTTATAATTGGAGCATGAAAATGAAATTGCATAAGTGAGCTCGATTGTCTCATTTCCATCCCCTTTCTCCTTCGCCATATAATATTTGCATTTATACAAAAATATATCTGAGATTATACATTTGTTTTACCTATGTACCAAACACTAAATAAGTAAGAAAATTATTTATTTTCTAAGTTTATAGTAATTTTTTTTAAAAGGCTTTAATAGCTCATATTGCTTGTCTTCTTCTCACTCTCCAATCTACACCGCATTCAATATCATAGGTATTGTCAAATTTTATAATTTATGTATTCTAAATTAGCTAGTCTTTTTAAGTAATTGAGTTCAAAATTAATAATTGTATATATTCAATAAATTTTCCAGATAAACGAGTTTGGATCAAAATCAAATTCTCCCCCGATCCCACCTCGTCCCTTAATGTTTAAATAGTTATATATGAATATTTTTGAGATAATACTAAACAAGTAACAACAAATCAATTATGTTTTAATGAAATATTTTCCTTTCATGCCAAACACACCCTTATTTCCCTTTGGAAAAAAAGAAGGGAAAAAGCTCAAATATGTCATTAAACTTTCAGAAAAGGTCATTTATGTCATCAGTTAAAAGTTTGGCTCATTTATGCCATTACCGTTAAAGAAAAGACTCATTCATGCCATTATCTTTTAACAGTGGTTTTGCAAAACCATTTTTGACACGTGGTCAATTATAATTCGGCCGCGTAATCAAATTTTTTAATTAAAAAAAAAGTCAATTTTTATTCAGAATTTTGATTTTTTTTATTAAAAAAATTGATGACGTGGCCAATTATAATTCGTCCACGTAATCAATTTATTTAATAAATAAAATTAATTCAATTTTTTTTTTTCAGAATTATAATTTTTTAAATTAAAAAAATTGATGACGTGGCTGAATTATAATTGGCCACGTGTCAAAAATGGTTTTGCAAAATCACCGTTAAAAAATAATGGCATGGAACCTTTTCTTTAACGGTAATGGCATAAATGAGCCAAACTTTTAACTGATGACATAAATGAACCTTTTCTGAAAGTTTAATTGCATATTTGAGCTTTTTCCAAAAATATAAATAAATTATATTGTAAGACAAAATAGATTAAGACAAAAGGCAATGAAGCCAATATCACAAATATGATAGAGAATAATATGTTCTTTTTCCTCATCCATACACTTCCAAAAGATTATGATTCTTAATTGATGCATTTCAAGAATCAGAATTTTATGACTAGAAAATAAAATGAAATAAAATAAACAATATATATATTTATATATATAAAGATTATATAGTACTACAATAAGATGAAATATCCTTCGACATTACAGCATTATATTATTCCAAATTATCGGACACTAGTAATTCATTTATGGTGTCACATATTAAATTCTTAGGGTCTAAGTATGTATTTTAAAAAATATCTACATAATAATAAGGTCACTTATAAAATAAAAAAAATGTTTTTTTCATTTACACATTTTTTTTTAATTTAGTATGTTTCAAAAAAATATCAATTTTAATAAAAAATCAAATTGTATAATATGACATGTGATATGTAAAGTCTTTCCTATGATAAAATTTAAAAGACATTTTAATACGTTATTTTACACCTTTAATTTAAAACTACTACTATATATTTAATTATATATCATTATTTAAATTAGGCTTAGTAGACACATCAAATAACACAGAAAAAATAACTTACCTTGCTGTATTATTTTAAAATACATATATTGATAGTACCAAAAAAAATCTTTATATACTATAATACATGTATTATCTCATATTAGAAAAGGCATGTTTTAACATGCCTGCTTCATTGCTTTTAGGGGTATTTGTGTCTTTTCAGTTCTCTATTAAGAGTACGTGTCTTCTTCCCATGTCATCAGTTTTTACATTGACATTTTTTTTGAATTAGTACGTAATTTTCATTTAGACACTCGAACTATGGCTTGTTTCAATTAAGCAGTTGAATACATGATAAACTTTTCTATATTAGATACTTTCAGTTTAAATTTTGAAAATTATTTTGTGCAATAGAATAAAGTCTATAATATAAAAAAATAATATATTTTATATGGTTAACTTATCTACATAATATAACATGATGTGCAAACATATGCTCAACTATAACAAATCACAGTTCAAATTTCTAAATAAAATTTATGAAATTTAAAAAATTATCGATATATGTATTTTTTTTCATGCAGACATGCATGCAGCTGGCTAGGCACTAAAATTATCAAAGATTATTGTTCCTAAATACATGTGTATTCAAGAATCTAAATATTCTAATCCATAACCTCCCATGTTCTTTCTAAATTATGGGGTAGGCATACCAAAATTATGCAAAGATAAAAGCATATACTTAAAAAAAAAAATACATGGTAGCCATAAATTATGCTACTTAAAAAAAAAAAAAAGTTTAAAGTTGTCATGGAATTAAGTACATTAATGAAAAAAGCATATGCTATAAATGAATCATTTATCCATATATATCCATTTAATTTTAAAAATGAGAAGAAAAAAATTCACTTTTAAGTCAAGGGAAATATAATTAGGGATATTCTCTTTATTGATATAATATGAATGGCATGCAATCACAATCCAAGAATCATATGCTTAAAGAATTTGGTTACTTTGAAGCTTAAATAATACATTATATATATATTTGTGAATTTTGAAGAATATAATTTATTTATTTTTTGAATTAATGTTTTTTCTTTTAAAAAAAAACACATCATGTAGCCCTTGGTGTGGGAGAACTTATCGTCAAACATAAGGAATTATATTTGTCATTTTCTCACATTTTGCGTAGTGATTACTGCATAAATTAAATTGTCATATTTCGTCATCGTAAAATTAGGCTATGTTCTCTTTGTTTACGATTATGAGTCTGACTCTTATAATCATAAAGATTAATCTCGTTAACTTTTCTTTTCGAAAATTCAATTCGGAAAGGTATGACTTACCCGTTTGTGACCATTTGGAACACAAACGGACAAATCGAATGGGTTGGAATTGCACTAAATTTTTAAAAAAAAATTTGACCTAAATGGATTCCACATAATATATATAATGTAAAAGTAAAAAAATTTCATAAAGTTATATAATCAAAAAGACAGTCACTAACCAATTGAAAACTTTCACTAAAGGTACTGTCTTCTTTTTTCTTTTTTTTTTTTTCTAAAAATATTTTAGTGCACAAAATTAAATTTAACTCTCTTTACTATATATATATATATATATATATATATATATATATATAAGGGTGGAATATAGCTTAAAAGGCAAATTTATTTTATCATTCGAATACCATAACTTGTTTAAAATTACTTTATCTTTTCCAATTAATTGTCTGAACAAGTTCAAAATACGAGAGTTAAAACACTTATAATTTAAACTATATGAATTTAGAAATATACACTCTTTAAATTTTATAAACAAAATTTACACAATTGAAAACTACGAAAAAAGTACTACTAATCAGCACAACTAATGGTTCATGAATATTTTTTAAAATGTTGATCCTTTAAACCACAACACCTTTGCATAAAATGAGCTCGAAGGAATAGTATTTTAAACACCTCAAAAATCATGAGTTTCTCTTAAGGCATTGATGATATTGATGAAATCAATGGTGGATCACGACTTCAAAAATCATGACAATTCAATAACTTTTGCTATATGAAGTTAAGGCGTTGATGATACTGATGAAATCAATGGTGGATTTAATACAATTCTATGAATCATGACAATTCAATATCTTTTGCTATATGAACTTAAGGTGTGATGATACCAATGAAATCAATGATGGATCTAATACGACTTCATGAATCATGACAATTTAATAACTTTTGCTATATGAACTTAAGGAGTTGATGATACTGATGAAATCAATGGTGGATTTGATGCAAATTCATGAGCCATGACAACTCAATAGCTATTGCTATATGAATCCACAAATTTCAAAATTCTGAATCTATTTCTAAATAAAACTTTATTAAATTACAGACGAAGATACTAAGAAGAAGATACTAAAACAAAACAAGTAAAAATGTCTTTAAGTTATATATATATATATATAAATTATCTCAACTCAGAGATATGCAATGATTACAATTTACATGCGTGGTAATTATTTGACAAGATATATAGAAAACGTACGTAAGAGGGCCTAGCAATAAAAACCAAATTTAGAAATGCAATCCAACTCATGTCCATTATTCTACTAGTCTGTCATTGGCTTAAATTTTTAAACGAGTCACTTAGATACGCGGAATAATGTTAGATATGGTAATATAAGTTTGAAATAACATTTATATTCGTATTTAATTGACGGTTGATAGATTTATATCGTCAATTAACTGTAGTATAGATTTTATTTCAGACTTAATCATAAGATATTTCATCTTGTTCCATTCAATTTAATTGATTTCTCACAATTTATTTTTATTTGTGTAGTTATTATTTCTCCATGTTTGATATTTTATTGTGTAACCATTTTTAAAGAACTTTTGTAATTCTCTTATTGTTATATTGGAGCTATTTGAATGGTTTTCACGTTAAATTTGGTATTTTTTATTTTCTTTCCGTCATAACATTTTGGTACATGTGTTGAAGTGAGATACAACAGAATTAAGTTTGAGATAAAATTATACGGTATTTGATTTACGATATAAATTTATACTGTCAAATCAAATGCAGTACGAGTTTTCTCTCAGACTTAATTATGAGATATCTCATCTTATTTTATCCCATCTGTCCATTGAAATAAATTGATATCAAGATTATAATCTCAAAACTATAATCTCATTTCGCGGATCAAGCGAACTCTATGACAATATAGCATCGTGCCTATTTTTATTTTTATTTTTCTTCTATTCTATTTTCCCCTAACTTTGCAAGTGTTAATGTCCTTTCACCAAACTAATTGTCCTTCATTGTAAACCCTTCACTTAGAATAGTATTTTATTTAACTGTTTTGTACTAATATTTTGGAACCTCAACGTCAGCCTATATATTTTTCTACAACGTCATATCATTTTTTTTTGACAATAGAGAAATTTCTGACGGTTAAGGTGTAAGATTCGAGACTCATAAAATAATCCATCCTTTTATCCTTCTCGATTTGTTGAAGCTTATCATATATGATTATCTTATTTTTAAAAATTAATGATTAGTCAGAATCGATATATGCTTATTTACTTAATTATATTCTCTAACACGACTAAATGTTATAAATTATCATATTTGTTTTTTTGGGCATGATTTGATGAGTTAAATTTTGAGGCCATTTTAATAATTGGTGCATATAGTTTTTCGAAGTTAAAAGTGAAATCAATCATATGATAAATGGATGTGAAAATTTTGTCACGATATATATATGTTGAGGATTACTTAAAAGGAAATAAAATTAATCACATCATTGAAAATTGGAGAGAATAAATGCAACCATATTGCATGTGTTAAATGGATATATATTATAAGTAGAAAAGAAAAAATTGGTTATTAATTCTTCATATGTTTAATTTTGTGTCCTAGATTGTTGTTATAACCTATTTTTATTTTTGGTATTTGGTATTCGTATTAGAGTCCATCTATTTCAAATTCGTACAGCGTAAGATGCTAGTTGGAGGCTGAAACGTTCCTCTGCTTCAATTTATTTGTCCCATTTTTAAATTTGGTGGAATAATTATAACCTTCTATAAGCTTAATTAATTTAGTAAACATATAGTTAATTTCATGAATGAAATGATATATAAAAAAAAATCATGAATATCATGTTTGGCCTAAAATACTTGTGTTTTAAAGAGTTTTTTTAATATATATTAAAGTTAAGTTATTTTCCCATGCGAGTCCAACATTAATCCTACAAGATACAATATTCCACCATGTATAGTGCGATTTAGTCAGACTATAATATAAATATGAACATCCTATAAAATTAAATTTTAGCTATTAATTTTTTTTCTTAGATTATATTATATTAAGAATATCACTAACTAATATAAAGTATACTCTCATTTAAAAAAACTAACATTAAGCGTTTAGAGAAAACACATTTTTTATTAATTAGTGATATTCTCGACATACTACAAATACAACATGAAGTATATTATTCTTGTTCAATCATCCAATAATGGTATATATATTATTCTATACATTATAATATCTACTTATTGAAATAGTTATTCTTCACTTATAGTGAGGAACAAATTAAGTACTTGTTCCCTTGCTAGTTGTAACAACAACTTGACTATAAGTGTCTTTGGTTCAATATTGTATACATATCAACCTCAAATTAAACTCTCAAGAGATCGTGAAAACGACTCGATTAGATGTCGTGTACATATATCTGATATTCAAAATTCACTTTTCTGATTAGTTTTTACTTCACATTGTGTATGATCGTTTTAAGGAAAAATATGTTATCTGCTAGATATTTTTTGACGATAATGAAGCTTATTCTCCGTAGCTAATAATGTAAACTCAATTATTTTGGTTCTTTTTTCAGATTTTATCTAGTGTAACACTAAATATAAAATATACATAAAACCATATTCCTCTCTTGTCATCCAATGGGATATTCCATTATTTTCTACGTATTTTCGAATAGTACTTATTCTTCAGCACTAATTCTCTGATTTAAACATGACAACTTTTTCAAATATATATTTTAATTGTTATCTAGTATTTAAAGTTGATTATCCAATTAGTTTATATTTGGGTTAGGACGGAGAGATCTTATCTGTCCCACTTAAGAGTTGATATGACAATTTAATATGACATTTGAGTTTAATTTAATTTTTAAAATTTACTCAAAATTCGAGGGAAGAATTGTCCAAGTCGATATATAAGCAGATCATCGGTTCATTTCTTAATTAATGTGGAACTTCAACCCACTCTGACACCCGTTCTTCACGTCTAGGGCCAAAATGGAGCACGGATCGAAAGCCCAAATAATAGGAATGAACTTGACTCTAATACCATGTAAAAAAACGACCACATGAGCCTAATTACTCAACTTCAAAAACTAGTTTACAAGGGTATATTATGTTCAAGTCGTTATAAACAAACCACTAATTCATTGCCCAACTAATATATGTTATATCTGAAAAATCCCAAGTAAAGGGGATAAAAATGACTCGACATTGTTTATATATCTCACTCTAGAGATATAATAAAATTATACTCCATATAAGCTAATTAATCATCAAACACGATACATGATTTATAATCATATCTAAAATGTCATGTAAATCGAGACAGACATAAAAAATTTCTAAATTACCACATACGCTAGTGACACGTGTGAATAAAACGACATATATGCCACGTGTAATTACCCTCCATCCGTACTAGTAGATCTGTCATCACTACATATATGTGGGACAAATATATTGGAATATAAACAAGAACGTATCTTAGAGTCATCCCACCTGAGAGATGGAGCTCTCAATTTTCCACATCGATACGATCGTCCGTTTGACCATGAATAATTTTTATTTTGTTATAATATTTTAAAATATAATTTGAAAATTTTTATATTATTTTCATATTTTCCAAAGTTGCAACCATGTCTAGATACATTTTTTTTAATTTCATATTTTTTATGTTCGAACGTTAAAGATAAAATCAAACACAGCTACGAATCTGGAATATTTTTCTTTTGTTGTAACTTAGCTTGTAGATAGGCATATTATATCATGCTGACAATTTGGTGGGAATTTCGTGGCATGTGATATATAATATAAAGCCACTACTATTTTTTTCTCCTTTTAACCTTTTATATATTTTTGAATAATCATAATATTCGAATCATGTTTATATTTATGTTAATTATTTTAATAAAATGTACTACTTTTGGTCCACACAAATAAATCTTTTATAAATGAAAAAGAAATTAATATGGATCGCCTTATAACGTATTTTTGGGTGTGTTTATTAGTAGGGAGAGATATATTTTCAATTAATTTTACTAATCGATCATGAATAACTTAAATAAAAATATTTTTCTTTATTCAAATGCACTTTTGTCTTTGATGGTTCTCCATTTACAATTTTCTGTAATCGTGAAATTATATTATATTATTTTCAATTATTATAAATCATCCAAAAATTGAAAATGAATTATTACTTAATAATGAAGATAAAATAGATATAGAAAAATAAATTATATCTTAATTTTTAAAATTGAACAAGTAAAAATAAATTGATGGAGCATATAATAGTAAAAGTTCCAGCATAATGGTTGTTTAATTTGATTCTCATGCATAATTGTGTCCATCAATATTTTATTCTTAAATATCAACATGTGTCCTTGTAATTAATTAAATAACTTATTATATGCTTGATTAAAGCTGTTAAATATAAATTGATTGCAAAAATTTCTAAAATAATCATAGAGAGCAAGGCTAACCATTTATTTTAATAAGACTACTATTAAAATTGTTAAGATCATCTTTTTATCAACCAAAACTTTATCTTTTGATGGTTTTATCACTTTATTATTTATATAAGAAAAACTAACAAAACACAAATTAAAGCAACTTAAAGAAAAAGAAATATGACTTTAGAATCAAACCAAGAAATACAACCTAAAAAAAGCTTATGAGAAAAATATAAAATAAAATTCCTTTCAAGATACAATGACAAAAATGCATTAAAAACATAAATAGATAAGATCTTTTTTGTAGAAGAAAGTGGAGAGATTTAGGGGATTCTTTTCTTTTTTAAAAATATTGAAAAATAATTTTTACTAATTTCCAAAAATGTAGTTAAATAGTTATATTAATTATATTTATTTAAAAAGAGAGAGATAGAGAGAGAAGCTGTTTCTATTTTTGCTCCGATAATTACCATATTTTTTTAAAAACAAAACCAATACAAATAATCCTAATATCTTACGCAAAAAAAAAACAAAAAAAAAACTTGCAAATTGTAATTAAATTGTTATTTTCAATAACTATTGAAGATTTGTTTATAACTAGTAATATAAAGTCTTAAATACATAGCGTGATTTTTTTAATTTTCAAAACAAAAAATAGACAGACAAATTTTATAGCTAAATAAAACAACTCATCGTTAATATTATTTAGAAATTAATTAACTATACATAATCAAAAAAATATTATATAAGATACGAATAATATTGCCAAAAATAAGAAATTTATAACTAATTTTTTCCATTTTTTAGAAGTAATATACACTTTGCATATCAGATCACTCCATGTCTAAACTCTAAATAAATAAATAAATATATAAACACCCCAAAAAGCAACAAAGTAAATACTATATATATATATATATATATCGGTCCTCGCTTCGCCAAAAAATATTTAGAATATGTGTTGCATTAATTCAAATTGTAGGAAATGAACGATACATTTTCGTATCTCTTTAAAAATATCGACGGAACTCACAAATTCTCCTCAATAGTTATGTATTTAGGGAAATCCTACTAAACATTTGGGAGAAATTAATAGCCAGAATGACACTTTTTCTTCCCTAGAAAATTAGGTTTTTCAGTATAAAGTATATAAAGATAAAGTAGTAGTCCTACTTACATTGTTAGATTTCACTTAAAAAAACTTTTTCCAACTTATATACATAATTAATATTCAAATTTGCTTATCATATATTAATGTTGATCATCAATAATATTAATGATCATCAATTCATCATTAATATATTATTAGTTGTTTCTTTACCTTGATTATCATATTATTTTACTGTTGCTACGACTCTCTTCAACATTATTTTCAGCTTTAACTCCTTCAGTACTATATTTAATCTTAATATGTTTTTATCTAGACCGAAGATTTATCAAAAATGATCTCTTCGTCTTCACAAAATATGAGTAATTAAAACTTTGTACTCTTCTCACTATTAATTGCCGCTAAATATGTATTTTTAGTGACAATTAGGTATATATGTTCCTAAAGTCTTTAGCGACATTGGTTCTAATGACACTTAACTAATGACAGTAAAGACATTAACACTCTTTATTAATATTAATATTTAATATCGCTAAAAATTATTTTTATTATAGTGTCCTTAGACACTATTTGTAAAATTCATCGAATATATTATTGATATGGGATGTGTTATTGCATCAAATGAAACCAACATTGTTAAAGTAATAAATTTGGATGGTCATTATTAGAGGGTCAATAAAGAGGATGTCAAAAAAAAAATGATTGATTAGCAATTATTTGGAAAAATGGCCTAAAAAGTTCTAAACATTGAATGCCAACACTAACTTTTAATACAACACAACAAAATCTTTTATTTTTTTTGTTAGTGAAAGTAGAGAAAAGAGGGTAACATTACTAAAAAACAAAGTAGTAATCTTTTTAATCATCTTAAATGTAAGTGGAAATCAGTCTAGTCTAATTAGAGTTAAGCTATGTGTTTATGCTAATTTTATTTTGGCCAGTAAACAACATTTTCAATAAGAAATTCGATTAATTAAAATAAACTTTATGTTTTTCACCTGGTGTTCAATATCTATATTAGAGTTATACTATATCCGAATTCGCGCCGTAAAATCCCACATTAAGGGTTAGAATGCTCTCTTACAAAGGCGACTCCATGCCCAGGTGAACTTGAACACGAGACCTCTAGTTAAGGATAAGTAACTAACGGTAAACTTTTGAATTTAAAAAAATTGTAATTTAAATTTCGTCCACCACTTATTGGATTTCTTTTTTCTCTTTTTTTTTCTTTTTGTCCAACCATCTGATATTCGAAATTCACTGACCTGATAAATAGATGAAACATAATATATTATTAGGAGAGTCGAATCAAGTTAAGACCTCTAGTTAAGAGTAACGGAATCACATCCATCACACCACATCCGATAACATTCACTTGATTTCTTCGTGACAAATTAAGTGTGTATTACGTGATGTACTTTAAACGTTATGAAAAGTTGTAAAAAAAAAAAAAACTGAAATTTTACTAAAGTACAAGAAAGAAATAAAGGGTAGTAAAGTTAGTACCATGTTTGTTTTTACATTTTTTATAATATAAAATGTAAAATCACTAATATAAAATGTATTATCACAAGTGGAATGAGCATAGTATAACCATTGGATATTATTTGAATTGTGCTGTTTAGAATCTTGTACCATTTAAAAAATAATAATAATAATTAAATTCCTTTTTCCCTCTCCTTAAATATTTCAATATTTTCCTTCATTCCAAACACACTTCACTTGCATTTTTTTGCCATTTTCATTGCACTTTTGTTATACTAAAAAAAAAATGGTGAAATTTTCTAAACAATTTGAAGGACAATTAATTCCTGAATGGAAAGAAGCTTTTGTTGATTATTGGCAATTGAAAAAAGATATCAAGAAAATTCATCTTCTTAACAACAATGTCAATAACGCGAATAAAGAGAGTTCTGTTTCGCGTAACATTTATACCTCTCTTAGAAAATTACCTTTGTTTGGACCTCAACGTCGCGAACATGGGATCATTCAAGTACTTGATCACCCTTTATGCTATTTTTGTTCTATTTCCTAATTTGTTAACTTGTTTTTTAACGTGGATTTTTGATTGATATTAGGTTCATACGAAGATTGGACAAACGTTGAGTAAAGGAGATATGTATGAAACCGAATTGTTGGAGCAATTTGCTGATACTGAATCTGCTGCTGAGTTTTTCGCGCTTTTAGACTTTCAACTAAACAAAGTGAATCAGTTTTTTCGAACAAAGGAGAAGGAATTTTTCGAAAGAGGAGAGTGTTTGAAGAAGCAAATGGAGATTCTTGTTGAGCTCAAAGATGCATTGATCAAACAACAATATGATAAAGGAACTTCTTCAGGCCAAAATATCAAAGAGGATGAGTTAATCTCAGCCACCATTTCTTGTGGTAACATAGCTTCTTCTTCCCCTGTTTTCACTCTGTTTCGTGTTATTTTTGTTAATGCTCGTCCACGTTGCTCAGACTCTTCAACAAATACAGTTGCATGTATGTCGGATTCTTCCAAAACCATGCATGTTGTAGATATCCGACACTGGTGTGACAACATTTTTCTGAGGGTCTGAGCAATATCTTTTTTGGTTTGGAACTCACATTTTGGGGCCTAGACTAATCACTCTGGACTCGAAACTGATACCTCTGGTTAAGGATGCTGGGATATTATTTATCTCATCGCAATCCTCGTTTGTTTACATTTTCATAATTGAACATAAGGAGTAATACTTTTTTTTGTTCTTGAGATTTTTTACTTTGCATTCAAATATTCTTAGCATTTATTCATACTTTCTAAGTTGTTATATGATTGATTTTGATTTTATTATCATATATAGAGGATATAGGAATCTAGAGATCAAATTCATGATATATATACTATTCCTCAATCCTCCAAGTTGAAGAAAAATGTTATCTAAGCGAATTTATACCACTAGACAGAGTGTCTATCGACTTTTTATTAATAACATAAAATCCTCGGGAGAAGTACAGGGGGCTAGGGCCCCTTTTGCTCCCTTGGTGATTCGAACTCGCAACCTTCGAGTTGGAAGTGAGGGATGTTTACTATCCGAGCAACTCCCTCTCGTCAGGACTTACCTTACCAATACTAATGAATTTTGTTTCTTTTTGGCAACAGATGAAGAGTCCACCAAAGACGGAACAGAACAAGAACAGGACATTGAGAACTCAATAGATCAAGTGATACTAGACTCTCCAAGATCAAATGAGCTAGGCAATCCAACTAACATCAATACAGAAGACAATAAGTCGAAGAGTTCATCTGAACGCGTGATAAATTCCCAGGGAAAAAGCTTAAAGATCCACATTCCTCTAACGAATCCAACACGAACATTCTCAGCTATAACTTACTTGCTTAGGGATGATATGATCAATCAATCTTCCAAGAAATGTGGTCCTAATGGACGAAAAAAGTTGCACATCAATAGAACAAAGCTAAAACACGCGGAGAAGATGATTAGAGGAGCCTTCATTGAGCTCTACAAGGGACTAGGATACCTTAAAACTTATCGGTATGTTACTCTAGTAACTACTCGTTCGATATACAATTAGTTTTCTTTTTACTTAACAATTTAACATGTTGAAATCTTTATAGGAACTTGAACATGCTTGCTTTTGTAAAGATCTTGAAGAAATTTGACAAAGTAAGTGTTTATCTCTTCATACTTAAAAACTTTTACTATGTCTTAAGTTAACTTTTTTTCCTTTTTTTACATAGGTTACAAACAAACAAGTCCTTCCTATTTATCTAAGAGTTGTGGAGAGTTCTTACTTCAACAGTTCAGACAAGGTAAATGAAACTTTTTTAACATGAAAAATGTAGCAACATGACATTGTTTGTGTTAGGTGTTGTTTGGTACTAAATTCCAAATAGATATCCCATCATAAGATTATTCTTAGACAGTACTAAGTGGTCATATATTAAAGAGGAGAAATTCTACAAAAGTAATAGCTTTATAGTATATGATAAGATATTGTTGTCTCACACATTATACATTTTTTGTTACATAGGCTTTGAAGTTGGCTGATGATGTTGAGGAGATTTTCATCAAACACTTTGCTGAAGATGATAAAAAGAAGGCTATGAAGTACTTAAAGCCAACTCAGAAAAAAGAATCTCATGCTGTTACATTTTTCATCGGTGAGTACGTTGAAAAATCATATTATATATTCATATATCGTAAATGATTAAAATTCTGTCTCCGACACGGATTGAAAGGACCTAGAAGGAAACATCCAAGATATAATATAATATAACATAAGTGGCTTTTGTTTAAGTTACCACTTCTTTTATTGGATAGCCAAATAAAAACAAAGAGTCTATCAACATAAAAAAAGGCCATGTGATGCAAAAGTAGACTAAAGGGTCCACTTTTTTTCAGCAGTGGAGGACAATGAAATCCTCATTTTAGGTCATTATCATGTAATTGACCAATATTATGTTCAAACTTTTAAAGAACTTTCTAAGTGTTCAAAAGACAATAGTGTTTTGCTTTTCTAAGGTTTGTAGTACCTTTCGTGTTCTCGATAGTCTATGTTACTCAGACTCTTCAAAAATGTTTGAAGGGTGTGTGACGAATCCTCCAAAAGTTACACATTTTTGGAGGATCTGACACTGGTGTTACAGCATGTTTCGAGAGCCCGAGCAACATAGGCCAAAATGAAACTTGTAACACTGACCTAATGTTGAAAAAACAATGGAAAATGGAACAAGATGATGTTGATCTAATTTGAACTACTAAATAGCGACTGATATTGGCCTTCGAAAACAGGTTTATTCGGAGGATGTTTCATAGCACTTTTAGTTGGATATGTGATCGTGGCTCATATAACAGGACTGTATAGACCTAAATCTGATACAATCTACATGGAAACTGTCTATCCTGTTCTCAGGCAAGACGTTCGATTATGTTTCAAACAATTTAAATGTTATTTAACTCGTAAAGTTTTACTTTGAAACATCTAATGGAAACTACACTGATGATGATGCAGCATGTTCAGCTTAATGTTCTTGCACTTCTTTCTGTATGGATGCAACATATTTATGTGGCGAAAGACTCGTGTAAACTATAGCTTCATCTTTGAGCTAGCTCAAACTAAGGAACTCAAGTATAGAGATGTGTTCCTTATATGTACTACATTGATGACTGCTGTTATCGGAGTCCTGTTTCTTCATCTAACACTTGTAGCTAAAGGGTATTCCTATAATCAAATTCAAGCAATTCCTGCCCTCCTATTATTGGTAATTTTCTTACTATTAACCAAAAAAAATCGATTTTTTCTCCCTATTTTGGCTCAATATATGTGTTAAGTATAATCACAATTGTTTTTCACAGGTCTTTATTTTGCTGCTGGTGTGCCCATTCAACATCATATACAAATCTAGCCGTTATCGATTCATTCGTGTTATAAGGAACATCATGTTTTCACCTTTGTATAAGGTTGTCATGTTAGACTTCTTCATGGCTGATCAACTTTGTAGCCAGGTTAGCAAGAAACATCACTGCATTAAATAGGCATAAATACATCCACGAACGCTCAAATTTGACCTCAACTGACAAATAAGCACTCCAACTTTGAGAGTGCACAATGTCAACTAAACACCCCAACTCGTCCCCAATATGTCTCAAGAACATCTGATGCTGACATGACATGTAAATTTTGGAGATGGATGATCATTTTGTTCATCTGACACAGTGGAGACGAGTTGAGGTGTCTAGATATGCATACTCAAAGTTAGAGTGTTTACTTGCCAGCTGAGGCCAAGTTTGAATGTCTGTTTTAAGTATCATTCTTTCAGTACTATTAAACATATCGAACATTTTCTGATGTTAGTTTTCGTTACCTAAACAGGTACCAATGCTACGAAACCTTGAATATGTAGCATGCTATTACATAACAGGAAGTTACAAAAATCAAGATTATGGATACTGTATGAGGACAAAATATTATAGAGACCTTGCTTATGCAGTTTCATTTTTGCCATATTACTGGAGAGCAATGCAGGTTTTTTAACAACTTCCCTTTTCAAGATTTGAACTTTTTGATTGATTTGCATAGAAAAAACTAAAACGAATACGATATATTTGCAGTGTGCACGAAGATGGTTCGATGAAGGACACAAAAGCCACCTAATCAACTTAGGAAAATATGTGTCTGCAATGTTGGCTGCTGGTGCAAAAGTTGCATATGAAAAAGAAAAAAATATGGGATGGCTTTGTTTAGTTATAGTAATGTCAAGTGTTGCAACTGTGTATCAATTATACTGGGATTTTGTTAAAGATTGGGGCTTGCTTCAATGTCATTCAAAGAATCCATGGTTAAGGAATGAATTGATGCTACGACGAAAATTTATCTACTACTTCTCTATGGTAAAAAAACTACGTTCAGACTTTTCTAAAATGTTGTCGTACATGTGTTACATCCTCAAAAAAAAAAAATGCACTATTTTTGGAGGATCAGACGTATACTAGTCGTCGTGTTTTTGAAATGTGTTATGTTTGTTGTAGGGATTGAACCTTGTGTTGAGACTAGCATGGTTACAAACAGTACTTCATTACAATTTTGGAACTGTAGACTACAGGGTAACAGGGCTATTTTTAGCAGCCCTTGAAGTTATTAGAAGAGGACATTGGAATTATTACAGGTGATTTTCGATATCTAGATTAATATTGTCAGTGTATATAAGTTAAAGTAGCGTATTTTTTTTTTCTAATATGGACATTGTTTTCAATTCTTTATAACAGGTTGGAGAATGAGCATCTAAATAATGCAGGGAAATTTAGAGCTGTTAAGACAGTGCCACTTCCTTTTCATGAAGTAGATGAACAAGATTGAATTATTCCAATTTGCAACAAAAAAAAAAGTTATCATATTGAACAAGTTGATAAATTTTCAAATTGTTCTCTATTCCTTTTTTTTCGATATTTTGGTTGGCCGGTGTAATATGTTCTATTTCTATCTAGGAAATAATCCACACTTGTAAAATATATAAATTCTTCTCATGCGAATGAAAATGACGCTCTATTTTCTGCGTCAATGTGAAATTATCTTATCCCGCACCGTAGCACCGTAACACAACATAAAAGTGATAATTTTGTGTCCAAGGAGAAATTAGTTTTTTTTCTTCAATTTATATACTTGGAAACTCAAATATATTTCAATTTTGTAAAGAGATGAAGTGAAAAAATCAAAATAAAATCTATTTTTATTCCTTTGAACTCCTTTTCTCAATTCTTGAAAAACATTTTAAAAAATAATAATAATATATATATATATATATATATATATATATAAAGTTACACATAATTCCAATTAAGCCGCAGCTTGAGCTTTTCTCTGTTCTTGATTCTTCTTTCAATGGCTATTTCCATAACAGGAAGCAGCAAAATCTTCCATAATTTCAATCCTTGTAGTTCTTTATCTGTTAGCAGCACCAAAACACATGTGCCCATTTGTTCTCTTCAGTTCCCTTCTTCCTTCAGACCTAATTCATATGGTTTCTGTATCAAATCTACAAGGTGAGCTTCTATGCATCATTTTTTTTTTTTCCTAATTTCATTCTTTTATTTCATGGGGTTTGTCTTTTTGGTTCTTTTTTGATGCCCCAGTTTATTGTTTGGTATAAAGATCTTAGCTTTACTGGTTTATCTTTAAAAAAGATGAACTTTAATATGTAGAGTTGATGAGTAGTGAAATATACTTACCTGGTATGTGTTACTGGTGGGAGGTGGAAGGTATTCCGTTGAATTAGTCGAGGTAAGCGAAAGCCCATGGTTATCAAGAAAAAAAAAAAGAGTTGAGTAGTGGAAGAAATGGGTTCAAATTAAGTGGAATGGAGATGAAGGATTCATATAGTTGACCTCAACTAGTTTGAGATAGGGTTATTATTTTTTTTGATTTCACCACTTTGTTGTTTGGTATAAAAATCTTAACTTTACTAGTTATATCTAAAAAAAAACTGAACTTTAATATGTAGAGTTCAGTAGTGGAAGTTAGAGTAACCTGGTGCATGTCGTTGGTGGGAGGTGACATTGGAATTAGTTGAGGTGAGCGCAATCTGGCCTGAACACCACGATTATCAAGAAAAAGAAAGAGTTGAGTAGTTGAAGAAACGGGTTTACATTAAGTAGAATGGATATAGAGGATTCATATAGTCAATATCAACTAGTTTGAGATAGCAGTGTATTATATTTTTTGATTCCCTCGTTTTGTTGCTTGGTATGAAAATCTTAACTTTACATCAATCCCCCAAAAATTGAACTTTATTATTAGAGTTGAGTAGTGGAAGAAACGGGTTCACATGAAGTAGAATGGATATAGAGGATTCATATAGCTAAGTCGACTTCAACTAGTTTGAGATTGAGCATATTAGTTAATATGGTTGTAGTATGTAGAACACAGTAAAATTGTGAGTGGAATGGAACAGGTCCTAATGGGGTGGAATGGATATAGATGATTTGTATAACCAACCCCAAGTGTAGTAGTAGCAGTAGTATTTGAAGCTTATGGGTTCGGGATTTTAGTCCTTTTGAGTTATTGATTTTAAATATTTGTGCATATTAAACAAATTTCTTAGAAAAATACAGGGTTTGAATCAAAATTACTGGGTTCTGCCAAATCCGTTTCCTACACTCTAGCTCCGCCCCTGGCTGCAGTACCATGTAAAAACTAGTTAAGCTGGGTCGCGTGGATGAAACAGGTCCAATTGGAGCTAAGTGTGTATGAGGATATGTATAGCTGACCACAGCTATATTGTGAATAAGGTGTAGTAGTTTTTTTCATACTAGGTGGAGTGCATGAGAATTGTGTTGGTTAGAACACTATGTTTATGTTATATATTTATGTAACAGGTCAAGTACTATTTATGGGAAGAGGAGAGCATCAGAACATTTGTCCCGGCTTCCAATTATTTCTTGTGTAGTGGAAGATAGTTCTGAAACACAACCAGACGCTGTGAATTCATCTGCTTCAAGTGATTCTTCAAAGGTACTTTTTTGCCGTTCTTTGCATGCATTGTGAACGTTTGCCTAACAATTTGGGATATCTTCACCACCAGCTAGGGGAAGTCGTTGCCACCGTGAGCCTCTAGAGTCTATACACTTAGGTACATCTTAGTAGTGGATCACCAATTATTTAGATACAAAAACACTTTGATGGGTTTTGAAGTTGAGACATCTTTGCATCTGCATCTCAACTGGTTAAAGCTATCCTAGGTTTATGCACTTCGCAAAAGAGTAGTTTTGTCTCTCTGTTGCCTAGTTTTCTGTAATGTAAGTTTTCCCTTCCTCCTTTACTAGATTTTTATGGAAAGATTGACTCTTGATGGGTGGTTTTCAGTTATCACCTTGACTCGGTACCCTTTTTTTACTTCAGATTCGAAAAGAGTAACTTAACTTCAATTGGAAGTGACATTTACACCCCTTATTTAGCGAAGAATGAATTAGATGTTCTTATTTGCAGTTACATGGAAAAAGAATTTCTACTTGCCCTTTGGCCACTCAAGTATCATTTTTTTGGGCCAAGAGAATGACTACAAAATCTCATTCAGCTTCATTCTCCTGAGGAAAGAAGCCATAAACAATAATGAATTGCTTATTCTAGTATTCTGCCATAATTCCCTTGTGCTCTCGCAACAGAATATGGAAATATAATAAGAACTCAGACAGTTCATTTTCCTGTCAGATTTCCCTCTTAATCTCTCTTACATCATAGAAGAAATCTTTTTATTAATCACTTATGTGGTACTTGTACATCTCTATCACCCCCATAGAGCTGCCACAGTTCTCTGAATCACAGTACGAAGTTTTCTTCCTCATTAACTATTTATTTTCATTCATCAAAACACACCAAGTTGGTGTGACATTTATGGAATTTTCTTTCTTGGTTTTAGTTGTTTCCTTGTCTTGATGAGAATTTCTTTTCTAGAAAAATCAGAATAAGTTCTTTGAATCAATTTCGAATTGGGATTTGTTTAATTCATTCATTTTAAGTAGGCTGCAATAATTTGATCTGAAGCTAATTGACGTGTACATTCCAATGTTCAAGTGCTCTATATTTGACATATGAAAACCAACTTTTAAATATCCATTTCCTAAATTGTAGGGATAATTTTTACTAAAGGGTAAACATAGTCTAGCTATATTTCAATTGGTAATGAGGGTGAAATATTTTGTGTCCATCTGTTTGAGAATTTAACATGTGAACTCAAAGATGCAGAACATATATGGCCTTTATCCTGAAAGAACTTCATCTCTTTCTTCTCTCTTCACATCGCCAAAATTTTAAATCTAAATTTTTCAAATAAAGCGATATATCTCAGAAGATGTTGTTTCCATTTATATTCTTTTCTCTTTCCTGTTGTTTCTTCTTTACCTCTTACCATTAGTATTGATGTGTTATTAATTTTCAATTGTCCTAGTTCAGTTCCCTTTTGCATCTCCTTTGTTTCTTTTAACATTTTCTTTGTGTATTCTTAATGAGCGGGTATCTTCTTGCAGGAAGCAGTATTTGACATGAAATTACCAAGAAGAAGTCTGTTAGCAACATTCACATGTAATGCTTGTGGTGCTCGATCTCAAAGACTGATAAACAGATTAGCGTATGAAAGAGGGACTGTGTTTATACAGGTACTTAGATTTGAGCGTCTAGTCATGCTATTAAGCTTTTGATAATTGCAAGCAAAACTAATTTTCTTACGAGATAGCAAAGTCAAATCAATCTCTCTTAATTATGTATTCACCAAGATGTTTTAGGCTATAACGCTAGATGGATGATTTAACCATTTAAGGTATTAATGGGTAATCTTCTTAAGTAGCACTTATATTATATGGTGCTTTCATTTGTTCTCCTCAATTTGAACTATTTTTCCTAAAAACATTTGGCTGAACACATAAGTTTTCAGGTAGTGGTCGCCATATCTGAGCCGTTCATTCGTTGGGGACATATGGGATCTTTTATCCCTACCTTAATGCATGAATAATTATGTTTTTTCGCTCTTGCACATTTGTACAGTAATGGGTTAACCAATCCTTTGGACTGTTGGAACTTTCGTAAGTAGTATGAGGGATTCTAATATCGATTTTCATTACATGTATGATTCAGAGTTTAACAACTCTAGTTCTGGATTCAGATATCTGGCAAATTGTTTGCATGAATACTTCTAATACCTAACTGAAATCTATAATTAAACATCTTTTGAGTATGTGGTATTTAAGTCTTATTTGCCTCTGTTTCCTTTTCAAAAAAAATTGTTAGTATAGAATATGTCAACTGAAGATTGTCATTTCAGTGTTCAGGCTGCTCTCAGTATCACAAATTAGTTGACAACCTTGGACTTGTGGTTGAGTACAACTTCAAGGAAGAAATTAGTATGGATCCAGATGCTGATCAAGATTGATTGAAGCTTAAGCTTACCTTTAGGCTCTAGCAAGAGAGTAATAGTATTGACAATGCAATTTTGTAGGTGAAAGAAAATCAATTACATTCAATGTAAAAGTCTGGATGAAAAGAATATCAATGAAATGACAACAATGAAAATCATATTGCACATTATTTTTCCTCTAAACACATAAATAGTCCCCATCTCATTTCAAAAAAATTCTTTCTGGTAATGAAACATATAGCTTTTCGTGTAATGTCTGTGGGAATCTCAGATTATGATGGCCAAAAGAATAGTCATCGCCAAACCAGCATTCATCCACATTCTAGATGCGCTTCCTTGCAGTAAAAAGGTTGCTCCATTCTGCATTCAAGCGAGAGAGAGTAAGTGATTCTATCATATTAGAGCTGTTCCTGTCTATGTACTACGCTATTTTCGAAAAATTACAGTTACCAGATGGGGAAAAACGATGGGAACGTTACCAAATTCAGAGTAGGCGATGGCGCTGGAGTCACATCCACAGAATCTTGGACGGTTGGTGGTGCTGGTGGGCTTGGCACAGTTGGTGCAGGTGCTGGCGCGTGATGGTGCTTATGCTTGTGCTTCTTTCTTTTGTGCTTGCCATGAGCTGGTGCTGGTGCGGGTGCTAACTCTGGTGCTGCTACTGGTGATACCACAGCTGGTGGAGGAGCGACTGGTGTCGGTGCTGATACTGGTGGCGCCTTTGGTGGAGACACTGGTGGTGGTACAGGTGCTGGTGATGGTGGTGTTTGTGCTGGGGCTACCTGAGGTGGCGGGACTGCTGGTGGAGAAGCAACTGGGGCAGGTGGTGGTAATACTGGTGGTTGTGATGGACTTGAGACGGGTGGGATTGGTGGAGGTTGTGGTGGTGGGGTCGTTGGAGCAGAGACGGGGGCAATTTTAGGTGGAGGTACTATTGGAGGTGGTGCTGAAGTTACTGGTGGCTGTGATGGTGCAACAGGCGTAGTGGAAGGCAGGGGTGTTGCTGCAACAGGTGTCGTAGTAGGTGGAGGCGTCGTGGTCGGTGTAGATGGTGATGCAGCTGGTGCTTGTGCATTAGCCATCACAAGCCAAATGCAAAAACTTGAAAGGTAAACCAACTTAGAAGAAGCCATTTTGTGCAGGATTTTGATTGTCAAGAGCTCTCTACTTATATACATCTACAATATTATTTTAACTTTTAAATAAGAAAAAGTGTTTGGTAGAAATGTTTTTTAGGGGAAACTTAGTTTTATGTGAATGCTACAGCATGTCTAATCATTTGTCAAAATTGGCACCAAAATTTTGTGTTTAATGTTTTTTATGTTTCTTCATCACAAGATTTATAATCCATATGAAAATATGATATTGGTCATATATTGCTATCAACTACCATCTCAAGCATCAAAAGGACCATTGTAGGTCATTTTTAAGTTAACCTATTATTTTCAATCTCTACATTGTCATAAAAAAACTTTGATGCACCAAATTTATGTAGTAAATGAACTTGGAATCTTCTCATAGTTCATTTAAGAAAACAACAATAACATATTCAGCGTAATTCCACAGGTGGTTTATGGGGAAGAGTGGAGCGTACACAGACCTTATCTCTACCTCATAGAGAGATAGAGGGGTTGTTTTCGAGTTCATTCTAGTGAGATTTACTTCATTGCAAAGAAACACAGTACAGGGAATATGTAGCTCGGTTGGTTGATTATTTGAACTTTCACCTTGTTGATTAGGTTTCGATTTCCCACCTCATAATCTTACTCGGAAAAAATAAACAAAAAAATACAGTAGAAGAAGTTTGGTAGTGGTTTTCCTCCCTTTTTTAGCAAGTTTTGTTCTTCCAGGAAAAGCAAAGCTAAGTATGATAATACCAAATGTCATAATGGTGATCAATTTTGTATTTTTTTTTTTTTTGGAGGAAATGATCTATGTCATGTTTATTACTTGGCAATGCAGCAAAGGCAAAGTGGTTAGATATTTAAATAATGTTAAATTTAACTAAATTATTGTTAATTATTATTAATCTGTGGTGTTAATACACATGGCAAATTGAAACTAATTAAACAAATGAAAACACAATTTTATTATCAAAGTATCATTTTTTTGGTGGTGGTTGTGGGTGGTGGGGGGGTTATCATGGTACTAGAGTTAAGGTCAACAAATACCAGCAAACTTTCTTGATTTTGATTTGACACATGAGCTATGCCTTGGTACACAGTCCCAATCCAAAAAAAAATAATCTACCAAACAGGTTGCTGTCTTTCTTTCATGTCATTCAACTATAAATGTGGCAATTTCCAAACTATTAATCTAGCTCTTTCAATGAACCTTTTTTCAGATTATCATAAAGGAATTGAAATTAATCAATAAAAATAAGCCACAACACTTTGATTTCAAAACACAATTGATAATCATTTATTAGTAACTTGGTAGGTGAGAAGATATCTATTTCACTTTCCTTTTCCAAACTGCTTTTGAGATGCTTTACTTGTGCCCGGAATTTATCGAAAACCTCTCTACCTTTACGAGATAAAAGAGAGTCTGTAAAAAAAAACTTCATGCCTTAAACCAGGCTAAGACAGAATTCAAGAGAACTCTTTTACAAGAGGAACCATTTGCTAGAAGTTGACATGTGAAAATAAGACAGATATGCACCAAGCAGTACAAAGTTAGTTGTAACTGACTTTACTCTTGAAATGACAATAACTTTGTTGATTAATTCAGATGTTTAAAGAACATAAGCTGTTGACAAAATCATGAACCTGAAAACCGCGAAATAGAGCGTGGAAAGAGAGTTTTGTCAATACAATTTTGTGGAGTAAGAAACAAAAAAATCACAGGCAGAACATGATATGAAACGCGTCGTGAATCTTGCTGAGGAATTTCGGATGGTGGTGTCTTGAAATGGGAAGACATGAAGGTGGTGGTGCAGAATCAGACTCCTTTTCCTTTTCCTTCTTCTTCCTTCTTAGTTGAAAGAACTGTTGCATAGCATCTGCACAGTCTGATGCCAGCACTCCACGTCGAATGGTTATGTTTGGGTGGAAAGGATGAACTGGAGCAGGAGGTTTATTTGTTGGTTCCAAGCTCTTTTCTCCATCTCCATCAGGGAAAAGCCTGAAACATTATGAATAACAAACCCTTTATCTTAAAAACCAAAAGAAGTTCTTGTGGAACGAATTATAGTGGTGTATGCAGGAGTTTTCGTAAGCAATGTCAGTATTTGAAGAAATGAACAAATGAAAAAACTACTACAGTGACAAGCAGTGACATTCTTTATATTTGTATCCACTATTTTAGTTTTAATAAAATTAACGAAAGTGGTGTCATGTGACATCACTCGAGGCAAGGTGTATCCGCCCCAGGTGAGCTGTATGTATGACTAATAACGTACATATCGAGCAAAGGTAGCAAGATAGGAGATCCAATTTGTGATCACATAGAGATATCAATGTTTTTAACCTTGTTTGATGCAAGGGAAGCAGCAGAAGAATAAGAAATAAGTAACAATGAACGGTGAAAACATACAGAAGAGGAGTCACAATAAGTACTCATGTTAAGGGTCAGAGCACTTTTGTATCTAGAGGAAGATAAATTTAGTAGCTACAAGAGTGATACTTTGGCTCACGATTTGGAACAAACAGACAATAAATGGGATCAGGTGTCATGGACAGGTATGCAAAAAAGACAATCATGAAGCACAAATTTCAAGTAGCGTGAATCAGACGGAGAGGTGTTAGTCTTCACTCTTCAGCAAGCTATGGAACTTGAGAATAAGGTAAAAAAGAAAACAAATGGAGTAGTAAGAAGTGTGGATCTGTTTTTGGACAATGACAGAATAACTAGATTTTAAGACTTGCTTCAACTAGGCACACCACGTTGTTGAGACCAAATTATCTGTACATTCTCATCTACAGCATAACATTCAGAATCTGTTATTTATCCTTTGTATTGAACAGAAACCTACATAACTCATGAATCAAAAGATTCAGCAACAATGATTAATATGAACGAGAAAGCATCACTACAATACATGTGGATCAGTTCTTAAGTTCACCAACAGAGCCCTTCGAAAGGACACAATATAACTAGCAGACCCGTGTGCTCCAGAAAAAGCCCGTTCGAATTAGCTGATCGTAAATTCACTGTTGTAATGATTCCGAAAAGCTGTAAAATGGCTAAAGTACTGTAGATGCTAGACCATGAAACTAGAAAACTGTTACAGCATGTGACAGCATAGGAAACAGTAAATATTCACTATATCTAAAGCAAACTATGGTCCTTCCATAGAATAAAGGCAAAAAAGGTGCTGTTTGACTAATATATCATGTGAAATCCTAAGCTTAAGAAATATGAATATCCTAGACTTGTAATTTGACAAAGTTCAAAAAAGTTAACACGTGCAACAAGAGATTTCTCGTAGGATATTATCTCAAGTACGCATCCGTTCTCTGAAAAATCCCACCTTTCTAACTTTGGTGGGTCCAGTGTTTTGGACGGCGAGAGGCGACAAGGGCCTGCCTCGCCACGCTCGCCGCTCGCCTTTTTGAATCGAGGCTCCAATTAATACCAAAAATTAAAAATATTTAATTGCACATATAATATTCAAAATTTCAATAGCAATTACATATATTACAAATACTATAATAATTACTATAGAAGAATTAATTTTTTTTCAAAAAAATAATGAACAGCAGTCACAACACAGTGAAAGCAGAAAACAGAGAGTGAAGAAAACAGAGGAAAAAAAAGAGTAGTGAAGGCAGGGAGCAGTGAAGAGTGAAAGAGAAAGAGACGAATGGAGCAGCAACTCGAGGGAAAGAGACGAAGAAGAGAGCAGCGACTGAGGAAGAGAAGAAGCAGCAGCGACTCGAGGAAGAGAAGAAGAGGAATACGCGAAAGTCTGATGAAAGTTTGAAAATAGAAAAAAAAAACCTAATATTATTAAGTTAAAACTTTTTTTAAAATAAAAATCAAAATGGCGACGCCATTTACGTCGCCATTGGGTCGCCTCGGGTCGCCTATTTGAGGTCGCCTCGCCTCAGTGGATAATGGCGACACAGCCTCGCCTCGCCTCGCCATTCGCCAAAGGCGCTATGGCGAGCGCCTTTCACAACACTGGGTGGGTCTAATAAGATTTGTTTACTGCTGTGAGTTTCAAAGGAAAAGGCTCCTACGTGTACTGCTAGTTTCAAACAGGAATCAGTTTCAAAGGTTTTTCTGTTGAAACCTAAGAACTACGTGTTCCAATTTTACTTTTCGAAGACCTACCAGAGTAGATGATAAATCACTTACTGGTGACTGTTTAAGCTATCAAGTGAACAAATATGTATGATCTTTCTTACCTGATCCAGCTGCCATCAGCCCCTAGGAGCTTATTTGGAGCTCCCCATACAACAGTATCAACTCTAGCTTGAAGTATTGCTCCAGCACACATAGGACATGGCTCAAGTGTTACATAAAGTGTGGTATCCTGTAGGAAAAAAAGAATCGGAAGTTGTACAAAAGAGGAGATCCACAACCTTCCTGGAATAGCATTAGATTTATTGATCAAAGAAAAGTTTGATGTTCGGGAAAGAATATCCAACTATAGCACATTTTCACCGTTTCTGATTTACTTCATTTACCAGAGGCATGTTCTTACACAGGTGTCAATTAAATCATGTACCGCATCAAAACACGACGAAGCCAAAGCATGCAAAGAAGAAAAGACAAAAGAGTATCATGGTAACCATAAGTTGAAATCTACTTATCATATTTAACTCATATTCCCCACGTACATCACATTTAACAAAGCATTATTAATTATTGAATATCTGGCTATTATAATTATTTCCCCACCTTGCCAATGCTAGTTTCTTCGAGAAAAAGAAACAGAGTAAAGAAGCGTTTGATCTATAGCATACATGAGAAAGAACGTGGTGTTAAGGATAGTAGAGGTTGCTTGCTAATTAGGTAATTGGCTACTAAATAATACTCCCTCCGTTTCAAAAAGAATGACCTCCTTTCCTTTTTAGTATGTTTCAAAAAGAATGACCTCTTTCTTTTTTTGGTAAAAACTTTCCACATGGCATGTTTAAGGCCACAAGATCAAAAGGCAATTTTGTACATTTGACCTAACTTTAATTTAGGACCCCAAGATTCAAAAGTCTTCTTTATACTCTTAAACTCCGTGCCAAGTCAAACTAGGTCATTCTTTGTGAAACGGAGGGAGTAGCTGAAAGCATTCATCTATTTTTAGTTTCACAAACGAGTACAGAACATTTTGGTAGTGCTTCTTCCTATTTTACTACCTATAACAGTACATGTTATGTGACAAATGATATTCCATATAATACAATTACCCCATGCTGTATAAAATTCAGTGTGCTAGTGTCTCAAGTACAGTAGCCATAAAAGTGCAAGGAACTACCGAAAGTCTCCATGTACGAAGTGTGCTTGAAGCCTCACGTATGCACAGCATTTCTGCATGGGCAGTAGAGTCACGCAGTTCTTCTACACTGAAACATGCATCTTTATTTGTAAACCAAAGTCTAAGGAGGAGGAAAAAAAGAAATAGGAAAAGCATGAGCTACCATGACTTACAGGTTGTATCCACGAGCAACTATTCTTCCATCATGAACCAGCACAGCCCCAACAGGTACTTCCCAATTGTCAGCAGCCTTTTTGGCTTCCATTAGTGCTTCCCTCATAAACATTTCATCAATTTTCCGCTGATCGCTTTCAAGCTTGAATGCGTCTTCCCACTCATCAAATCTGTCTTTTTCAAATTGATGGGACCTCTGAAACTTTCCGTGTCTCATTTCAGCATCTTTAACCTTAGACCCTGATACCTCACCAGAGACTGGGGAAACTGCTTGCCCTTTGCTACTGCTGGATGGAACAGCTTGTCCAATTTCTGCTATTTCTTCTACAACAGGTGATGTTCTCACCGGAGTTGAAGAAATCGGAAGCCCCCCTTCTGGGACAATTGCACCATAGATACCTTGAAAGTTTTTACCAGTAGTGTCTTCAGCAGAAGGCAGTTGAATAGTTTTAGATGGTGAGCTGCTCTGTAAAACAATTGGTGAATACGATGTGTACTTCATATGTGCCCTTGAGCTGGATGCTTCTGCAGAACTATGAGAGCGAACAATTTTCTGCCGTTGCCAGTCCAAAGATGCAGATTCTTGGTTCGGCCTTCTGATTTTTTTTGCGTTCTCAATATTATTATCCTCTGCACCAGAAAACCATGTTTCGCTACTTGTGGATTGATTAGATGAGCTCCTTCGACTAGATTTAGAGGTCAAAGTATGACGATCAGAACGAGACCATCGCAAATGAACAATATCTCCAATAATATTCCACAAGGACCTACCACTTCTCTTGACAATAGCTGTTTTGTCTTTGTCTGCATCCTCTGCTACTTGTATCTCAGGAGACTCCTGGACAGAGGGCTCAGTTACATCCCACATTTCATCTGAAGGTCCCTTAGCCCTTGAAACCAAAGAAGATTGCCTTGATTCATGCTCATTTGATTGAGAATCACCACAAACACGTTGTCCAACAACTTTTTGAGTATGTTGCTCTCCCTCATTACTTAACTTTGTCTCAGAGGTCTTAATCTCCTTCAGAATCTCAGTGTTTGAAATCTCATGCCTGACCTTCTCTACAAATTCGCCAACATAATGTGTCGAGGATTTCTGCAATCGATCAGCTGAACCAAGTGCATCTTCATGGGATGTGAAATTTGAAGACGAACCATGAACCTCATCCCTTCTGGCTTCACCATGTGTTATGTGCTGAGGTTGTGGAGGCCTATCTGAGGTAAGTTCGTGCTGTAGTGAAAAACCTCTTTGAATGCCTGAATCAGAAACTGCTTGAGTTGAAAACCCAGTCTTTGACTCCATAATTGATGAGTGTCCTGATAATACTTGGGAAGATGCTTTCGCCTCTCTTTTGTTTGCCTGTGTTACTTCAACACTGATAGTGTCACTAGAATGAGTAGTTGACGTACTCGACGCACCTAGTAGAGTTTTTTCCTCATGTGATTCCATCACTGCTTTTGTGTTTCTTGCGTCACTTATTCTGGCTTGGGAGGAGTGCTCTTTGAATTCTACTGATGACTTGTTGATAAGGTTTGTATAATCTTCCTGATTTGTCATCCTTGTCTCTGATTTCCTATGTGAAACATGATTTTTTTTTTCATCAGCTTTAGTTAGTCGTTCAGCTTTTTCTCTCGACTCAACTAACTCAGTGATCTGACTAGATTGGTGGTGCTCATTTAAGACCCTCTTCCTGAGTTCAATATCAGAGACTCCCTGAATTGCTGACTCCATCTTAATGTCATGTTTCTGGATATTAGACTCTTGATTGAACCTACGAGATCTTCTCCTATATTCATCTTCCCTTATGATGCTCCCGATTTTTTTACTATATTCTTCTCTAGCTTGCTGAATTTGAATCAAAGCCTCGTTGGAGGTTTCTTCCGTTTCATGATAAGATTTTCTTGAACTATAATCAGTTTTCGATTTAAGGCCATGACTCTCAGATGTATCAACAAATTGTTTATACTTCATATTCGTATTAGATTGTCCTGCTTGCTCATGTTGTCCAGTTGTTTTTCCCTCAAACTTTGTAATCGAGGCTGATTCTTGTTTTGTGTCATCATATTTTGTGGAGGAACCAGCAACCTGTTCAGAACTACTTCCATGAATCTGAGATATCCTCGAATTCCTCTGCATTGATTCCTTTCTTGATGCAATCTCCTCAACTGATATGTCGGTAAGCCTCTTCTCCGATTTCTTTCTCCAGTCACCAGTTGCACTATACAATCCCACTGCAGAATCATCCTTCCGTGAAACAACCCCTTGTTTAGCAGTGTAATTCCGATCTCTTTCCTCCACTGAAACACCTTCACTCCTCAAATCTCTTCCATGTTTCCTTGACAATTCTTCTTCAAAATGCTCATCCTCAATCTGCAGTTCACTGTCAAAATCAAGGTCACCTGTTGAAGAAGCAGAATAGTATGAAGAACAGCTAGAACCATTTTTCCTCAGTCTCTGCCTGTGGTCCTCCCTTCTTGAAAAACTTTCTCTCCCTTCTTCTCTTGCTCTTTCATTGTCATTCGTCCACAACAAGGAAGCTCTTTCTTCCTTCATGTGACTTGTTGCTCGGTTCTCCCTCCTAACCAATGCTTCCCTCTCTTCTTTTCTTGCTCGATCTCTATGACTCTCCCTCAACAAGGAAGCTCTTTCTTCCTCTGTATGTCTTGTTCCTCGATTCTCTCTCCTAACCAATGCTTCCCTCTCTTCTTCTCTTGTCCGATCTCTCTGACTCTCCCTCAATAAAGAAGCCCTTTCATCCTCTTTATGGTTTGTCTTTCGCCTCTCTCTCCTTAACAATGATGACCTCTCTTCTTCCCTTCTCTTCTCCTCCTTCCTCGACGGAATCACTTCATATTCATACTTATACTTCGACATACTCCCTTTAGCACCGGATTCATCCCTCTTCTTCTTACCAACATAATTACTCACACCCCCATTTTTCCTTTTCTCCGCGTCTATCCTCTTAGACGACCTTCCATTCCTCTCTCTCACACCAAACACCTCCTCATCCACATCCTCAGTCAACAAGCTAAGCATAACCTCAGCCTCATCAAACTCCGAAACGCCACTGCCACTTCCCTCACTCCCTTCCTCAAACACCAAACACCTATATCTCCCCTTCCCCCATTTCCCCCCTCTTCTACTAACACCACCATTTCCTTTCAAAGAACAAACTTTCTCATAACTACACTCCCTATCAACATCATAAACTGGAAATCTTGAATAATATCTATCTAAACCACCCAAGATCAGTTTTTTACATTGAATTAAAGTAGATTGTCTCAACCCATATAAGGAATTAGGGCAAATAGGCACTCTGTACAACATAGAAGCATTCGAAGAACAAGAACAACATGATGGAGATGATAATGAGGAATAATAAGCTAATGGGTATCTACCAAATCTATGATTAGAGCAATAAGAATTATCATAATATGAAAATGAAGATGACCCTTTACACTTTAGTGTAAGAGTTGAACTTACACAAGTGTTATACATGACTAAAGAGTATTAAAGATTGTACCTTTAATGGAAAAATCTCTTCTTTTTTCAAGATTCTGTAGAATAGGAGAAAATCCAAGTCGGAACAGTGTTGGATCAGATTGGAGAAGAGAGAGATTAGGAATTTTTGTTACCAGAAAAAAAAAAAAGATAACAGAGTTTTTTCTTGGTGGGGTGGGGTGGGGGGTGGGGTAGGGGTGGGGGCATAAGTTAATGGTAATTTTCGTATCCTAGTGATATATGACTCATATATTTATTAACGTTGAAAATATGTTATATCAAAGTATTTTAAAGAATTATTAAAGGAGTAATTTGGTGTACTAAGTTCTCGTTATATATAAGATTTGAAAAAGGATTGAACTCGTAAGGGGCTATTATATGTAATTTTGCTTTACGACGGTTGTTTTCATAGTTGAAATTGTGACTTGTGGTAACATGACAATAATATTGCAAGTTACGTAAAGGTTCTCCTGCAAAGTAGTATATAGTATGTATAGAACTATGTCACCATCAAGTTCATACTTGAAAGTATTCACACGTAAAAGATAATTTTCAGTCATATCTTTAAAAAAATAGTCATATTCATCGAGTTTTAAATTTCACTTTGTGAAACTCATGACGCTATCTTTGAATTTTACTTGTATCATACGTTTAGAAATTGAAACTCCGTGACAGCGACTATTTCTCAGTTACGAAGGGTGAAAGATGTTATTTTTTAAATTTTGCCTCTTAAACTTCCTGTGTAGTGTGTAACCAAAATGAATGGGCCGTTATTAAGGTTTGATGAAATTAACCCAATAAATTTGGGCTTCTGTTCAATAGGTTTTAGGCCCATTTTTCAGGGTTGTGGTTTCATTTTTATTGGCCCAAAATATTTGAAACGAGAACATTTTATTTGAAAAATTAAGCAATCTATAAAGGAAAAATTATCAAAATATACAACTTATTTTATTAAAAATTATTGTGTCACAAAAATAAGAGACATGACATATAAAAAATAAAACTTTAACTCAAAAGCATGTGAATCTGAGCAACTACACTATTTTATAAGAATATTTTTTACAAGTTTCTAAAGATTCAAATTCCTCAACCGAATAAAATTTAAATATATGATATACAACTACTTTAGCCTCCACTATTTTATTATGTAATATACACAATTATACTAATACTTAACCTTTAACCCCATATGTAGTAAAATAAGGTAATATAACACAAGTCAAAAGGGACACCGCGACATTAACATACACCTTAGTTTTAGTTTGTTAAAAAAAAAGATATTATGGTTACGTAGATGGTAGTTTAATGCACAAAGCATTACGTGTTCATGCAGTATATAGCAGTCATTTCTTGTTCAATTGGGATCAGAATAGGATGCACCTCGAGAATTGTGATTTAGACAATTTATCTTAATGCAAGTATTACTGGCGGATTTCATAACTCTAACACGTATCATAGAGGTCGCACATAGACAACTTAACAAATAATTCTTATCAGAGGCTCCCCTTTTTGTCATGTCACAAGTTCTTTTAAAATGTTTCGATTACTTTCACTTTTTTAAAAAATAGATGACACAATCACATCTTATGTATTTTTATGTAATAAAAGTAAGAATTTCTATTAAAAAGTATATGCTTTTTTTCATATTCTTTTTCAACAATATTGTACTACAAGGTGTCCCTATTTCACACTAGGATAAACTTTATGTTGAATTATGGACTTTAAGTTTTCGTCTATCATGTTATAACTTCTAGCAATCCTTATAAAATTTTTGGGATTCTTCGCCTTTTTAATTATAAATTTTAATTGAAAATAAATGAAATTTTGCTTTTTATACTTTCAATAGACCTATTCCGCGATTTAGTTAATCAAGTCATTTCGATTTGAATATTGAATGGTTAAATTGGAGCGACAACAGAAACTACGTATAATTTTTGATAAATTATTTTTAATTTAAAATATAATATTCAACTTTTAACAATTTATTATGGTTGACTTTTCTTTTGACCCAATAATTTATAACTTCAATTCTAGACTTCCATTTTGAAAATTCAAACATGATCATGTGAAATCAAATCAAATACTTGTCTAATGAAGACAACAACTTGAAATTTCAAAATTAGTGCTAAATTGAGTTGAAAAGAAGCAAGTCAATGTACAATTTCATATATAACATGTAATTTTGATTAGTATGCAATAATTCCCCCTAATGAGACAACCATATATATATATAGTTTCCACGTTAACTACGAATCCGATAGAATTCAATAATTTTGATTGAAATCGTATATTTGTACTAAGAATTTATTTAATATATAAAAATAATCACTGAAATCTAATAAATTGCTTGTATTAAAAACTAAAACCGTTAAATTTAAATTCTAAATCTGTCTTTATTGCTTCTATGTTTTCGTAGGGTAGATTTTGTTATTTAACTTCTATAATGCAAAAATGTATGACTAATATATAGCTCAAATTTCTTCTACTTTTACTTCTTTTTTTTATTTTTTTTTTAAAAAAATATTATAAACTGTATATGATAATATCATAATAAGATGAAATTTCATATTAACTTTGCATGAGAAGAACTAGACCAAGTCAACCTTAAAACTTTGAGCAAAGAATCATTCAAATTAAAGTACATTTTATTTTCAACAAAATTTAAACTAACTGAAAATGAAAGGAATAAAATAAATACTTTAATATTTTGATCAACAATCAACTCACCAAAAAAAAAAAGAAAATAAAGAGTGTGAGTTCTAGATCTTGTATGAGACGTATACGTAACCAATAAATAATTTGTAAAAGTATACCTTAATTAGAACTTGCCAAGAAAATAAGAGTATATATAAGAATACTCAATATTTCAAAGTCTATATATGTACTCGGAGGGTGAATTCATATTTTTAAGTTTATCGATTCAAAAATTTAAGATAAAATAATGATTGTGTGTGAAAAATGACAATTTATACATAGATATTAAATATATCTTTCTATGTCATTGCCTCTATTTTAAGAAATTGTGCTAGGATAGTCATTGAGAAACAATTCATTAGATTATCGATTATTTCACATGAATAATGATCGAATGATAAATAAAATGGATTTTACTTTAAATTAACTATATTACTTATATTCTTTAAAGATATTGATAGATACATGTGAATTCTATAATTTGTTTTTGAAAATTTTGATACAAATAATATAATATTTTAAAAAAAATTGAGTAACATAATCAATTAGTATGTTATAAAACATGGTTTGAAGTACATCAACTAGTACAAATTGACAGATAAAGTTTAGCCCATTTTTAGCATGACTAATCTTTTGTTTAATTTTTTAAGAAAATCATCATTTGTATTTCACTGTCAATACATATAATATATGATGATTGAAATGGTTAACAAAAAAAAATAAAAGTTTGACTAAGTAAACGTTATTTTTTGGTGGTGACAATCATATTGGGACAAATTAATATTAACAATATGCTAAAAAAAGCCATCATTTGTGGCGTAACGCATCAATAACTCTCACATATGGACCACATACTACTATTTAATAACCGTCGGACATTATGGTAGAGTGTTAAATACGACTTCATATTTGATCAGAAATATTAAATTCGAATATTTAATATGAAATAGTCTTTGATATAAGTAGGACTCTCCTCATTCCGCTCACTAATTCGAATTAATGGAATCCTTACACAGATACTAAATGAATTTTCTTAAAAAACAACAATAATTCATGTCACCATAAAGCACTCGTGTTTATATAGTAAATATAAATTGATGATTTTAATAGTAAAATCAATTATATGTTAAAGTGGAAATATATATATTTTTGAATCATGACTAAGTAATAAATACTAACTTCTATTTATTGATTTAACGTAAATATTGTGTGGGGTAACGGTTTCTCAATAAATCTTTAATGTATGACTTTATTTTCAAATTCTACTACTTGATTAGAGGTTTATTCTTTATGAGTTTAATTTCCAAATTTTACTAGACTTTTTTACTATATAAAAAAAAATATTTAACTTAATAAATTATATATTCACGAATCAATAAATTACACGAATATCGATAAGATTTTCAAGATTATATGCGTGTAATGTGACTTTTATTTAATTTAATAATGAGTTCAGATCTTCAACAAGATTATTATTTTACTTTAAAAAATTTAGAACACCTAAAAAGGATCAAATTTAAAAAAATAAAAAGAGTACTAGGTCAAGAATATTAGAACAAAAATATAATTACTAACCATTTAATAATGAATATTTGTTTTGAAGTTTGTGATGGAATGGGACGAGATCCTTTTAGATTTAGTACTTTTTTTCATTCTTTAATAAAAAATTAATTCTATAATATGTAAATTTAGATTTAATTAATTTTAATATAAATATTAGACATCGAGTGAAAAATTAAAAGAAATTGTTATAAATATGGTTAAACTTGAATCATGACAAATTCAAATGTGTACTTTGGTTATTTTGGACCATTGCAATAAAATAATAAACTTTATATCCTTTTTGTTTTTTAATCTATTTCTTTTTGAATTCTATATTACTCAATCATGATGTTAGTAAGTAATATATATATATTTTTTCTTCAATTATTTAATCTAATATTTTATACAACAGCAAGACATTGTTACCTGGCCAAAGATTCTATCGATATTTTCTATAATGTAAACAACCACATTAGTCGTGATTTTTATATATTATAATGTCATCAAACTTTGTTTTCAATAAAAATATGTTATTTTATTGAGAGACGGATCTACTTTATATGATAAAAATTAAATAAAATGTGATTATTTAAAGGGAAACGCTTTCATGTTCTATTTCACTCCCGGGGGTTCTTTACCCTCACGGTACTACTTCGCTATCGGTCACCCAGGAGTATTTAGCCTTGCAAGGTGGTCTTGTATAAATATACTATAATAAAAAAATATTTATTTTTTATAGCAATAATATTTCTTTTTCACTTGATCACTTTTAATTTATTTATAATACAAGTTTAATTCATATTATAAAGAATAATTTTTTATTCACATATAATACAAATTTTAATGATAGATAATTCTTTTATCACACATTTTAATACACTTATAATATAATGTGTCAAATTTTTACCAAACAAAAATAATATATTTTAAAAAACAAGTATAATTCATATATAAAGCATACATAATTCACTTTTAATACATATTACAGATTTAATATAGTATTGCTATAAATGATAATAAATAAAAAATATTATTAAAATTAGTAATTATTTATTAAAATGTATCAATTTATATAATTTTTTTCTTATTTTAATTTAAATTTAATATTATTTGTAAATATATAAATTAAAATCGTAAATCCGCCTCTCTCGATCACTTTCAAAATCCTACCATTGGAATTAGCACAACTATGACAGTACATATGCCAAGTTGGATTAGGTTTGTTTTGCTCGCCACGTATAAGAATATAATATAAAATTTTGTATATATATATTTTATTTGTTAGTCGTTTTACCTCATTTCACTCTTAATAAGAAATAAAACAAATTTAAAATAATTATATATTAAATTGCTTATATTTATTAGATGTTTTATTTTTTATAATTGGACAATTTTTAAATAAAATAGTTGTTAACACAAGGATAGAGTCGAAAATAATTATCTTAAATTCTAAAAATGATAATTATTATAATTTTTTAAATACAAAAAACAATATAAATGCAAATGAAAAGTTTTATATTAAAGAATTTTTAAATATATAGAGGTAAAATTTGGGTAATAGTTATAAATACTTTTTAATCGAGTCAAGGAATACCTGAAGAAATCCATGTAGATATCTCACGTAGAGAAATTAAGGATTTATTGATGTATTGATGATATTGATAGTATTAATCATATTGATATGTTGATCAATATTGATATATTTGTATGTTGATCAATATTAGTGGTATTGATCGTATTGATCAATAATGATTTTATTGATAGGTGATCAATTATTGATGAATTGATAAAAAATAATGTTAAGTACATACTCTTATTGAATTGTATAGTCCTAAGTTAACTATACTTAGAGTCCTACTACAATACCTATTACTAATATAATAATAATAATAATTAAATTTTAATTATACTATAATTCTAATACTAATCTAATCCTAATAATAATATAATTATAGACGAAATATAACCTAATTAACATAGGTAATCTAATCCTAGTGTGACTCTAATTCTTCAGTAGTGTTGTAACTCGCCAGTCAGCTTCCTTCGACATGTTCCTATCCTCAGCTTCCTTCTTCTTCAACACTTGTTGTAGACAAGTCAGTCAACTGCGTTGGACCTGTTCCTTTGACATATTTCAATCGTCAGTTTCCTTCATCTTCGACAATACCAATTAATAGAAATTGAAATAGAGCATTTCATTTCTTGATATAAAATTTCTAATATAAAAATTTAAATTTAATTATATTTTAATATAAATATCGAACACTCAACGAAAAATATTCAAATGATGAAAAAAAAAAGAGCACCAATTACTAGTGGGGCCGATATTGTGAGCAAAAGTTGGTACACGTTGAAATATAGAAATTATTTTAAGTCACCAACAAATCATTATCTTATTTTTATTTCTTCATATAATATAGAATATAGCAATTTAAATTATATAATTTTATATAGTGTTCTTTGAGTTTAGTCACAATTGATAAAGACGTTAATTGTTTTCTAGACTGATTACTTCACTAATATTAAAAAAGATTATTCCGTTAATAGATTTTTGGTCCTTAAGTTATTGATAATTTTTTATTTTTAATCCCTATGGTAATAAATTAAAGGTTTCCAATCTATCGAATCATCAACTTTTAATTATTTTTTTTTGTGAAATTAGTATAACCATCAATTAAAAAGTTTTTCTAGAATTAATATTTACCAATAAATTAAATATTTATAAATACAATAATATAATATATACAAAGTGTAATCCCATAAATAAAGTTAAAGAAAAATTAATATATACCTAGTGTAATCGCAAAATAAGAAGAAATAAACACATGAAGAAGTTAAAGAAAATTCAACATCTAATTCTCCTCAAGAAGATTCGAATGAATTCTGTTAGCCCTACTTAACTCCATTCCAGATAAAGAAATTGTTTTCGATAAAATTTCTGCTCAAAAGAAAAGTTGTACAATTTTTATATATGTAACGACTAACAAGAATCCATAGGGCTCTTCATATTAGTGCCATTTTCATGTAATTAAGTTCAGTTCTGCCCATTTAATTGCTCTGTTAGGTACTACTCTCTCCGTCCACAATTGTTTATCACGGTAAAGGTCATATACTTCTTTTTAGGAGAATTTAATATAAGGTTTAATTTGGTTAATAGTTCTATTATAGCAAGAATATTAAAAGTCTACGTAACTTTTCAATTAAACAAAATTAAACAATTATTAAGGGTAAAATTGAAAAAAAAATAACAAATTATTTCTTAATTGTTTAAATTAATAATTAACTTTAAATATTTACTTTTAGTATATACCTGTCAAACACTTGTAAACGAAGGAAATAGTAGAGTGTAATTTATTATTAACTCTCATGCATTTAATTCAAGAAGTTTCAATTAATTTATTCATCTTTCTGCAATGAATATTAAACTGCATGGACTTTCTAAAATTTGGTACAATTAGACAACACATTAAATGAGTAGATACACTTAATATGCAAAAACTTACCATTTATAATACTTTTCGTAAATTGATGAATATCTAAAAAAAATTTAAAAATATTAAATTAATATAATTTAATTTAATTTTAAAAATATGTCAAGTTAACTTTCGAAAAATATAATATGACAAATAAAAATGAGCGAAGAGTATACAAGTTTCTTTAATTACCATACGTGTTAGGCGCGATGTTTACATAGTACTCCTTCCGTCTCATTTTATATATCACTCCTTTCTATAAATAGTTGATCCATAATACTTGTCATTTCATAAAATCAATGCATAAATTATCATATTCTTCCTTTTTTACCTTTATGAGTTATTAGCCTTGAAAATTTACATTGGGAAAAGGGTCTGATATACCCCTCAACTTTGTCATTTGGAGCTGATATACCCCTCGTTATGAAAGTGGCTCATATATACCCTTACCGTTATACAAACGGCTCACATATACCCCTGCCGTTATGAAATGAGCTCACATATACCCTTTATTTAACGAAAGTTAAAAAATTAGTCTTAAATTTATATATTTTGGTTTTATTTTTTTTAAAAAAAATCATTTAGGGGTATATATGATTTTTCTATCAAAGCTCAAGGCATATTTTAATTTTTTTCATACATAAATTATTTTTTGACTTCTTTTATTATAATTATTTGAGTTTCTTATTCTTATTCTTATTTTTTTTCTTTCATTCCTTAGTGTAAAGAAAAAAAATTTAACTAATTTTTTGTCTATATTGTAATTTAATTTTTGTATTCGAAGAAAAATATTTGGTCATCTACAATAAGTTTTACAAGAATATTAGTGAAATATAAATAAATTTGATTATTAAAATAATAATTCTAAATTAGTCATTGAAACAAAAAAAAGTCAAAAAAATATGTTTGACGAGGATTAAATTTGCTCATAAGAGATTATATTTTTTAGAAAAAATAATTAAAATATAGATCAAAATTATTATTTTTTTCATTCCCGTTAGAGGAAAAGGGTATATATGAGCCATTTGTATATAAGTAGGGGTATATATGAGCCACTTTCATAACAAGGGGTATATCAGCTCCAAATGACAAAGTTGAGGGGTATATCAGACCCTTTTCCCATTTACATTTGACCAACTTAAAAAAGTTAAGTAAATGATTCATGTTCATTGGTTAAATTATTTAATTAAAATATATTAATTTATATTCATTGATTGAAAATTTGAGTTCCAAAAAAAATGAAATAAGGATAGAAGGATAAAGTTTATATTTTTAATAACTTTACTGTCATTTATCGTTTTTTTTTATTTTATTTATCAAAGAAGTAAAATTACTTAATAGATAACTCTAATTTGAGTATATACACTAACCTCTCATCTTTTATGGTTTTCACAAGAAAGATTTCACTGTCCGCAATACTTATAAATATTTGTATTAATTGTTATTTCTCAAGACACATAAAAAATTTAAAGCGGATAAATAAAAATAACGAAATAAAATATATTAGGAGTTTCAGATATCATGATTTTGTAATTGTACGACAGTTGTATTAATGAGACATGACTTTTGGCTAATTGTTGGCACTAATTAATTAGCTAATTACGTGATAAAAAGTACAAATTAAGTCTACAAGATTTTATTACACAAACACATGGTTTCTAATTACCTAGTCTAGTAGTAGCCAATATTATAGTATGACGTTGACATTTAATCAATTAAATTGAATCATGTAAATTAGGTGTAATTCCACACAATGATATTAACAGAGAGTTAAATTTTACGCATTGACATAGTGTAATTTTTCACTATCATTTGATAAGTTAATATATAATTTTGGGATAATACATAAGTACCCTTTCAATCGATGTCCGAAATCTTAGAGACACAATTATACTATACTAAGATCCTATTACCCCCTTGAATTTATTTTATTAATAATTTTCTATCCCTTTTCAACATACGTGGCACTAGTTAACTTTTGATAGTTAACTTGATATTGCAGTTAATTATATATATATAAATATAAAGCAACAACATATTGTAATCTATCAACAATTGCAAAAATAATATGAAAAATACTTTGTAATATTATAAATGCATCAAAAACATAATTTTCATAGAAAATGTGACATAAGATAATAATTAAAAGTATTATTTTAAAAAAATCACTAAAGATGATACGTAGTCATATGAAAAGTATTATCTCTTCATTTTTATCAAATATTTCAATTTAAGCTTCTGATTATTTTTTATTTTTTTAAAAGGAAGAATTCCCCTTTAATTAATGAGTTTTACACCATGTAAATTTTAACTAATTAAATTTCAATACAAATATATTAGAACCAAAACCAAAAAAGTTAGAAGTGAAAAAGTTTGTTATTTCTTTATATCTTTGTGGATCTTAATATATAGTACTTTTAATATTTTGCTATCATTTTCTTTAAAGCTTAATATTACCACTAGTAATATGCCACATATATCAATAATTTATTAATACTTTTCTTGCTTCAAAAGAAAAAAACATCAATTTAAAGAAAGACTATTTCAAAGGGGAATTAAAGTTGATAAGATAATATATGACGACATCGATCAAAATTACTACTTTTTGTTTATTTCATTAGTTTCGATTTTTTTTTTTTTTTATATATACATACCTCCGCCAGTGCGTACATCACCTTTTCAAATATTATTTATGAAATTAAACCAAATAATATATTATTGTTAATTAAGATACTCTCTATGTTCCCCTTTAGTAGTCATGTTAAGCTTTCGAAAGCTAATTTGATTAATTTTCAAAATTAAATTATATTATATTAATTTAATATTTTAAAATAACTTTTATATTTAAAAATCCTACGAAAATTCCTACAAATTGTACTTTTTTTTTTATATATATATAATAAAAAACATTATAAAATATTAATCAGAAGTCATATCGTTAAGAAAATCATGACAGGGGAGTAATAATTACACGTATCACATTATGAAAGTCAAACTAAATGTTAAGAGGGAGGAAAATAAGTCGCAAAATTTGGTTGTGAAAGGGAAACATATACCTAAAAATCAACGATTGTCGTGGAGGGATAAGTACTCCTTCACCTTTAATTAAGAGGTTTCGGATTTGAACCTCCTTGATTATGAAGATGCCCTTTTTAGGGAACGCTTTATTCTTAATGTGAGACTTTTCAATACGAATTTAAATTTGATTTGACTCTAATATGAATAACAAACGCCGGTGGAAAATAAAAATAAAAAAACATCTACCTAAAACTTGATGACTTGGTTAACCAAAAGTCCAAAATATAGGACTAAGGGAAATCAATAATATAGTCCCTCAAACATATATAAATTTTAATTTTGATCCTTGTAATTTTAGTTAACTAAGCACATTTAACCTTCAAGTAATTGATATGTAAACTTTTAATCCCTACAGTTATGAATCTTCATAAATTTAGTGAATTATTAAATGTTAAATCACTTAATTTATACATAGTTTATATTATATTTGTGGTGTTAATTCATATTTGAGGGTAACTTGGTTATAAAATAATCTAAATATATTATATATAAAGAGAGCAATAACCCACATTTTAATTAGTTAAAAATCAAATATATTTGTTACTAATTATTATAGTAACGATATAAATTAGAATTCATCATTAATTGAAGGTTTTATAATATAATTATCCATAAATTAATTATCTAGAATTTATAGTCAAACATGGTAAACGGACGTCTAATGAGAAATGTTTTATCTTACCCTACATATAGAAATAAAAATTACCAACTATTTTTATGCATTAATTCTCTTCTAGATACACTGATGGTTAATTATATAATTTATATATAAATTAGTGGATGATGTTACTTTTTCTTTCGAGGCAATTTTAATTATTTATTATTCATCGAATCAAGATATATAAAAGGACATATTAATTGTATCTCTAACTATACTGAGGATATATTGTTCAGTACTAAAGGAAATATTTTTAAAAAAATAAATGTATCTTATCTTTTTCTGTGTGTATTGTTTATGTTATGCAAATTTAAAAAAGTTATTATATTTTTATATAATAAATATAGATAAAAAATAGCGATGATAACAATGAAAAAGTAGGTAGGGGTGGTAGAGATAGGGGCCAAACTACATAGATGAGAATGAAAATGAAATATATTGGGAGGTATTACAAATATGACATTAACTAAAATAATCAATAAAATTCTTGTAAAAAAATACGTAAAGTGAATTCAAGATTAAAAATTTATATTTGAAATTTATGAATATTAAAAGTTGAAAAATAAATGGTTGACATAATTTTTTTAATGTGACACGTATTTTAAACCAAATCGATTTTTAGCTAATTAACAAGATATTTAGCCAAGATAAAATAAAAGGAGCATCACATTTAACTTATAAGTCGGATGATTTTATATTCCTTTATAATTTATATATATATATATATATATATATATATATATATATATATATATATAATTTAATTTCATTCACGTTGAAGGCGGCTTTTGGTTTATATTATAATTCTCCACATTAATGCTAGTTGATTTCTATAGTATATTTTGTCCAATCACTTTATTTATATAGTGAATCTTATCTTGCATTTTCAGTTGCAGGAACGGAACTAAGTAAGAGTAAGAGGTTTAAGATTTAACGAAAAATATATTTTATATATATAAATAAAATTATTTTTATATTTATATTAAAAAAAATAAATGTTTTAACTTATTTATTTATTAATTATCTTCTATTTAAAATTTTGTGAATATTTTAACTTCGTCATCACCGTGTATAATTGCATTCATGAGAAGGACATGAGGTGGTTGGGCATGAAGCCTACCATAGTGTTTATTAATCATTTTTATATCTTGTCTTTTAAAAAAAAATATTATAGTGCGGGTTTAAATTTCACTGATATAATTCATAATAAGTCTAAATTTTATAATTATAACTTTTTTTTAATTTATAATAACTCGCGATCGCTATAATCTCTGCCACAGCCTCCGCCCTTCGGATGAACACTCTGTGGTGAGCATTTTGTGCGCGCTGGATTAATTTCCAGTATATAAGCTAGTCAAAAAGTAATTATTTGTAAAGTTTACTCAAAAAATAAAATAAATAAAAGTTAATTGAGAAAGGTTTAATTCACGTTAGACAATTATTTAACTATATAGATACGAGTTACAAACTTACAACGATTCCATGCCTTTTAACACAAAATAAAAACATCAAAAAAATAAGTATATTATAATATTTTATTACATACTAAGAATTAGTATTAAATTGAACCAATGAATACGCCTTCTTATTGACCAATCAAAATCGTTATCAGAAATAAAAAGAGACAAAATGGAAATAACACATGTAACAAACTAGTTGAAAGATGAATATTCCATGAAAATAGAGAGGGACATATTTTAACTATCAAATTGTTTCATTTTTTCTATCGGCACTATCATTATTTATGTATTAAACTATATTTTAATATATAAATGATGATATATAGTTTAAATCGGAAAAAATATAATAATTAGTGATGATTTAGATAAAAACGTGAAATAATTGATAATTAAGATATATAATTCGCAAAAATAATAATAATTTAAATATATTTTTGATCATTATCTCGTCAAAGAACTTGAGCTCCAAAGACTTGTGAGTTATGACCATGACTGGAAATTACATACTAATACATCGCATATTCATAGACTAAAATGGACGAGGTTTTTATATATGTTCTTTATTCAAAGTCTTAGATTCGAAATTTTAGAATGAAAAAAATCTTAGTATAGAATATTATTAGTCTATTACCACCTTTAATGTAACGCGCCTTACACAAGAATAATCCAAACTACTCAAAGTGCATAAGCAAACATCCAATCGAGTGGAAAAGTATTGGTATATTCATAGACTCATAGTCATACGTAGTTATTCTATCACTTTATCGAACAATAAGATCATAACAGGGAGAGAAATTTAAGAAAATATTATTTGTTATATTATAAATATATTTCTAATATTCTTATATAACTAATTATTAATTAATAAATCCATATCTGTGAAATCATCAATATGAAGAACTAGAAAATAACTAGTTTAAACAATTGTTTTCTCTTTAAATAAGATATCAAAAACTAAATATAATTTTAGAAGGAAAAAAAAAAAGAAAATGTAAATATTTTACATATGCAAGATTTGTTTTTTCATCATATACTTTCCAAATCTGAACAAACTAATCATATGCTATATTTTAATTTATAGTGTACAAAATACTCTGAGTGTTTCTAGAAGTTTGACCATACTATACACCTAAATTAGTTGGAAAAAATAATTACAGCAGTCTATTAATATTATAAAAATTCTTTCCCCCCTTTTTTTTTTTCTTCCTTTAATTCTCTTTTCTTGTGAAACAAGAAATATTAAATATTTTCCTTAAAATCAGATTTAATATATAGATCAATTTACTAGTACATTGCATATTAATTAAAATAGAAGCTTCTACAAAAAAAGACAGTTTCTAAAAACAAATCATTTTCTTTCTTTTTTTTTTCTTTCATAATTTTCTGTTTAATTGTTAAACAAGAAAAACTAAATTTTTCCTATAAAAAGTTTAAAATGAGATTTTAATAGATCAATTTACTACCATCAAATATTATAAAAATAGAAGCTTCTACAAAATAAGACATTTTTTAAAAACAAATCATTTTTTTTTCTTTTCATAATTTTATGTTTAATTGTTAAACAAGAAAAGAATAAAATTTTCCCATAAAAAATTTTAAAATGAGATTTTAATAGATCAATTTACTACCATAAAAAAATACTTAAAAATAGAAGCTTCTATGAATCTAGACTTTTTTTTTTTACTACTTTTCCACCACAAGTTAAACCTTTTTTTTTTCTTAAAAAAACCAACAAAATCTGTTTTCTTCCAACAAAATCATTAAATCTCAATAAGGTTATAAATTAAAGTCTCTTATATAATAAGAGAATATACATAATTATCTAAAAAAAATTTAAAATTTATTATATTTTAAAACATTAAATATCATTTATGCATGTGAACTTACGTAAGAGCTGATGTTAAGAGATTAATATTAAAATTAGTTTTTTTTTCCCCTTAATTTAACCATTTTTGACTATTTATTAGTCACACGTTGCAGTCTCAGCAACATGTTGGCATATTTTTTGGCCTTTTGATACGGTAATTTGTCTACTTTTTCTCTTGTAATTTTTTTTTTAATTTATGAAATTAAAAATTAAAATTACTGTTAGTGTATTAATTTTCTTTTTTTTTTAAAAAAATTTATTCAACTGAGAATAAAAAAATATATAGAAAAAATTGTTTCATTTTTTTTCTCTTGTCTTTAACCTCTCTAAACCAAAAAACACAGAGGAAGACCAAACAAAGAAAAAGACAAAAGGAACAATTTTTTAACTAAATTCTTGAAAAAATTATTCTTTTTTTGTTTTTACCAGCATGAATTGTTGAAAAGATGAAAACTTTACTGGGAAATTACTATTTTCTTTAATGGGGTTTTGATTTTTTTTTTTTTTTTGTAAAGTTTTAATTTTCACTTTTTTTTCTCTTCAAGAATTCATTTGCGCGTGTAGAATCAAAATATTTGTCAAGTCAAATGTATATGAAAGAGGAAATGTAAGAGAAATAGAGAGATCCCAAGTCAATGTTCAAAGATTTTGTGCTAAATTGGAGAAAAATCAAATATTAGAACAATTAATTATTTTCTCCCAAATTGAGTTTTTTATTGTCTACTGTACACCCTTTTGTGTATATTGTATAATATGTTTGTAACTTTGTATATTATATATATATAGAGAGAGAGAGTAGCTGGCATACTCTCTCTCTTGTTCATTAAATTTATGTTACTTTGATTCTTTGATTTGTTCAAGCTTGAAGTTTAGGAATACTGGGACATATTTTGCATTAACTGTTGATAAAGATTAGAACTTTGTAGCTAAATCTTGTGGTCAAGACTTGTTTTTTTGAGTTTTTTGTTCAATCTTGGAACACCCCACCTACTATTTCCTCTAGTTTTTGGCTATATTTGGGTTAGTTACCCAATTTCTTTGTGTTGGTTCATCTTTTGTGTCTTGGGGTTTGGAGATTTTAGTTGGGGGTCAATTCTTGGGAAGTTATTTGTTATAAAGTTCTGATCTTTGGTATTTCTAGGCATTTTCAGAAGGTGATTCTTGGGGAAAAAAACTGCATTACCTCTTTGGTAGTTTAGTTTTTTGGGTTGTTTCATCTTTTGTGTCTGAGGTTTTGGAAGCTTTAGCTGGGGTTCAATTATTGGAAAGTGATTTATCATAAAGTTCTGATCTTTGGTGTTTCTGGGCATTTTTCAGAAGGTGATTCTTGGAAAAAACTGCATTATCCCTTTGGGAGTTAGTTTTTTCCTGTACTGAGTAGTTGGTTTCTGGTATTGGAATGAGGACAGGGAGAAGGAAGAAGCTACATTTTAGCAATTTTTACTCATTTAGATGTGGGAAAGCATCAGTTTTGAGTGATGATCATTCACAAATTGGAGGGCCTGGATTTTCTAGAGTGGTGTTTTGCAATGAACCAGATAGTTTTGAGTCTGGAATTAGGGAATATGCTGGGAATTATGTCAGCACAACAAAATATACTGCTGCAACTTTCTTGCCAAAGTCCTTGTTTGAGCAATTTAGAAGAGTAGCTAACTTCTACTTTCTTGTTACTGGTATCTTGGCTTTTACACCATTGGCTCCTTACACTGCTTTAAGTGCCATTCTTCCTCTTGTACTTGTTATTGGAGCTACTATGGTCAAAGAGGGTATTGAAGATTGGCGTAGAAAACAACAGGTATTCACTTCTTTTTCCATTTTAATGTTTAAACTAAAGCAGATCTTACTGGTAAAAAGAGTTCTTTTTTCTAAAAACTATGGTCTTCTTATCTTGAAGAAAGTTCTTGATGTTGTTGTGGCTGCATAAAATCAGTGATATAATGATTTTGTTACTGGATTATGTCTGTCAATAATTTGAGGGGTTCTTGAGATCCAACTGATGTGAAATTTGTGTTTGTGTACATGGTAGTTTTTGGAGACTCTCCCAGGATACCAAAGTTACCATTCTGAATTAAAAGTAATATCCCCTAATATTAGTCTGATTTTCAATCTTTTTTTCAATTTGGGACCAGCTTCATTCTTTCCCAATTGATCTGGTTTTCTCATGTATGGTACAGATTCTCTTTTTATATATAGATTGATGGAAGTAGTTTATACATTTACTTTACTTCTGCCTCTTGTCACTGTCCTGCCCAGCGTGCACACAGTTTGTCATCCGTTTTCTCGTTTTCTCCTTTTCAGGATGTTGAGGTGAACAGTAGGAAGGTTAAAGTACACCAGGGAGATGGAGTTTTTAATCTTACTGAATGGAAACATTTGAAAGTTGGTGATATTGTTAAGGTGGAGAAGGATCAATTCTTTCCGGCAGACCTTCTTTTGCTTTCGTCTTGTTTTGATGATGCGGTTTGCTATGTTGAGACCATGAACCTTGATGGAGAGACTAATTTGAAGCTTAAACAGGCATTGGAGGTTACTTCATCCTTGCATGAAGATGCAAACTTCAAAGACTTTAAAGCTTTAGTTAAATGTGAAGATCCTAATGCTAATTTGTATACTTTTGTTGGAAGTATGGAATACGAAGAACAACAGAATCCACTTTCTCCCCAGCAATTACTCCTCAGAGACTCTAAATTGCGCAACACAGAATATATATATGGGGCTGTTATCTTTACTGGTCATGACACAAAGGTCATGCAGAATGCAACAGACCCCCCTTCTAAAAGAAGCAAAATTGAGAGGAAGATGGATAGAATCATTTACTTCTTATTTGCAGTTCTATTCGCAATTGCTTTTGTTGGATCAGTCTACTTTGGAATTGTGACTGAAAAGGATCTAGATGACAGACATAACAGGTGGTATCTACAACCTGAAAATTCAGACATTTTCTTTGATCCCAGAAGAGCTCCTGCTGCTGCCATGTTCCATTTCTGACTGCTGTGATGTTGTATAGCTACTTGATTCCTATCTCCTTATATGTGTCAATTGAAATTGTTAAAGTTCTTCAGAGTATCTTCATTAATAAGGATATTAATATGTACTATGAAGAAACTGATAAACCAGCACATGCCCGCACCTCAAATCTTACCGAGGAACTTGGCCAGGTTGACACAATACTTTCTGATAAAACTGGCACACTGACTTGCAATTCAATGGAGTTTGTCAAGTGCTCTGTGGCTGGTACTGCTTATGGACGTGGTATTACAGAAGTTGAAAAGGCCATGGCTAAGAGAAATGGATCTCCACTGATGGCAAAAAGTACGGATCATGGTGAGGATGGTGTTGTTACTCCTAGGAAGTCCACCGTTAAAGGTTTCAATTTTGATGACGAAAGAATCATGAATGCGAGTTGGCTTTTTGAGCCTCATTCAGATGTAATACAGAAGTTCTTCCGTTTGTTAGCAGTCTGTCATACAGTCATACCAGAAGTAGATGAAGTTACAGGCAAGGTTTCTTATGAAGCTGAGTCTCCAGATGAAGCAGCCTTTGTGATTGCTGCTAGGGAGGTTGGTTTTGAATTCTTTAAAAGGACACAGACAAATGTGTCGGTACATGAATTGGATCTGGAATCTGGCAAGAGAATTGAGAGGTTAGTTAATTTGCAACATTTTTCTTCAGTATATGTTTTCAGCATTTTTAGTTTTCTGAAAGACTAGTATCTCCTATATTTGGCTGGCTCTTGCTCAAGTGCATCATTATTGATTACCCATAAAGACCAGTGGGTAGACAATGCAGCCTAGTACCAGTGACATCCCTTGTTTATTTTCAAAAAGATGTTTAATCTCTATGAAAACTTAAGACAATGAATGCCAATTTTAATTTACCGATATTTTACGCAGTTCTATCAACATAGGCACTTTTTTGTTAAGAGTAATCTTAGAGATCTTTTTATGCAGGTCATACAAGATTTTGAACGTTTTGGAGTTTAATAGTACAAGAAAAAGGATGTCTGTCATAGTAAAGGATGAGGACGGAAAGATCTTGTTACTCTCCAAAGGGGCTGACAGTATCATGTTTGAAAGACTCGGAAAGAGTGGAAGAAGGTTTGAACACGAAACAAGGGAACATGTGAATGAGTATGCTGATGCAGGTTTGAGGACCTTGATACTGGCTTATCGTGAGCTCAGTGAAGAAGAATACAAAACTTTCAATGAGAAATTTCTAGAGGCCAAAAATTCAGTCAGTGAAGACCGTGAAGCAATCATGGATGCAGTAACAGATAAGGTAGAAAAAGACTTGATTCTTCTTGGTGCTACTGCTGTAGAGGACAAACTTCAACCAGGGGTAAGTTTTATGAACTCCGAGAACTGTTTCCAAGAATTGTTAATTGATTAAGTGTCATTTGGATGTGTATTGACTTTTCTGTTTCTATTCATGCTAGGTTCCTGATTGCATTGACAAACTTGCTCAAGCAGGCATAAAGATTTGGGTTTTGACCGGGGATAAGATGGAAACAGCCATTAATATCGGGTATAGTAATTGATTATGAGTTTTTGTCGTTTTTATTTTGATACAAGCTTTGCATGTCCAAACACATTCTGACCAAAATGTCTCCTGCAGTTATGCGTGTAGTTTGCTTAGACAAGGAATGAAGCAAATTATCATAACACTGGAAAGCCCTGATATTATAGCTGTAGAGAAAGCCGGAGAAAAGAATGCAATTGCCAGGGTAAATACATCTCATCTTTAATGTGTGCATCAATTTCCATATCTGCAAGCTTGAGTCATTTAGAAATGGAACAAAAAAAATTCCCCCATGCCTTATAAGCCTATGGTTATGTTCTGTTGCGTCTCGACAATTAGCTTTTTGAAGCTGAAAATAGTTCACTGTTTTCGCAAATGATTGATGCCATTACTCTTACACTCTCTCTGTGCATTCATGAGTTTAACATGCATGTTCACTCTAAACAATTCAATATCCATGAACTAAATCAATGAAGAACCACATAAAGAATGAAAAAGAGAAAAGTTAGAGCAATCCCTCCTGTTATCTCGTCTAGAGCCTTCTTTGTTTGCATTGGTGATAGGTACATAATTAAATATGTGAAATTGATTCTTTATATTTTGAAGTTTCAATATTCATGAAGTTGCGTTTGATTTTTTGTAAATTACAGGCTTCAAAGGGAAGTGTTTCACGGCAAATTACTGAAGGAAAGGCTCTACTTACTGCTTCAAGCACAGAGGCATTTGCTTTGATCATTGATGGGAAATCTCTTACATATGCCCTAGACGATGAAGTGAAAGATATGTTTTTAGACCTTGCAATCAAATGTGCCTCTGTTATATGCTGTCGTTCATCGCCAAAACAGAAGGCACTGGTAAGTTGAAAATTGATTTCACAATCCAGACTCTATGTTTTATAGTCTACTCTGGTGCTTTAGTTTGACTCTTTCTTGGAAAATATAGGTAACAAGACTTGTCAAAAATGGTACTGGAAAGATTACATTGGCAGTTGGAGATGGAGCTAATGATGTAGGAATGCTTCAAGAAGCTGATATCGGAGTTGGAATCAGTGGCGTCGAAGGAATGCAGGTTCAAGAGCTTATACTTATTCTCTTTCCTCCTTGTAGCAACTTTGATGATTTTCTCACTTATGCTTTTCCTCCACCTAAATGTTCTTTTCATAACTGTTTCTTGTTTTTACTCATCAGGCTGTTATGTCAAGTGATGTTGCAATTGCTCAGTTCCGATTTTTGGAGCGCTTGCTTTTAGTGCATGGCCATTGGTGTTATAGAAGGATCTCTACTATGGTAATCTATTTTCCGCTGATTTTCTCTTTTAAATTTGTTGTATCATCATTTGTAAGATGAGATAAAAATGTGTTTAAAGAATAAATCCACTGTCTTATGGAACTGTTTCAAAACAAAAAGATATTATTATTGTAGCAGTTTAATAACTGGCTTTTATATTTGTTTCCCCGCAGATATGCTACTTCTTCTACAAGAACATTGTATTTGGTGTCACTGTGTTCTTATATGAGGGATATACATCATTTTCTGGACAACCAGCATACAATGAATGGTTTCTGTCAACTTACAATGTCTTCTTCACATCACTCCCGGTGATTGCTTTGGGAGTTTTTGATCAAGATGTATCTGCCAGATTGTGTCTTAAGGTATGCTACACTTGATGCAGTATTCGTTTTCGCTTACTATATATGTGCTTATTACTAGTAACAACAACAGACTCAGTGTAATTCCACAAGTGGGGTTTGGGGAAGGTAGGATGTACGCAGACCTTACCCCTCCCCTACCTTTGTGGGGTAGAGTCTAGAGAGGTGTTTTCCCATAGACCCTCGGCTCAAAACAAATGTAATCAAAGCATGATAGAAAGACAACAAAGTAGCAAGCGATATAGCTAGATAAACAAAACAAACGATAGTGAAAATTAGGAGAATAAGATACTACAAATATATACTATATTGCTCGGCTACCTATTACCCTTCTACTCTTACACTCGGCCTCCAAATCTTCCTATTTAGGGTCATGTCCTCAGTAAGTTGAAGATGTGTCATGTCATGTCTAATCACCTCCCCTAGTTTTCTCAGGCTTACCTCTACCTCTCCTAAAACCTACTATAGCTAACCGCCAAAAACTAGTTATTATTATCAGATGTTTTTGTATCTGTTATAGCTTCTTGGACATGACATGGAATTAGGTACTTTTTCTTAGCTTCTAATTTTTTTTTTTGGTATTATGTGGCAGTTCCCTTTGCTGTACCAAGAAGGTATCCAGAATCTCCTTTTCAGATGGCGTCGTATAATTGGCTGGATGGTCAATGGTGTTTGCAGCGCGGTGATAATCTTCTTCTTCTGCATAACAGCACTAGATCCTCAAGCCTTTAAAAAAGACGGTAAAGTTGCTGAATTTCCGGTTGTTGGAGCAACCATGTACACATGTGTTGTTTGGGTTGCCAACTGCCAGATGGCTCTTGCTATCAGTTATTTTACCTTAGTCCAGCATATAGTCATCTGGGGTGGAATTGCTCTCTGGTACATTTTCCTTTTGATTTATGGAAACATGTCTTCAACATTTTCCACTACCGCATACAAAATCTTCGAGGAAGCTTTAGCCCCAACCCCATTCTACTGGATCATCACAATATTGACAGTCATTTCAGCTCTAATTCCATACTTTGCATACAATGCTATTCAAACGCGGTTCTTCCCAATGTACCATGGGATGATTCAATGGATAAGATACGAGGGAAGGTCTGAGGACCCTGAGTTCTGCCATGTGGTAAGACAGAGGTCAATAAGGCCCACAACCGTAGGTTTCACTGCTCGTTCATTGGCTAGAAGGAATCCTTTGGAAGACAAGAAAGAGCACCATAGTAGCCATAGATAACACCTGAATAGGTATTCTCAGCAAAGACATAACTTTTGGACCTACAAAAATCCCACTGTCAAGCAGGAACTTGCTCATTGTACATGTTTTCCGAGCTGGTCCTGTACATGACTACAGATATTGAAGCCACAACGTCGAGGTCCAATTGGTGCTAAGCTATAATAGTAGTATAACATGTCTTAAATGAGCAAAGATGTCTCATGAGTTTGTAAATTTTGCCAACTGGTAATATATTTGTAATTCTTTCATTCTATATCCTGTAAAATTGTTAAAAGTTTTTGTTGTTGAATACCAGAAGCAGAATAGCAGATAAGCTACTTTTTCTAATAAGAAAAGAGGAGTGGATTTGTTTTGAGTTGCAAGACCCAATGTGTACATTTTTATTTTATTTTTTGCAATAAAGAATGAGCATTTCTAGTTTACAAGGACATTTTGCATCTTTAGGCAAATGTCCTGGTCTGAAAAATACTTCCAACTTTCATCGGAATTGTTGTTATGATATCAAACTTTATGAAGGATTTTTTTACCCCCTGCACTATTTAATAGTGTATTTTAAAGTTATATGTGTGTTCACGCGGATACGTTACTATTTATAATTATGCAATATTTCTTTAATAAACATTGATTCTGTAACCTTGAACAAATAGTAAGTAAACCTTCAATAACATGTTAAATCGTTCGATGGTTTAAATTATTTTTACACTCGTTATCAGTGTATCTAACTTAAATCCATTATAACAAACAGTATCTCAAGAACTCTAACAAATATGAGATTTAGATAATAGGGCCTATGATAGTGTCATTGCAAGTTGAAAGATCCAAAAACTTGTATCAAATGAGTATGAAAAACATCATAATCAACTGTTTGTTTATGTATACATGTTGTCATTCTATCTGTCTTTAACACATCCTCTTCATCCCCACCCCAAAAGCTTCCAAAAGCAAATTCACCCTTTTGAGAAAACTCCTCTAAAACCTTTTCAACTTCTTCCATACAACACAAACTCTCAAGTTCAACCCTCAAACATCCTCCATGATCTATCAAGATTTCATCTTCATGTCTATTGATCTCTATCTCCCTAATAGTTTTCTTGTTCCGTCTTCGATATCTCAGTTTCTTTATACATTCTTTTGTTTTCTTTAGCAACTTGTATGGAAGGTTAAGCAAGAACAAGATGATGATTTGGAGGATCAAGCATTGGCAGCAGCAACATATGACTATGCAATCGGCTGCGAAAATGTTTTTGTCTTCCATTTTTTGTGCAAGATTGAAGGAGAGAAAAGGTGATGGTAATGAAGAAGGTTATGTATAGAAGTCATTTCTTGTCAAGGAATAGGTTGCTTTGTCTTTATAGAAGAGTATATTGATGTTTGAAGCATTGAAATTTTTAAATATTGCCTCTAAAGCTAAAGAAAAATGGAACTGATAGCTTAAAACAAAATGTTTAAGGAAGCATAATCTGTCCTGTACTAGTGACTTGTATTTCACATGTTCATAGATAGCTAGGAGAAGAACTTTTGCCTATGTGAACTTGCTCATATTGTCGGTCTCAAGCTAGGATAAAGGAGAAAGATCGCGTTAAACAGTCAATTTGTGATGTATTGGACTGTGACGTGCTTAAATGAAGTGATATGAACAGTGATGATTCATATAGCCGATCACAACTTGCTTAGGGTTCAAGCATAGTTTGTTTGTTTGCTTATGGATAGCTAGCAGAAGGGTTCATTCAACATGCTTGATTATTTAGGTCTCTATCTTTGACTTTTTTGCACTTGCCTTCCAAAGGAAGACAAGATCTTCTCAATCTTGCTTTTCTTTATTCCTTGTGTCAATGGATGTAAAGACTTTACAAGCAAAGCTTAAAACTTAAAAGACTTTCTATTTACTCACGAACCAGCTTGTACACACCTTGACTATTACACCAGGTGCGCGTACACTTCTTTTAAGCAAATATTTCCAAATTAGTGAATGCTACCAAAGAAAATGTGATGATATGCACAAAAAAGGAAGGGGAACTACATGTTCCCATCAATGTCTACATATATCCACCATTTGAGAAGAACAAAGAAGTGGAATAAACCTTTGAAAGAACAAAAATATTGGAGATGGACAAAAAAATTCATGTTACTTAATTACAGGAAAAATTGCTACTAAAAAACCAGGACCTATATGTAAGCAGCCAAAAAGGAAGCTACTTACAAAACATAACCAAAATCACCTCGGAGAGGCAAACGCGTACCTCTCAACGTAGGTGCTTTTATCTATGAACAGATGAATATACACTTGCTTTAACAAGACCTTTAGCTGTGTACTATACTCTATCTTCAGCAGACTCTCCACTATGCTGTGTACCTTGACTAAAAAAATCGGAACTAAAATCTGGACTACCAAATGCCATCCTTCGAAACAATCTTATTTCTGCAGATTGATCTGCAGAGTTATATATTGTACTTTCGCCAACTTTCATTCCATTGGTTAGATCAGACGCAGACATGTTATCAAAAGCTCTCATGATCTGCAAAGAATAAGAATGATCGGAATGTAAAGTCCATTCGTGACAAGTCTTGACGGTGCTTCAGGCGTAAGATTTTAGTGAAATGAAGAATCAATTACCTGTCCCATCCCTGGTCTCTTTGCAGCTGAGTGGCGCACACAAGCTGCAGCTGCCTCAATCAGTTGAAACATCTCAGGGATAACATAATTCCTCTCGAGGCGTGGATCTACCAGCTGATCAAATTCCAATTTCTCAAGGGCATGAGAAAGCAACGGTCGAGCCTGGAAGAGAAAAACAGATCAAGTTGCAGCATGTCTCACCAAGTTTTACATCAATACGATTTCAAAACAGTGTTAGGCTGATTCAATGTGAGTTGTCATGTTAAGTAATAGAATTTAGATCTACTCGAAAGAATAAACATTCTCAGGAACCAAATGGAAATAGAAATAACTTTCTGTAGAAGCCTTCCTGCTCAGGAATCAGAGGGAATAACACATTTTCCGCATAAGAAACGGTTATTATATGGACTCAAATGAACCCTTACAAGACAGAAACTTTCCGAAAATGGAACACCAAATTTGTGCAATTAGTATTCAATTTTCTTTCACCCACTCAGTCAAGCAAGCTGCAAATGAGTTGGAATAGAATCGCAACACTTCATATCCTACAACATCAAATCTATCTCCATCCTTTCCTTGTTTTCTCCTATTTCACCAAGTGTGATTGTGCAGTGTGGAAAATGACAGGACGAATCCGCAAATCTTATGTAACATGAAACGTAGAGGTTTTCCTAGTAAAATGGACTAAACACGGTACTTGTACTCTGCCCATGCATATATGTTAACTTGTAAGTGAGACAAATAATCAGTGCATAATTATCACATAATGTGGAGAGTGGCTGATGTAAAAGACCTCATACCACTTTGGACTCGGAAAAAGAAGAGATTGGTTTGACAATAAACATACCCATTCAACTAGACTCTCGTCCCCTAAAGGCTGAGATGTATCAACAGGCTTCCGTCCAGTAATTAGCTCCAGAAGCACAACCCCAAAAGAATATATATCAGATTTTTCAGTCAGCTTGCCAGTTGATGCATATTCAGGAGCCATGTATCTGAAACGATACAAGCTATTAGAATAGACACATAAAGAGGAGGAATATAATGCATTGTTTCCTATATTCCACTTTGTGTTCGAGTTGGTGATGGAACATACCCAAATGTTCCCACAACACGTGTTGTAACATGAGTTTTTGCATCCTGGGCTAATTTAGCTAATCCAAAATCAGAAACCTGTGAAAAATAAGTAGAATTATAAGTCAGTTTGCGAATCAAAGATTGCCACTAATGGAGTTTGAGGATGTCGACATACCCGAGCCTCAAAGTTAATATCCAAAAGAATGTTTGATGACTTGATGTCTCTGTGGATAATACGGGGATTGCCTGTCATCACCAGGAAAGATGAGTGCAACAAAAGAAGAGTGATAATTATGCAATCTAGAGTTAAAGATTGACTACTAGAATAAGTGTACCACGTTGGTATTATAGGCAATTTTCTAATTAGAAGAGTGATAATCAGGTATATATATATTCATAACTATAAGAATTAAAGAAGTGAAGAAAGTTACAATCTTCATGCAGATAAGCTATTCCACGAGCTGCACCAACAGCAATCTTAACACGTGTTGTCCAATCCATAACAGGCCTTCCTTCGGCTGTAAATTGCAAGTATCAACATCTAGTTTTAATGACAAAATGCCAACAATGAGTTCTTATTAAAAAAAGATTTGTATTTACCATGAAGATGGAAGTAAAGGGTGTTATTTGGGACATATTCATAAACAAGAAGCCTTCTATTTTCGGAAATGCAATAACCTACAAGGGAAACCAAATGGCGATGGTGTACTCGACTAATGATTTCAACTTCAGCTCTGAACTCCCGGTCCCCCTGGCGCCCACCAATATCTAGTTGCTTTACTGCTACATCTCTGCCATCAGGTAGACATCCTTTGTATACAGAACCAAATCCACCTGCTCCCAACAAATTCTCAGCCGAGAAGTCACCAGTAGCCTTAACTAGTTCTTCATAGGTAAACCATATCTTTGGATTTCCAAATCCACCAGATCCTCCAGGAGAATTTAGGAATTTGTTTCCAGTTCCATTTCTGGTATCAGGTGTTGATTCCTGTATCTTCAATAAGACGGAATCTGTACACAATTTGAGCATCTTCTCAGATTGCATTAAATTTATGAACCACACATATTACATTGATGTTGCTTCAAAAAGATCTGATACATATACTGACGTGCTAATGAATAATATACTAGTTTCTGAAAAGTTACCAGAATTTGGGGTGGAGCCCGAAGGGGTTGGCATGACATTCCCGCCACTGGGACGAAAAGCCTTTTTCTTTCGTTTCCATAAGCACCAACCCACTAATCCAACAATACTAAGCAATAAAACAGCAACAATGACGCCAATTGCAACTGTACCTCCAGTTCCTATGCCGCTACTACTGGAACTGTTTGCGCTACCTGCTGCATTGTCACTGGGCCTATCGGTAGTGGTTCCACCTGAAGGAACTGATGGTGAAGGAGGTGTATTTTTAGGAGGTTCCAAGGATGGTGTAGGAGGTGAACCTTGTGGTGGCGTAAATGCTGGCGATGGAGGTGTATTTGTAGGAGGGTCAGAGGCTGGGGTAGGAGGTGAACCTCTTGGTGGCACAGCCGATGGTGATGGAGGTGAATTCACGGGTGGTGAACCTTTAGGAGGTTCAGGAGATTGTGGTGGTGCAGTCGGATTCGGATTCTGTGCAGGTGGCGGAGGTGAAAAAGGTGGAGAATCAACTTTGGGAGGTGGTGAAGGTGAACTTGGAGGAGTAGTTGGTTGTGGTGGAGGTGAGGTAGGAGGAGGATCATCTTTTGGAGGCGGTGGAGGTGAACTTATAGGAACAGTTGGTTGTGGGGGAGGTGAGACAGGTGGAGGCTCAACTTCTGGAGGTGGTGATGAACTAACTGGTGGGCTAGATGTAGGTGGAGGAGAACTAGCAGGGGGAGGAGAAGATTGAGGTGGTGGTGAACTGGAAGGCGGAGGAGAAGATATAGGTGGCGGTGAACTAGCAGGTGGGATAGGTGGAGGACTAACAGTTGGAGGAGCGGATTCTGTGGGTGGGGAAGCCATTGGAGGAGGCGATGTCACGTTACTAGGAGGAGGCGATGTCACGTTACTAGGAGGAGGCGATGTCACGTTACTTGGAGTAGGCGATTGTGGTAGTGTTGGTAAGGCCGGGGGAGGAGAAGATTGCGGGGGTAATGTTGGAGGAAGAGAAGACACAGGTGGTGCTGTCGCATTAGGCTGAGATGCAGGGGGCGGAGAAGAAAGCTGAGGAGGTGGACTCAAGACAATTGGCGGGACAGGAAATGGTGCAAGACTTGGAGGTGGAGAAACTACTACTGACATTTCACCACCACCAAAAACTTGCTAAATTTACACCATTTCTTCGATACTGTCAAACTCTCCAAACATCAATCAAATTTAGCAGTTTTTCAAGAATTCTACCCAACGGAGGGCACAACTTGCTCTAACTGAATTTCCCCAGAAGAGGTACCACAAACATCCAATAAATTGCTAAAATTGGTATCCCAGAAGATCAGAATTCGTAAACCAATTCACTCCCAAGTGAGATGAAGCAATCACTTCCTTTCCAAGCTAAACACCTAGCAATTCAAAAACAACAAAAGATTCAAGCTTTCCGCAAAGTCAACACAGTAAACTCGTCGAACAACGAAACAACAAAAAGGTTCAATCTTTCAAGAAACTCATTCAGAATTCACCGATCACTGTATTGCTTCTTCCTATGTTAAAATCAGTATCCTGGAAGATCAAAATCCATAGACCAATTCACTCCCAAGTAAGATAAAGAACTTTAGTTCCTCTCCAAGCTAAACACCAACAGATATCAGGAAAAAAAAATACAAGATTCAAGCTTTCCACAAATTCAATTTGGTAAACTCGTCGAATAACAGAACGACGAAAAGATTCAATCTTTCAAGAAACCCATTTAGAATTCACCAACCGCTATAAGTTAAAAAGAAAAAGTAATCCAAAATGCAATGAATTGCTTCTTCCTATGTTAATATTAGTATCCCGGAAGATCAAAAGTCGTATACCAATTCACTCCCAGGGGAGATAAAGCAATCTACTACCTCTCCAAGCTAAACACCTAGAAATTTCAGGAAAAAAACAACAACAAAAGATTCAAACTTTCCACAAATTCAACTCAGTAAACTCATCGAACAACGAAACAACAAAAAGGCTCAATCTTCAAGAAACTCATTCAGAGTTCACCAACCACTATAAAGTAAAATACAAAAAAGTACTCCAAAATGCAATGAATTGCTTCTTCCTATGTTGAAATCAGTATCCCGAAGATCAAAATCCGTCAACCAATTCACTCCCAAGTAAGATAAAGCAATTCACTACCTCTCCAAGCTAAACACCTAGGGATTTCAGGAAAAAGCAACAACAAAAGATTCAATCTTTCCACAAATTCAACTCAGTAAGCTCATCGAACAACGAAACAACAAAAAGGTTCAATCTTTTAAGAAACTCATTCAGAGTTCACCAACCACTGCAACGTAAAATACGAAAAAGTAATCCAAAATGCAATGAATTGCTTCTTCCTATGTTAAAATCAGTATTCCCGAAGATCAAAATCCATAAAGCAATTCACTCCCAAGTAAGATAAAGCAATTCATTACCTCTCCAAGCTAAACACCTAGGAAAATCAGGAGAAAAAAAAAAAAGATTCAAGCTTTCCACAAATTCAACTCAGTAAGCTTATCGAACAATGAAACAACAAAAAGGTTCAATCTTCAAGAAACTCATCCAGAGTTCATCAACCACTATAAAGTAAAATACGAAAAAGTACTCCAAAATGCAATGAATTGCTTCTTCCTATGTTAAAATCAGTATCCCGAAGATCAAAATACGTAAACGAATTCACTCCCAAGTAAGATAAAGCAATTCACTACCTCTCCAAGCTAAACACTTGGAATTTCAGAAAAACAACAACAAAAGATTCAAGGTTTCCACAAATTCAACTCAGTAAAAACTCGTCGAATAACAAAACAACAAAAAGGTTCAATATTTCAAGAAACTCATTCAGAATTCACCAACCACTATAAAGTAAAAAACGTAAAAGTAATCTAAACTGTAATGAATTACCTCTTCCTATGTTAAAATCAGTATCCTGGAAGATCAAAAATCCGTAAACCAAATTCACTCCCAAGAGAGAAAAAGCAATTCACTACCTCTCCAAGCTAAACACTTAGGAATTACAGAAAAACAACAACAAAAGATTCAAGCTTCCACAAATTCAACTCAGAAAAAACTAATCGAATAACAAAACAACAAAAAGGTTCAGTCTTTCAAGAAACTCATTCAGAATTCACCAACCACTATAAAATAAAAAACAAAAAAGTAATCTAAACTGTAATGAATTGCTTCTTCCTATGTCAAAATCAGTATTCATGAAGATCAAAATCTGTAAACCAATTCACTACCTCTCCAAGCTAAACACTTAGGACTTTCAGAAAAGAAAAAGAACAACAAAAGATTCAAGCTTTCCACAAATTCAACTCAGTAAAAACTCGTCGAATAAGAAAACAACAAAAAGGTTCAATCTGTCAAGAAACACATTCAGAATTCACCAACCAGTATAAAGTAAAAAAACAAAAATTACCAAAATGCAATGAATTGCTTCTTCCTATGTTAGAATTAGTATCCTGGAAGATCAAAATGCAGAAATCAATTCACTAACAAGAGTGAAAAAGCAATTCACTACCTCTCCAAGCTAAACACCTAGGAATTTCAGAAAAACAACAAGAAAATATTCAAGCTTTCCACAAATTCAACTCAGTAAAAACTCATCGAATAACAAAACAACACAAAGATTCGATCTTTCAAGAAATTCACTGAGAAATCACCAACCACTATAAACTAAACACGAAAAAGTAATCCAAAATGCAATGAATTGCTTCTTCCTATGTTAAAAAAATCAGTATCCCCGGAAGATCAAAAATCCGTAAACCAATTCACTCCAAAGTAAGATAAAGCAATTCACTACCTCTCCAAGCTAAACACTCAAGAATTTCAGAAAAACAACAACGAAAAGATTCAAGGCTTCCACAAATTCAACTCAGTAAACTTGTTGGACAACAAAACAAACAAAAAGACTCAATCTTTGTCACTCATACAGAATTCACCAAAAACTGAGGGAAAAAAGAAGCCAAATTAGCATAACTTCATTACATACATTTCCAAGTCCTTATGATAATCAAATCAAGAAACTAGAATCACTGATAACCCTTATAGCAGAAACAGAAACATACCCAAATCACCAAATGTAGAATCCCAAGATCACCTCATAGATAAAAAAACCCAGATACCCAAATCAAGAAAAGAACCAAAAAAAGCCCAAAATCCCAATGTTATCATTCACATCTAAAAATTCAATCTTTCGAACCAAAACCCCATAAATCTAAATGATAATTTATGAAGATACCAGCCAATCAGATAGACCAAAGATTGTTAAAAATTCAATCTTTTTCCATGTAACTAGCAAATGATCAAATATAAGAATCAAGAATCAATCTTTAAAACAAAAAATCAGAAAAGAAACAAAGCTTATACTTATATGGGGTCTGCAAAATCCAATCTTTCTAGTACACCAACACTGAAAGCTATGAACTTAAAAAAGTAAAAAATTGAGAAGACAAATGCATATATTTGTTACAGATATATTATATAGGGAATATGATGTTTTTTTTTCTATATTGTCATAAAAGTCATTATTTTCATGATTATTAAATTAATTTGCTTTGCTTTGCTTTCTAAAACGTCAACATCAAATGCATAATATAATAAATAAATTTTAAAGCTAAGATTGCGCAACGTTGCATCTATCGCATAAAGAGTCAGCCCCAATACATCAAAAACGTTTTGTTGGAATATACTATCTCGATTATTTCATCGATATTTATTATCTTCTACTAACATATGTTAGTCAAATTTTTATGTTAATATTTTTCTTATCACGATGACATTTGGATTAATTTGTGTCATCTCCTATCAGTATAAATATCGAATAAATTTTTTTTTTTTTTAATGAAGGTGGTGTTTGGGCCAAATTGAACGCATTTCTACTATGTTTCATTAGGTATCTGGCCTCCACCAAAGGTCCATGACAGGAGTCGGGTAGAGAGGGGTGATTAGATAGGATATGATGTAGTTTCACTTTATCGATTATATGATCTTAGATAGAAGAGTGTGGACGATAGGGATTATGATTGAAGGTTAGTAAGTAGCAGTGTGTTGTCTTTTTGTTCGTTCATATTAGTAGTTTTAGTATTGCTCCAGTAATTTCTTGTCCTTTGATTTCTGTTACTATATGTTAATTTTTTGCACCTCAATTATCGCAGTTTTTGTTATGTTTCACTCTTTTGTTATTAGATGTTATGTTTTGGATTGTTTTTCTTGAATCGAGGAGCTATTAAAAATAAATTCTTTACTTATAAGATAGAAAAGCAAGTGTACATTTCACCTTCCTAAACTTCATTAGATAAAATTACACTGAATATATTATATTATTATTATTTATAGATTATATAATCTACTGAGTATATTATATTATTATTATTTGTAGATTATATAATCTTGTGAATAGATTTTCTTCTTTTTATTTCCACAACATCCACATCCTTCTCAAGTCTAACTAAGTAGAACTTTATCATATTCCCTTTTTACCCTCATTTTAAAATAATCAATAATTAATTTTCGCCAAAACTCTCTACTTTTAATTATGAGTATAGAACATATACTTTACTAATTAAATAATTACATTTTCACTTGATATTTCATATTTTTAAGCCCCTATTAATTTAAATTCATGCTGACTAATAAAAATAAATAATTACTTATAATATATTTGTACAAGTTATAATTTAATAAAAACCTTACATGACCAACAAAAAAAAATTAAAAATATTTTGATTATTTACAATGACTGTTATTAAAATATTTGTTATGAAAATCTTGCCAACTATATATCTTGAGATCAACTCTCATCGTATACCAAGTCAAAATAAATAAATCTCCCTTTTGACCTTTTCAACGTATAGATATTGATGAGTTGAACACATTAATTAATAAGATTAAAAAAAATATGAGTACATTACAAAAATAATCTTCCAGAATTACTAATCTTCAAGAAATAGTTAAATTTTACAAAATATTTCTAGTATACAGAGGCGGATCCAGGATATAAATTTCGTGGGTGTCAAGAGACACATTGCTTAGATCACTAAATCAACCGTAGGTTTTGATTCCACACAAAATCCATAAAGCGTAACTTTTTAAAAATGATTTTACCAATATTATAAATATATATTATTCATTTATAATATTTCTCGACGAGTTTACATATTTTAAATTATTTATATTTATAAATATGTCCCTTGCTAACAAACTAAACAAATCATTTTAATATTAATCATCACTCTTATTTCATATTTCATTTTTTATCTACTTCATGGAAGAAAGTGATATTTTAAATATTTACTTAATCAATTCTAAAAAGATTAAGAAATATAACTTTTTTTATTTTATTAGAAAAAAAGGATTTTATTATATCTAAATAAAAATTAAAGATGAAGTTACTATGATATTATTTACAAAGTACATAACATTATTCTATTTAAATTACAAAATGAAATTAAGTAATTACTAATTAAAACTAAGTCAACTAGAATTTAAAAGAAAAAAGGAAATATAATCTTCAAAATATGAGTGGTTGAAGCTGAATTCCTCATCCTGTGAAGTTTTTTTTTTTTTTAAAAAAAGATGTTGCTATCCGAATTCAATCCGGAGTTTGAGAGGCGAGGACTACCACCTTCTACCAGTGGCACCATAGCACCTTTTGATTCTGTGAGTGCCATTCGTTTATTTATACAAATGATACATGTATACACCTATACATACATCGCGTTTCTACGAAGCTCGTGGATGGCGTGGCACCCCAACAAGCTTAAGTAGATCCGCCCCTGCTGGTATACCACATAGAGCCAAATAATATTGCTGATTGATCACATGATATAACAGAATAGTTAATGTATAATGCATTACATGTTCATATAGAATTCGATGAAAAGTTATGATTTAAAAAAATATAACATGAGATATTAGTGTCTGTTTTTATAATCATATTGGTAAATCTATAAATTATCATACAAAAAACACACATGACGATTACAATTATTAATATTAGGTTCCACTATGTTCATATTGAAGAATAATATTAATAATCACATTAATTTGTCAAACTTTTTTTTTTTTTGCTTTAATCAGTATGAGCCCACATCAATTATTAACTGTTGATTCGATAAACTATTATGTGGTCACAATTAAGATGATTACTAATTAAATATAATCATATGTGCTTACATTTTTAAGACTGCTTTGTAAAATTTAGTAATTGACAGTCAAATGCTAGTTGTAATTGAAAAAGAAGAAAGAAAAAATCATTTAAATAGTGTCCACTAAAATGTAGTAAATAAACATATAAATTGCAAATATAAAATTTCAAATTTTGAATAAAAAATTTATGATAAGAACACTTTATCATATGTATGCACAAGTATTCAATTTATAATTAACTCGAGTATTTGAATAAAATTTTCTAGCATATCTGAAAGATTTTCAATGTAATAAGTAGAAAGTAAAATACGAAAAAATTCTTGGAACAAAATAATTATAAAGGATAGAAAAATACAGAGTATCAATTATTTTATTTTTTTTGTTAAAATATGAGAAAATAAAAATTTGAACCAATAAGTGGACCTTTTTTAAAAAAAATATAATTTTGAAAATGAAAGGCATGAAAGCTGCCTTTACTTTATTTCCATATATTTATACAAATAAAGCAAAATATAAATTCTCTAGTTGGTTGATATTGAATTATTCTATTAATTAATTTGACTTTGACTGGATTTCTTTATTATTTATCAAAAATCAACTTTTTATAAAAAATATATATAAAAACGCGTTAGTTTTTGTTAGCATCTATGGTGTTTTTTATTCCATTTTCCTAAATGACAAATCCTCATGGGATTTCTCAAAATCTAATTAGTAAATAATTGAATCCATAGTAACAATGACATTAATTTTATAATTTATTGTAAAATTAAAATTAAACTTATTACAACTTGTGTTTATTTATTTTATAAAAAATTAAATCACTTTTGTTCTATATGTGGTTGGGCACGTGCATGACGGTCAAAGTCCAACTTTTATATGCACAAAGTACAATCCTGATTAGTATTTTAATCATACCTTGATTAAGCTGAACATGTCATTTTCATAATGTTAAACTTTTTATAAACATCTTTTGCTTAGTTCTAAACCTTAAAAGTAACGTTGTAAGTCCAAAAATCTATTATGTTTAACAAACAATTTACAAGCAAAAACTATCCTTTTCTTCTTGTAATTACAGTCATTGTGCGTCTGCAATGACTCACGTGTCTGGAAAGAACAGGATTTATGTAAACCTTATTCTACCTTTGTGAGGTAAAGAAGTTATTTTCGATAAACCATCAGCTCCATGTTACGTGGTACATGAAGAACTAAAATGGTCATTTTATATAATACATTAAAAACCATTTCCGCTCCATGGTCTATATGAAGGACTAAAATAATTCAACCTTTATACATTTATGACCATTTTGATCATTTTCTCAGGTTCAAACCGAACTTAATCATTTCAATTCAAACTTTATATTAATATTATAAATATTTACGTAAAAATTAAATTACTTAACACCTGATATCGTTATTTCGAAACTTTGCCACAAATTTTCAAAAAGGTATGGAGATCATGTATTTTTGTTAGTGGTTGGGTTGGTGGAACAAAAGATGGGTCTAATTACATGCAGAGACAATCGTACGTTTTGGCCACTTTCTTTTTACGCACTTTGTAAGGACTACATTTTTTCTCCACTTCCTTTGTATCTTTTATTCCCATACCAAAAATATTTTTGGCATACGACAGCAACGACGAATTCAGAATTTAAATATAAGAGAAATCGACTCATAAATGTTTTTTTTTTAACTTCATGATATATGTATAATTTGATTTTACATTAAATTATGATAAAATTATCGAACTGATGATGATTGAATAGGTCATCGACATAGACAATTGAGTTGTATATACACACGTATGTTATGACATGTACACAATGCCAACTTTTGTATTATTATTATTTTTTGGAAGACATAATATAAAATAGATTGAACATAATTTGGATATGATAAATAAAAAGAAGTGATGATTTTTCTATATTCTAGAACTTTTAAGTTATAGAAATAAAATAGAGAGCCGCTAAACAGCCATAAAACTATGGCCAGAATTTGGTCAGAAACGTACAAAGACTATACTAACCTTTTAGTTTAAAATAAAGAAAAAATGTATTAAAGTATTTGTCATTTCCTAAAATTACAATTTAATTAGAACACTGATTCATAGGTTTAGAATATGAAGAGTCCTATTTTTCTTCAATTGCAGCAGCCATTTTTAATAATCCATCCCATAAATCGAGGAAAAAAAGACAACATTATTGTGAAAGAAATAAAAAAGTGACATGTCATACCACTCATTCATATTCTTATTAGCGTTAAACTGCTAATTCTTTTAGAGATATCCATTCTTTTTTTTATTGTTCTTTACTCAATCACTTCTCCAAAAAATAATATGAATATAACCGATGTTAGGGAAGAGTTATACAGATCTTTAGGAATGACTTCAGACGATAGATAGTATTAATCATACAAGTTTTTCCTCCTATATTATGTCGATTTGATTAAGTTGTAATTCATCACTTATATTGGTTACTAAAACGATCTTCAATTAAGTAATTTTCAATAAAAAAATTATAATATTTAAATAAAATTAAGCTTTATAATTTAATCATTTTAAAATGTAACTAAATATTGAGACAAGGATAACTCAAAACACATTACACTTGATAAATATCGATAGATATAGAAATCATGCATATAGGTGATATGGTCGAACCAAAGAGAGTCAGACATTGATATTATTAATCATATAAGTTTTATCTCCAATATTATGTCGATTTGATAAATTATGAATCATTACTTATGCTTGTTGCTAAACTTACCTCCAACAATGTAATTTGTTTAATTAATTAAGTTTCAATAAAATTAATCTATATAAATAAATAATTTTTAAATGTAATTTGTAAAATATTGGGTTAATGACAACTCAAAACACATTAGACCTGATAATTGTCAATAGTTATATAATCATGCGTATAGCTCATACATGTCGAACCAAAGAGAGTCAGATATTAATAGTATTGTTCATTAATATTATTGATCAAACAAGACTTATCTCCTATATTACGTAGATTTGATCAATTGTAAATCATTACTTATATTTATTACTAAAATGATCTTCAATTAAGTAATTTTTTTAATTACGATATTTAAATAAAATATATTTAAATAATTTTTAAATATAATTTCTAAAATATTGAAATAATGACAACTCAATATACATTAGACTCGATAAATATAGACAATTATAGAAATCATGTATATAGTTCATATATGTCGAATAAAAGAGATCAAGATATTAATATTATTAATCATACATTTTTTATCCCTATATTACGTCGATTTGATAAATTATGAATCATTACTTGTATTTCTTACTAAAATGATCTTTAAATTCTAATTAAGTATTTTTTTTTTAATTATTATGTTTGAATAAAGTAAATTAGTGTTAAGTAAATTCAGTTAACACAAATATTTTGGTCATAATTTATTGTAATATCAGTTAATTAATTTTTTTATTATAATACAACCAACAAAAATATAATGTGATTCAAAAAATATTTTTTTTCCATTGATTTCATAATTATTATTTTAAAAACATAATTGAAAATATTTTTTTTCACAAATTGGGTCATCCAATCTACTTAATGATCAATATGTACTTTGGTAGAATTTATAGTACATATGATTCCGTAGTACATAATTGATTAGGATTCCCCAAAAAATTTCTATAATTTTTAAGTTAAAAGGGTAAAAATATCCAAAAAGAAACTAGTTTATAGTGTGAATGGGTCTTTTTATCATTCTGGCCAGGCCAAAAATTTCTGGCCAAAAGGATTTATCCAATAAAATAATCTGAAAATTTGATTTATGGTCCCACTTTGAGAGTCATCAAGAATTAAAGTTGATTTTCCAAAGTTTAATTATTCCTCTTGACTTTTTATTTGTTCAAAAGTTCAAATAAATTAATGTTGTCCATATCTTTGCTTACATTTGCAAAAATTTTAGTTACATAATTTTGAAATGATGTGATACTTTTCAAGGCCTACTATAGACCATTGTTCTATTGTTCTTCAATAGGAAAATTTCATAAATAAGTAGCGCGATTAACGTTTATTTTGCAAAATAAAGTAAAATTTAAAATATATTAGTACGTGTATATGTAATATGTGAATGGAGATCGCTGGTTCAGATAATTTTTCCTTTTGTCAAATTCTATATTGGGCTGGGCTAATAAGAAATTGGATCCATAAGATGCACAAACACCCAACAACTTCTCTATCCCAAGCTCATATTTGCTTCCATGTTTCAACATTTTCTGTATAGGGGATTGGGGGTGTAACAAATAGAGTCGTTTGGTTGGTGACAAGTTATACTGAGATTCACAATCTCCGTAGTTATAACTCTGGAATAACTTGTTCACCAACCAAACGACACCTTTCAAGCAAGAGAATCGATCATATATTCTTCAAGTATTTTCCCATTTTTCAACTTTTTCTCTCCAACTTTGAAGTCACAAATGAGTACATATAACTCTACACAAGACAGTAGAATGCAGCATGTTAAAAGCTGCTGAATTTATAGAAAACAATGTGAAGATGTCATCCATCATGTCAAGACTACCAAAAAAGAACTTACTCGTACTTAGTGCACGTAGCACGGAGAGTATATCTCTCCCTAGAGTACATCTCCTACCTGAATTTTACTTCGAGCATTCAGCTAACCGAACAAAAAGTTAAGTGCATTGTTACTCTGATTGCGTTAACACAATATGCTTTCGCTCTTCTGTCTCTCGTTCCATGCTATTTGAAGGGAGGCACTAAGATGGTATAAAAATGCAAAATATCAAAGAGGGATTAGTTTTGAGTCAGTTCCCCAATCTGGAGTTTCTCCTCAAATGGATTTCAGCTGCCCAGCTTTTCCCTATTTCTGTTTGAAACTTTCCTGCATGTAGATATATACAGATCATCGATATATGACTCGTAATGAGCAAGACTGAAAAAAGAGCATGGAAATTGAAAGGATCAATGACCTGCAGTTGAAAGGAAAAACTCATCCAGCACCTTCCCATGTTCTGTCAAAAACAAAGTACCAACGGAAGTTACAGAGAGAACATAGTATAGATTTGAGTTCATAGGATGATAGATACAAATATATGTAACCGAGAAATCACAAGGCTAAGTGGGACAGACGTGGAACTCAGTGAATAATAGGCTCGCCACCTCGCCCTCCTACCCTTTCTCGCTTAAATACCGGGCTTTTGTTCGTGGTAGGTTTGAACTTGTGATGTGTGCCTAACCCACTTAGCACGCGTTGCACTCTTATCACTAGACCAATTCACGGAGGCATAATAGATAAGATTATATAAGATACTCTTTGCTTGAAGACAGTAGACACCGCGTTTTGACAAAATGTAAAGATCTAATCTACAGATTTACTTCAAAAAGATAGTTCTTCTTGATCTTAGTCCACGAAGAGCAACCTTACAACTAACTGCATAGGCAGAGAACTTTGCCTCAGGAAGTTAGCACCATACACCAACTAGTGACACACAGATACCTCGAAATATCATAACAAAACTGCAGACAAACTAAGCGTTTTCAGCTGGCACTCTATGTGAGTATTCTAACTCTCAAGAGGTGCAAAAAAAGTGGCACTCAGACTGATTAATGAGCTCCAAGAACACTTTATACCAGGTGATTACTAGCTATGGCCACTCAGACTGATTAATGAGCTCCAAGAACACTTTATACCCGGTGATTACTAGCTATGGTCCAGAGCACCAGACGTAGAACAAATTGAAGAAACAACTGAGAAAATTAGTTTTACTGCACTAGTTCTACCTTTGATACTAAAATCACCTTTCAAAGTAGTGAGAGGCACAAACTAGAAAAATATAGTCAGTAAAAGTAGTAGTTTTAATGCTGTAACTTAAATATATTGGAGAATAGTTACTCACCTGATTCATATTCCAATGCCTGCAGAATCATTTCAACCTGGAGAAGATAGGAAAAAACGTGATATCTATCAGATGTTATATGATTTAAGGACCTAGTAGAGTGATAAGAGCCAATGTGGTACTCATTAAATTAGAGACTCGAGATTTACAGGAGAGGTGACAGCATAGAAGCGGTGAGTAAATGTAATTTATCATCACTACAGGTAAAGATGCAAAAACGGGATTTATAGTGGAATTTGAAACCAAGATGAGCACATCCACCAATCTCTTAAAGCAAGAGATAGCGACACGAAAAGGTTACAAAACTAAAGTCTAAAGGAACAATACCATCTTTTTCCAGATTCCAATAAGCAAGACAAAATTATTACGAGCATAGTTGCAGTGTCTCCAGCTGTTTCCAATGGGAGTATATGCAGTAATTTTAAGGAAGACAGGGATGAAAGAACCAGTAATTGAGAAAAACTAGTGGAGCAACAAATTAACAAATCACTCAAAGTTCCAAAATGAACTACGAACTGACAAAATTAGACCAGGAAAAGATGTAATACACTCAAGATGTGAAGCTTCTTGTAATTTTACTAAATATTGTAAGGAAGTTAGTAATTCATACCTTGTCAAAATCTTTTACAAGATTGGCTTCTAGTGAAGCATTGTTTTCGTACTCTTGCCACAGTTGTTTAATCTCTTCAGCTGGAAATATTATAAAAACGTGGTATTACATTGTCATGTTAAAAGAAAATCCTTTACTAGAGTTTTTGACTGCTTCGGAGAGAAAAATAAGGTACGATATGAAAAATAAAGTAATACCTCTCATCCCTCCACCAAGAACTTTGCACATTTCAGTCAAAGCAGCTTGCTCAAGTCTGCTTTTTTCAGCCTTGGGTACACCATCAGATGGAGTTATATCTCCGACAATTGCTACAGAAGTTCAAAAATACTATCAAATGCAAACCCTCAAACATATAGAAAATAAGGTGATATCAGTCCCAGTCCAACCTAAGGAAAGAGAAGACGGAATGAACATGTAGAAGAATAAAACACCGAAGTGAAACTGATGAAGGCGGTAAACCTAATTTTTACAGCAGAAAATACTATGGATATAAGAAGAATGGTAATATACGTAAGTGGTTTAGTAACTGCAGTGTATCAACAACATTTTCTTTACTTAGATAAACTTATAATCTTAGAGCTTGATGCTTCTTAGATCATTGGAAAAAAGGAGGACCCCAGATTAACTAATAACCAAACAGTAAACACCACAAGGTGCACAGCCAATCAAATCTAGAAATAAAAGGAAAAGATGAGCCAACAGGTGTACATTTTTCGAGTTCACAGTCCTACATATTTTTTCTTTTGATAAGATGAATACATTTATTAATGTAGGAAAAATCCCCATATACAAGTAGTCTACTAAAAGGTATGAAAGATCTACACCAAAATATGGTTCTCTATAAAAGTCATTCAATCATCTATACAAGCAAGCACCTCATGGATTCACCAAAAAGAAACTACAGACACACAGCTAATCCTCAGATGTACAAAGAAATTTCCGTATGCAAGTATATACCAAAGAGAAGAGAGATCTAGGCCAAAATATGGTTCTCCATAAAAGTCATCCTATCATATATACAAACAAGAACCTCATGTGATCACCAAATAAGAAACTGAAGACACGAGGCTACTCCTCATGAGTGCAAAATCTTTCTAAACCCCCTTAAACACTCCTAGTTGTTTCCTCCATAACGCCCTGGATGATTTCTTTTTTTCTTTCTTCTTCCTGTTCTTTTTTTGTTTGTTTGGTGTGCGTAATTGCCTCTTTCCACATATCCCTGAAAACACTATATGCCTGCTCAACATTCCTTCCTCTTTTTTCAGGATGCTTCTGCAGTAGCAATTTTTTTCGCCATTTTATGTTGAAATAAGTCATACAAAAGGGCAGTCGCAGCAAATAATTTAGCCTACAAGTTGAAAATAAAAACACTGAAATATCAGAAAGATGAGTTCGCATTTGGCGGCAATACCTTCTGCAATATCATGAACAATGGCCATCTTGATACACCTGTTACATAAATAGAGAAGCACTATGATTACCTTTTACGTGATAACAGTCAGATAATATAAACATACTTTTTTTATTTATGGGATGAAGTGAACAGATGAACATAAGCGTCAAGAAAGTAACACTACAGAAAGAGCATCAAATTCATGTCTGCATGAACAAACTTCAGATTTCTGAGTAGAAACTACAACCCACATTCAAGAAATGTTCATCAAATGTACACCAGGCTCTACAACCAAGCAAATTATATGTTCAGTATGCAGAGCTCTGATCATTCATACATGGGCCCTTCATACAATAATCAAACACCAGCTCAGTTCAATTTGTCTAGATGAGAAAGCAACTCAAAGAAAAACCTAAAGAAACCCCATCGTAGAAGGTGAATACATTTTAGATTTTACCACCCTGGGTAGATATGGTGGATCACACCATTCAGATATCATACAACTTCAGCATTATATCACAAATCAAATAAAGTGCCAAAATTTCCTCTATGTATGCTTTACATGAAACTTAATAAACTTCTCAAGACGATTATTTCCTGTATTAATCAAAAGCAGCACTATAACCATTAACAATTAACATAAATAACATATTCCGTCATAAGTTCAAGACGATTGTAACCTCAATATTCAACAATAGAAGCCATTCCAAGGAAAGGCAAAAAAACACAGGAAAGTCACCTTTCCCTGTTAACGCCAGGAAGGTCACCAACAATCAGAGCCATCAAGGACATACGATACATATGATCAGCAATAGATTCAGAACCTTTTATTGCATGATTTACCCATCCCTTCCGCTTTGTGGTCTACAAAACAAGTAGAGGCATTAGGGGATACATCTACCCGAACTAAATACAGAATGCAGACAGGAAACAAATGCAAAAAGGGAATAAAAGATTAATAACTCATCAAGATAGCACTGTACGGTAAAAAGAGGTTAATTAAGAAAGAAATGCCAGCATAAAAAATGGAGGGCACTATATCTTGTTCCTAACACCACACTATAGAAAGTACAAAACCCTTGAGTGTGAAGGGGAATTCAGATTGCCTAGAAAGAAATTCAAAAAGTAAAACCTAATTTTGAGGGTAACAGGGCACAATTTTCCATTTCTCAGGAAGCTTTTGTTTGCAAAGAGCAAAATCATCAAAGTTAACTCATTATCATTGTTTGTTAAACATTTCACCAAGGAAGTCTCTCTTTTTGCTCGAGGTCTGGATATATACATCAATGCCTACATAAGTTTTGAGAATCAGATGGCATTAGAATGAGAAGACTGCTGGGAATATACATTTTCTTAGATGGAACAAGATACATCAACAGCTTAACTCTTTCCTAACTGCCCTTTTGGCTAAGCTGAAGTTAGTGGATTCCGATTTTGAACGGTCAATGCCTTTGCACAAAGGAGTTAAAGGTTTGAGAATGCCAAAATGAGCAACAAGTTACAGACTCTACCTTATAGCTCAAGAAAGTTAATAAATAGATTACTTATATTAACTGAATTATTTGAAACAATGTAGAGTGACCTTTTTTTTCTTAAGTTTAGTGCTACATATTTAACTAAGACAGCTTCAGCTCAATGTCTAAACTCAACACTTAGAAAAAGGAACGATCTATTATTGTCCACGGGGCTTTAATTAAGTGGTACGAGTGTGATGTACAGGTTAGGCATACGTGACGAGTTCGAACTTTGCCACGGACAATAGTTTGGTAATTAAGTGGAGAAGGGTAAAGATGCAGGCCCATTACTCATAGAGTTTCGAAGCATGCACCATCAAGCCCTCGAGGATTTCTCGGTCATCAAAAAAAAATGGAGAAGGAACTTTCTATTAGATTTTAATTTCTAGCTGGAAAAGCCTCGACTAGGCATGTGTACATTCTTTAATCCATCAAACTACAAACTTCAAATATACACAAGCCGAAATAGCAAATTCCCCAATTCCACTTCAGTCCTTAATTACAAACTCAAGACACTCTACTTCTCCCTGCAATGTGCAACCATAAGTTCATGAACTTAGTCACTCACCATTATCGCATACCACACTCTCATCCACTACATCATACTCTGCTAGGCAGTTTGTCCGTGGACAATTCCAACAATGCCCCACCTCAACACAGAACTACCAATATGTCCTCACATTTTCAAATATGTAAAAGATCACAACTTTATCACATAACCTCATTTTACTCTACAAAAGCATAGTAAAAACATTTTTTCATTGACTACAACATATTTTGATATATACAGGTTAAAGCTGCATATAATAGACCCTTGTGTCCCATCCCTCCCAGAGCTTAGTGCACCAAGCTGACCTTTTTAATGCTCAAACCTCAAACCAAGTCAACACACAAAAGTTCCAATACCCAAAAAGTAAAACTGAAAACACATAAAAATTCTCTCCTATATGAAAAATCACATGCATGGAAACATTACCTTGAGACTATGACACAAAGTGAGGAAATCAATGGCATTGGAAGGAGAAGATGAAGCTCCATCACTGTCATTCTTTGATGACCCGGACCCGGAATTCGAGATACTCGGATCCAAATTCACAGAACCCGGAATGGGTTTCTTAGAACAAGCAAAAACAAGCTTTCTACATTGAAAATCAACCAAAAAAGAAACCTTTTTTAAAGAAACCTGATGAGAAGGGAAAGAAGAGTAATGGGTTGATGATGAAGATGAAAGAAAAGGGGAATTTGGGTTTGCTTTAGCTGCCATCATTGTTGCTAAACAAAGATTCTTGAATTTGGGGGAAAAAATTGTTTGATTTCTTTCGATCTTGTCGAATTTTATTTTTTTATAGTGTTTGGGGAAAAACAAAGAGAAAAAATGGGCCCTTTGTTTCACAGGTCACGTCGAAATTCGACTAATTTAGATTTTCAGGACCTCATTTGAACAAACTAATTTAGATTCATTCATTTGAGGGGTAACGCTTTAAGCTCAAATTTGAGATCTTTCGACTAATTCAAATTCAAACCAATTAGGTCCATTAAAGGAATAGTGCGTTTGTCAAAGATTTAAGCTCGAGCATTTTTAATCAAAGATTTAAGTTCAAACTCAAAACAGTTGATTATTTTACATTCACATGAGCTAGGGTCCATTCGAAGGATAGCTTCATAAAAAATTAAGCTCGAACCCGTGATTTACGAGAGGAACAGGCCTGTCCATCATATTAAATCCTTTGATTGGTGACTATTTTTAAGGAAAAATTACGCGGTTAAGCAAACTTATACTATTTCTCATCATAGTTTGCTATAATTACCACTTGTGAGTAACATTATACATTATTTATGTGGCTGACTTCGAGTTTATATAATTAGTCACGTTTGCATATGTATAATTCACCAGAATATATAAATATGTATGTATAATATACAATTATTTAACCTATATACATATAAAATTCAGCTCTCTCCCACTCTCTGCCCTCTTTCGCTCGCTTTTCTCCTCCCTCTCCCAATCTCGCTTGCCATATATACAAATGCATATGTATAATATACAATTATATACATATACAATTCACCTCTCTCCCAATCTCTGCCCTCTTTCGCACGCCTTTCTCCTCCCTCTCCCAATCTCGCTTGCCATATATACAAATGCATATGTATAGCATACAATGATATACATATACAATTCACCTCTCTCCCACTCTCTACCCTCTCTCGCTCGCCTTTCTCCTCCCTCTCCCAGTCACGCTCGTCTCTCTCATCCCTCTCCCAATCTCTCTTGTCATATATACAAACACATATGTATAATATACAATTATCTAACCAATATACATATACAATTTGTCTTTCTTTCACTCTTTTTCCCCTCTCTCCTCTCTCTCAGTCTCGCTCGCCTCTCTCCTCCATATAACATGTAGCTACGAATAGTAATTATCAAACTATAGCAATGAAGAGTAATTAGGCTTTTTGTAAATAGCTATACGTGAAGATTCTCCTTATTTTTATTTGTTTGCAATATTATTTTCAAGTTTTGCACGGATTGATATTTCAATTAAATTTTTTTTTTAAAAAAATAGAAATCCTAAAAGGAAAAGGAATGAAATTAAGTATAATTATTTACTTTAATTAAACCAAGTTCTCGTATAAATCGGAACCAAAACATACCTATAAAAATATTTATTATGTGTAGCCGTAATATTACTACATCTCTAACAACCCTTTTGTCTCATGGAGAAGGAGAAGACAATTGCTCAAACAAAATCTTCAATATCCCAAGATATTATTTATGAAATATTTTCCCGTCTTCCTGACAAATCTTTTACACGTTTTAAATGTGTCTCGAAATTTTGTAACTCTCTTATATCATTCAAAGTCCTTGCATGGACATATCCTCAAAAAAAGTTTTACACCATAAAGCAAAAATCCATAATTTTAGACGAACCCAATTTAATCGAGCCTGAAGAGAGAATCGATAAGAAAGGCTCCGCTCATCTTATTAAGGAATTAAATGGCTTCCCTTATCACAAAATTGACTATATTGAAGGTTTGTTCTGCTTATGGAATCCAAGTCAGTTGCCTCCTATTATTTTCAATCCCACTACAAGAAAAATAACATATCTTTCGTGTCAAAATCTTGATGAAATCGATGAGTATCATATTATATTAGGTTTTGAACCCGAAAAAAAGATGCATAAAGTTCTATTGATAACATATCCTCATAACTATATAATGTCATCATCAAGATATTGGATTTTTACTATAGGAACAAGTGAATCGTGGCAAGAAATAATTTTTACCAATTTATTTGTGACACCACCCTTGAAAGGAGTTTGTGTTGATGGAGTTATTTATTTTTTTGCTTACCACAAAAGAGGAAGATATCTCAAGATGATAATGGTTAATTTAAGAGCGAAGAATTTCAAAATTATCTCGTTATGGAATAAACATAGACATTATTCTGTCCAAGACATGTTTGATTATATTCACTTAATAGAAGTGAAGGGAAAATTAGCCGTGGTTGATGTTAAAGAAGGAACAACGAGAGAGATAATTTTGAGAATTTTGCAAAATTCTGAGACTGAAGAATGGGTGAATCATATTATTTTCTTTCCTCAGCTATTAAGTCGAGATATAGCAAATAAAAACATATATTATTTGAAGAATTACGTCTATAGTAATACTTTGAATGGTGAAATCGTATTAATGAACTCCTTGATCAAGCCAAATTGGATGTTTTTTTATAATTTTAATAAGAATAGTTGGAGAGAAATACAAGTTTTGGGGTTTGAAGAAAAGGTTAATATTTTTGGTATTTGTAGTTATATAGAGAGCCTCTTACCATAAGGATATATTTGATTAATGTGAATTTCTTTTTTTAACAAAAAATTTTGGTTCTCTTACGTATTTAATAAAAATTTATGGATTTACAATATTTTTATCCATTTGAACCTAATTTGCTTGGCATAAATTTAAATATTAAAAAATTATATAAAAAGTACTACTAGTATAAATTATTATTCCTTTCTATATCAATGTACAAAGAAATATACATATGATAAAATATTAATCAAAATTCATATAGTTTAATTCTCGAAAAGTGAAACATGAAAAATATTTCGAAGAGAGGATCAAATATATGATTATTGAAATTTCACGAAACCCTTATAATGTTTAAAGATGTCTGAAAAAATAATTTGAAATTTAAGCTCCGTTAATAATAATAATAATAATAATAATATTCAAAAATTATATAAAAAGGACTACTAGTATAAATTATTATTCCTTTCTATATAAATGTACAAAGAAATATACATATGATAAAATATTAATCAAAATTCATATAGTTTAATTCTCGAAAAGTGAAACATGAAAAATATTTCAAAGAGGATCAAATATATGACTATTGAAATTTCACGAAAACCTTATAATGTTTAAAGATGTATGAAAAAATAATTTGAAATTTAAGCTCCGTTAATAATAATAATAATAATAATAATAATAATAATAATAATAACAATAATATTCAAAAATTATATAAAAAGTACTGCTAGTATAAATTATTATTTCTTTCTATATCAATGTATAAAGAAATATACATATGATAAATATCAATCAAAATTCATATAGTTTAATTTCGAAAAGTGAAACATGAAAAATATTTCGAAGAGGATCAAATATATGACTATTGAAATTTCACGAAACACTTATAATATTTAAAGATGTCTGAAAAAATAATTTGAAATTTAAGCTCCGTTAATAATAATAATAATAATAATAATAATAATAATAATAATAATAATAATAATAATAATAATAATAATAAAAAGGAAAAGGGTTAGAATTTAGCATAATTTACTCTTTATCGTTTTTATAATTAAACCAATTAGTTCTTATCGAAAAAGTTTTGCATATAATTAAAACATAGTTATATAAAGTATAGTCGTATGATAAGTCTTCTTGTGAATAAATCAAATTCTAATGGCCAAGAATCTGAAGATTACTGCTCAAAAAACATCTTCAATACCTTGATATATTATTTATGAAATATTTTCTCGTCTTTCGGTCAAGCCTTTAACGTATTTTAAGTGTGTTTCTAGATTTTGTAACTCCCTTGTATCATTCAAATTTCTCGCAAGGACATGTCCTTTAAATATGTTTTACGCCATAGAGCAAAAGTCTCTAATTCCAGCCTTGGAATATTTTCAGCATAGTGAATCTGAATTAATCGAATTGGGTGATGAGTGCTCATCTTATTAAGGAATATATTAAGTGGCATCACCTATCACATGCTTGACTATATTGAAGGTCAAGTGAGCTACCCCCATTATTTTTAATCCGAGTACAAGAGAAGTAAGATCTGTTATATGTTAAATTTTCGTGAAGGATGGAACCAATCAATTATTATATTATATTTGGATTTGAGACAGAAAAAAAGAAACACAAAATTTTAATGAGAAACTATCGTGAACATTCATTGTCATCGATAAGATATTGGATTTTCACTTTAGGAACAAATGAATCATGGCGATAAATAAAATCAATACCATTTAATTCTTTTGTGATACTACCTTGAAAGGTATTTGCATTAACCGGGTTATTTATTTTGTTATTTGTTTCCGTATTGAAGGATATTTAATGATTTTTATTTTCTGCTTTGTTGCTCATTTAATAAAAAAATTATGGACCAAAATACCTTTTTATCTAGCAAGACCTAATTGGCTTTGCATAAGCTTAGAGAACTTTTTCCTCGCTCGAAATAATAAGTATGTGGCATTTGGTTGTGCAATATTTTTCAAAATATGATTTCCATATAAAAGAGTGTCATGCTTTTTGTGTTCATGATTGGTGAAAATCTCATTATCTACGATGAATAATTTAAAAACAATAATATACTCAATATAATCATATAAATGGAATCTGAGAAATAATCATCTTAGCGATTAATTATATAATTGTAGCAAAAACGTAAGTGATTAATTATATATTATAGCAAAAATATTGCTCGGATTAAGTAATTAAATGGTTTGGCACTAGTCATGACAAAACCATGCTATAGGTGTAACACTTTATTTATTTATTTTCACTTTTTCAATTTTGAAAATAATTTATTCTAGAATGTTCGTGAACACATTTTGAACTTGAGACCTTCAGTAACTTGGTTTCAAGTCAAGCTACTTATAATTAAACAACGAAAAGTAAGTAAGAAAATTTTGTATTTAAAGTATTCAATAATATTTTTGTCTTACATTAATGAAGACTAATTAGCCTTTCCTGAAGAGATTATCTTTGATATATTTTTCAGGCTTTTCGTTGATTTTTTTAATACGTTTTAAGTGTATTTCTAAATTTTATAATTCACTTGTATCTGATCCATCTTTTATAGATATTCATGAAAGTCATTCTATATTTCGTCCTCGTAAGATAAAAATACTTACACATTCAAGAGATGGAAATATCTTTTACACCATAGATCAACGGACGGAACATAAAAAACCCATTGTTATTGAGGAGTTCGATGGTACTATATACCATAATTTTCATTATGTTAATGGTTTGTTTTGCTTATGGAGTACAAAAGAGCTTCCCCTGCTATTTATAATCCTATTACAAATTAGTATAATAATAATAATAATAAAAATAATAATAATAATAATAAAAAATAATAATGCATAATACATAAACATGTCATTTAACTTGGTTCTAGCAGACATCTATATCCTCTAATTTTGCATGTGAATATGTAGACACCCGCGTCCTATGTGACAAAATACAAATAGGACATCTTTGTTCATTCAATCAACAATACAAAAAAATTAATTGAAAACAAACTTTGATCCATATATCATCATATTTATTTCAATTTATTTAAGTAATTAATACTCAAAGTTGATAGTATAAAAAATATTTGAACGTGTTTTCAAAAAAATGTAAATATGTAGAACATGTTTTAAAAATGAAAAGAAAAGGAGAAGTTGAAAAATCATTAATCTTTAAATGTGAAAATGTAATAATTAAATTAAGAGAAATAAGTATTTCTAAAAATGATGTGATAGTGTAACTTTGTTGTCCATGTCAGTGGATAGTAGTTAATCTCTTACCTATTATGTCTAAAAAAAAAAATCTTTCAGAGATTAGACATGTATTATAACAGGATTAGTAAAAGACAAACTTTTAATTAAGAAAATAAAGATTTAGGATAATTATTTTTCAAGAAGACTATTGAAAAGGAAAATGGAAATAAGAAGATAAAAGAGTATCACATTGAAATAAAATCTAAAAAGCTTTCGGATTTAATATTTGATTATATTTTCTTGGCTTCCTGTCAAGTCTTTACTTCGTTTGATATGCGTTTCTAAATTTTATAATTCTCTTGTAATAGACATTCATTAAAACCGCTTTATTTCGTTTCATTTGCAACAACACATGATTCCCTAGCTAGATGCAAGTCTCATCGCGATCAATTTATTAGAAAGAATTCAAAGGACGATAATTAAACAACTTAGTTCTTAATTTTGCTTACAATCTTTATGCTACTATTTGTAACCTTGAATGGAGCAAAAACTCCCTAGTGTTAAAAGGAAAAAGTGAACTAAAAGGGAAAATCTTAGGCCAACAACTATCCTGTATGTCTAATATAACTTTGCAACATTGAGGTCTGATTAATTGAAGTTTAATACTTAAGAAAGATGTTATGATCTATTCAACGCATCCATGAACATTCAACACATTTAGAGATATCCGAAAAAAGACCATCTCCTGAACCTGACAAAAGTTCTCCTCCCCCGTAATTTTGAGACGCTCGGAGAAACCTCAATTATTATGCACAAGAAAATAAGTGCGTATGCATAAATAGAAGTCATTTTTCTTACGAATATATAAGTTGAAGTCATTTTTCTTACGAATATATAAGTTGGTTACAATTGTATTTGGAATTGAGAGGATTTGAAATTTGATTAGGATGTAACGTTAATGTATAGTAAATAACCTTTTAATTTATTTAAATGTCTTTAATATATATGACTTTATTGTACGTTTTAATAGTTGTAATCAATTAGTATCTTTTTAAGTTTTAACATAATATTCTGGAGGAAGTAACAAATTAAATTTTCTAAACTATTATTCATAATAATAATAAATTACTTGCTAATTGGAAGATTACTAGATTGTAATAAACACTAAACTGTCTCTGTATTCAGATGACAAATAGAGAGTATAGCGACCTTGGATGACAACAATATAATTAGTGCAATCACACAAGTAGGGTCTGAGGAGAGTAAGATGTACGTAAGCCTTATCCTTCTTTACCTTTGTGAGGGTAAAGAAATTGTTTCTGATAGACCCTCGGGCTCAAAAGAAAAGAAGAATACAAAGCACGATAATAAGAAAATATAAGACAGTAAAAACCAGGATATGAAGATGACCAAAGTTTTCTAACCTTTCACAAATATAACTGAATTCGATAAAAGAAGCAGAATAAAGAACAACTAAAAGGAAGAAACAAGTATCACCTCTCGTCCTGCTTCTTCTCTAAGACAATAATGGGAACGAAAAATATTCAGAATTTGACAAGAAACCCAAAGATAACTCCGATAAGCATTTCATAGCAAGAAACAAGTATCGAGAGTCCAGTAGAGATAACAGAAGTTACCTCTCGTACTGCTTTTTCTTTATATATCAAAGCATAGCGTCCAAGAAAAGCACTACTTCAAAACTCAGGACATAATCAAAATGTAAATACTAATTAACGTTACCCAAAAGTTCATGTACCGTTTACCCCAAACAAGGTCGGCCTGACTGATAGGCCAACATCAGCTTTGGAGACTTTACAAAATGGACAAGGTATATATGCTGATGCATGTAGAGTTGTACTACCAAAACTCAAAAAGCATCCATAAAACAGTAAGAGTTGTCAGGTCTTAAAGCTAAGTTATACTAGAAACGTAGAAGCAAAACATGATATCCTGGAGGAAGTAAGACTAATTAAATATCTAAAACTACCTCAGCCTTCGGATAAGCATTTGAGATTAGAAAACTTTCCCCCATGACAGTTTTAAGGGAGTAAAAACTTGGAATGTATTTAGTCGCTTCATAGCCACCGTTGTAAACCTTGACCTTCCTAAACTTCTTCTCTTTTGGGTTGTAAGAAAGTAGCTCTGTGTGACGTCTGCTTTGCATCAAGATTTCTCAATATTTCCAGAATATGATTGGTATTAAATCAGAGCTACAGATATGATGCGGAATAGAATTTGTCAAAATGCGATCTTTAGCCCAAGAAACAGCTATTCCATCCTCTTTCATCCACCATATATCAACATGCTGAAAAGAGCAACTATCAATCAAACACAGACAATTCCCCAACTCCGCTAGCCTCAAGCCCAACGAAGGAGTTTCCAAACCAGGTGGAACTAGCACGGGCTTCACCTCTTCCGTCACAAGATTAAAGGAGTGAATGCTAGCACTTGTTTTAATATCATCATCATCCTTCAGCCAATAAAGAACACCATTGACATTCACATTACCAAATCTATCAAATAACGGAAAAGCAACCTCCCCCACATTTCTCCATTTCTCATCAACTCCAAGATTACAAACCTCCAATTCAGACACTTCAGGACGACCCCGAAACTTTCTAATCACTGACCTCAATACCTTATACTGTCTAGAACCTTCACTATAGCACAAGGTATAAGCAACACGACGAACCCTTTTCTCCCATTCAGGCAATGTAACCTTAAAATACTCACCCAAAAGAGGATTGCTAATATAAATAGAATAGTTTTCATCATACCTATCACCATTCCACAAACAAATCAACCCATTACATGAACCAATTAATACCAACTTTGATCTATCAAAACTATAACCAAATCGATCTTTATGTTTAGGGAGGTGAAACTTAGAACTCAACATAACAGGTCTGTTTAGCGGGCGGGAATGGTAATCATAATCTGCTTTAAGTTCAAGAACTAAAGCAACAGAGTCATCATTCGAAAGCAAAATGCAGGGGAAATTACAGGATCTTGTTTGATACATCTTAACAAATAAAGGGTCGGAAGTTAAAAGACTATACCAGCGTTTACAAACAGTCTTACATCGGAAAATAGGCTTGATTGTCAATCTTGAAAGAATTTCCACCATAATCTCCCTCGAAAAATCCATAATGGTGACTTCATAAGCCCTTTTTCGCTTGCAATCACATTTCACATATACATATTCCTTAACAATTTTGGGTTTTTGATTCTTCAAACTTAACATTCGGTTTGAAACACTGATAGGAACATCAAAAAGTTCCATTTTTTCAGTCTTCTTCATTACAGTGAAATGAACAAGTTCCCAATTTTTAGGGCTTTTTGGCGGGTGGCTTAAGTATTTAAGGCATGGAAAATGACTGCTTATAATAAGGATATATATGGCGGGAGTCTAACCTAATATTTATTTCCGCTCACTCGATGTTTGGTATCCCAATAATTTAGATTGACGCATTGTAATGCAAGACCCATTTTTTGGGGATAAAATTTAAGTTATATGTGGTGGCGTCATTTAATATTTGTTATAAGTCAAATAGAGCGGAACTAGTCTTTCAATTACGAGTTCAATTGAATCAAGTCTATATAAATTATTAATTTTTTAAAAAAAAATTAGCATCACAAATTTATAAATTTTAAATTTAGGGAAAAGGATCAAATATGCCCCTAAACTATTCGAAAAGGTCTAGAACCCTCTGTTTAAAGTTCGGTTCACTCATTCCTTCGCTGTCCAACTTTTGGTCCAAATATGCCCTTATGGCGTTAGTTGCCATGTTGGACATATCAACTCATTTTTCATTTTTTTAAATGTCACATGGAATTGTCATGTCATTTTGACCTTACCACATGACATTAATATGAAAATGGAAAGATATTCAAACTCATAAACACGTAATCCGACCCATAAATCAAACCCCATTTTAAATAAATTATCCGACCGATTTTCAATAATTTTGCTTAATTTTTATTTTTTTCGACAAATTCCGAAAATGAGTAATTGTTAATAAAAAATAGGGAAAATATGAAAAAATATATAAAATAAACATCAAAATTCACAAATAAATATAGTAACCTTAAATCTAACATTTCAATATTTTTTTTATTTTTTTTTTGATAAATCTCGAAAATGAGTAATTGATATAATAAAAAATATGAAAAGCATGAAAAAAATATAAATTAACGCCAAAAGTTACAAATAAATATAGTAACATCTCATTCTACAATTTTTTTAAAATTTTTATTTTTTCGACAAATCCCGAAAATGAGTAATTTATTAATAAAAAAAAGAAAATATGAAAACAAAATAAAAAGTTTACATCAAAATTCACAAATAAATATAGTAACCTTAAATTAAATAATTTCAACAATTTTTTTATTTTATATATTTTTTTTCATACTTTCCTATGCTTTATTTGTGATTTTTTTTGCGTAATTTTCAATTTTTTCATATTTTTTGTTAATAAATTCATTTTTGGGATTTATCAAAAGAATTTAAAATTAAAAAAAATTGAAATTGTTGAATTTAAGGTTACTGTGTTTATTTTTTTAATTTTTGGCGTTAATTTTATATTTCTTTCATATTTTTTATTAATCAATTACTCATTTTCTGAATTTATCAAAAATAAAATTAAAATTTTTAAAAAAAGTGTTTAAATTGATTTTAAGGTTACTATAATTATTTGTGAAATTTTTGCGTTAATTTTATATTTTTTCATATTTTTCTATTTTTTTTATTAATCAATTACTCATTTTCGGAATTTATTAAAAAAAATAAAAATTAAACAAAATTGTTGAAAATCAATCGGATATTTATATAAAATGGGTTGATTTATGAGTCGTATTAGGTGTTTGTGAGTCCGAATATCTTTCCATTTTCATATAAATATCATGTGGTAACGTCAAAATGACATGATAATTCCATGTGCTATTTAAAAAATTAAAAATGAGTTGAATATGTCCAACATGACAACTAACGCCCATAAGGGAATATTTGGACCAAAAGTTGGATGGCGAGGGCATGAGTGAACCAAACTTTAAACGGAAGGTATATCTAGACCTTTTTGAATAATTTAAGGGCATATTTGACTTTTACCCCTAAAATTTAATCGTATCTCTAATTACTTCGACTATAATATTATTTTGCCGTAGATAATGTTTCATTTTTTTCTAGTACTTTGTCATACTATCTTTTTTTGTATTTTGTCATAACTTTTCATTTTGTCAATTCTTTTTTCGAATTGCTTTGTATTGTTTTTCCTCGAACTAAGAAACAATAAAAAACGAACTATTTGTCTCCAAAATAAAGATAAACTCTCCATAATTACCAAATCAGACTTATCAATACCGTACCATGCCCACCCCTATCTGGTACACTTTGTTTTTTTTCTTGTTTCCCATCCAATGTTCGGTATCCATAATGAAGTTTGAGTAAATTTGAATTCGTGATGAAAAGTCTCATAAGAGAGCAAAAACATCCTAACAAAGACGATTCCGTACCAGGGAGACTCGATCACCAAACCTATAGTTAATGATGAAGGAGTTTAAAAGTGAGTGAAAAGTCCACAAGGCATGGAAAAAAACCCACTTGAATGGCTGAACCCGGTCTATGAAGAAAATAAATAGCAATAATTCGAACCGGGCAAAACCCTAAGGAGACCTATAAAACACCTCAACAATACAAAACTCAAATTCCCTCCCATTTTGCCAAGACTCAGAGACAAAGTGACACCCATTTAGCTAAACCCTTCAAAGCAGTTGAAATTCTATGTGTTTTTGGTTTGGTGGGTAAAATTTTCAAAAATGGATCAAGATCAACAATGGCTTATCAACTGCTTGAATGCTACGCTTGATCCAAATCAACAAGTTCGTTCTTTTGCTGAAACTTCTCTTCAACAAGCTACCCTTCAACCAGGTAATCTGGATTGATCATGAATTAGTTGGTGTCAGCTGTATGGATACTTGATTTGTTCAGTTGGGTTTTATTCCATTGATGGGTCTGTTCATCCATGCTGAAGATTTGGTGGGTGGGTTAATTTTTGTGTTTGAGTTGTTTGGGAGGTGCTTAAAGTTCTCTTATTTATGTGAAGTTTGGATCTTGGAGTAGTTTAGTGAGTTTCAATTTTACTGTAGCTGGTTAGTGTGCATTTTACCTCCCTCAAACCTCACTTGTGGGATTACAGAGAGTATGTTGTTGTATTTGCTTAGAAGATGCTTAAACTTTTTGAATTTATGTAAAGTTTGGTTCTTGGAGTAGTTTAGTGAGTTTCGGTCTGTGTGGACTCTACCTGCCTCAAACGTCACTTGTGGGATTATACGGAGTATGTTGTTGTTTTAGTTGCTTGGAGGATGCTGAAAGGTCTCTTTTTTATGTTTAGTTTGGATCTTGAAGTAGTTTAGTGAGTTTCAATTTTGCTATAATGTGATTGTGTTACTAGGTTGGGAATTGGGATCAAAATTCAAGTCTTTAATTGTGACTGTTCTGTGTGCACTCGACCTGCGTCAGAACCCACTTATGGGATTACAATGAGTATGTTGTTGTTGCTTGGAAGATGCTTAAAGGTCTCTTGTATCTTGGTGTAGTTTAGTGAGTTTCAATTTCATTGTAGCTGATATTAATAGAATGATGTTATATTAGCTGGCATTGATGTGTTGGTGCATTCATGCTAAAAATAATGTGTGTGTGTGTGTGTTGGGGGGGGGGGGGGGGAGTTTTTTTTTTTTCTGTTTCAGTTGTTTGGAAGATGCCTAAAGCTCTTTTATGTAAAGTTTGGATCTTGGAGTAGTTTAGTGAGTTCCAGTTTGTACGTCTTGGGGAGAGTGTGTTGGTTGAAATGGTGTCAAAATACAACATGTTGACTTCAAATTTTGAAACTAAACTGTCCCACAGGCTATTGTATAGTGGTAAGAGCATCAAGATTGGTGTGTGCATAAGGTGCACGTGTTTGAGCTGTTGCAGACAAAAGTTTGTATTTAAGTGGAAAAAGATAGAGCAGCTGACCTATTATATACTGAGTTTTGAACTGTGTGCTACTGGCTGTTGGGATTTTGTGTTTATCAAAAAAGAAAAAACAAAGATTAGAATCTAACTGTTCATGTCAAACATTTGAGATACTCTTTTGTGGTGCGAAGTACACTCTGTAGATGAAAATGAAACATTACTAGAGTTTCTAGAGTCCTTGTAAGATGAACAAGGACATACTTTTGTTTCTTTGAATTATAAATTGGCTTCCAGCACTATCTTTGTGTGTGTGATTAGTACACTGCAACCTTTCTCACAAAGGTTGAGGTTCAGGCCTCAGGGAGTTCAATGAAAGAGCAATAAGAATGTGTTACTTTGCTGGTTATTGTAGTGTGAGGAACTCGGTCAAAAATCTTGTTTGTACGCTATATAATTGTTGCAATCTAACATGACCATGATTTTGTAGCCTCAGGTAATATCATTTTTCTCTTTACAACTTAGATGACTGCTCTTAACTTTCTTTATAGCACATTCATATCTCCAAGTAAGGTAAAAAAGAAAAAGAGAAATCATAGAAGCACTAAGTATTGCTGATCTATAAACATGTAGTGCTATCCATGAAGTCTTGACTACTGACATAAGTTACAAGTCTGGAATTAAGCTTTCTGCTATGTTTGTGAATTATGGTGATCTATAAACATGGATGGGTTTAGATATTCCAGGACCCTTCATGAATTATTCATGTTATTTGAAAAAATTTCTATAGATAGGATAAACTTTAACCTTTGTTAATTTTGTTTTCTTCTGAAGGTTTTGGAAGCTCATTGTGTAGAATTGCGGCAAAGAGAGAGCTACCTTTGGGATTACGTCAGATATCCTGTTGTATATATATATGTATATATATCTCTGTGTGTATGTATAAACACACACAGACACACATATATAATTAATATAAATGTATATATTAGCTTCTTTCCTTTCAAATTATACCAATGTGATAATTCACGATGACTAGGCTTTTGTGCGCCATTTTTTTTGTTGATTGCTTGTTTGTTTCCTTTTGGCCTTGTAAGCTTAACTTGCTTTTTACCTAGCTGCTGTTATTCTAAAGCAGTTTATAAAGAAGCATTGGCAGGAGGGTGAGGAGGGTTTTGAGCATCCCATTGTTTCAAGTGATGAAAAGGTTGCTTGTCCTGTTTCTCTTATCATTTGGATCTGTTTCAGTTCCTAATTTTTTACCAGTCTTATTGCTTCTTTGATATGCAAAATTAAAGACATTTTGCAGTCCTTTAACATGTGGTTTTAACTTGCTGTTGGCGTTACTAACTTTTTCCTCTTTAAAAGTCTAATTTATTGGTCAGTTTGTGCTGTTAAATGTTGAATAGTCATACTAGAACAACTGATTACTTTGTTATCATATGGCTAACTAGATTATCGTGATATATTCCCTAAACTTTTGTCTAGAGGTAGCATGAACTTCATGAAGATGCGATTATTTTAACAGACTAAGGCCTCAAGCATTTGCAGGTGGAGGCTTCCTTAGAATTTTGTGGTTTGGATATCAATGGCTTTCTCCGTTATTATTTTTTCGCATGTTGAATAATTTTTTGCTATTTTTTTGTATGGGCAGTTCGGGGTTTAGAATAAGCAGAACAAAGCAGTAAAGACAGCATTTTCTGTTATTTTCCACTGATTACACCCCCTACTGATGCTGGAAGGAATAATAGTTGGGGAGGTGCGGAGGGCATAGATGTTTTTGGTCTGACTGCACCCCCTTCTGATTCTTGTAGGGAATAATAATTGAGAGGCAACTGTAGGCTTCTTAGGAATCCTTCAGGTTAATTTTACCTACATAAATTTGCTGTTAATTCATTCTAAAAGGTATATATATATATGTGCAATGTGGTTTATAACCTTTGAAAAAACTTGGCTTTTGTAACTGCTACTTTTAGTAGAAAGATAAAGATTGGCTGGAGTAACCTTCACGACCATACGGTTTTCTTTTGTTGAACTAGAGGAATTATGGTGATCAACATAATAACAACTTACAGTTGGTGTTTGAAAAGATCAGATTTTCGATAGATATAAAATATAACAGTAGGATATTTATATATTCTCATCTTGTTTATAGGTTATAGATTCAAGAAGGAAGAAACCTATAGCAAATTGAGCAAGAGAGAAGGCCCCTGCTTGAACCTAATTTATTTTTACCATATTGATTTGGTGATAATCAGGATAGCAATAAATTAATCTTCCTTTATGCAGCACCTACTTTATGAGGATCTAAATCCTACTGTATCTTTGGGATTACATCTCAGGTGTTTAGGGAAGCTCTGTTGTTTCACTTTCTCTATTCAGATTCTTGGTGTGATTCTGTGTGTTTGTCAGGTAGCTATACGTGGCCTTCTGTTGCCATTGCTCGATGATCCTCATAGAAAGATCTGCACAGCCATTGGTATGGCTGTGGCATCTATTGCCCATTACGATTGGCCAGAAGACTGGCCTGATCTCTTACCATCACTAATGAAGTGTATCACTGACCAAACAAACATGAATGCTGGTGAGTCATTTGTTTCACCTTATTCTGAAGTGAAAAGATTGGAATAAACTTTTTTTTTGTCATCTGAATTGTCATGCAACTTATTGGTTGGCATCCTTCTTTTGCTGACTTCTTAAAACCGAGGATTTAGAAGTCTGATGTTTAAATTGTGCAGTTCATGGAGCTTTGAGGTGCTTTGCTCTTGTGTCGGCGGATTTGGACGATAATATAGTTCCGAAACTTGTTCCAGTTTTGTTCCCTTGCTTGCACACAATTGTTTCATCACCTCAGGTTAATTATGTTTTCTGTGCCTTTCTTTTAATTTGTGGAAGTAGATATCTTAAATATCTTCTGGTGGAAGTTAGTAATTTCTTTTAGTTCTTTTGCTTCTTGTGTCACCCAGAAAGTACTACTCTTCAGATTCCTCTCTTTTTCTGCAGATTTATGACAAACCTTTGCGCATGAAGGCTCTTTCAATAGTTTATGCTTGCACCTCAATGCTAGGGGCTATGAGCGGTGTATATAAGGTATTTTCAGTCTGTAAGAAAAAACACAAAAGTTTATACAACATTGTGTAATTATATCATCATTGCTACTTTCTGTGTTAAGACGGAGACCAGTGCAATGATGTCACCTATGATTCAATCTTGGATCAACCAATTCTCTTCTATTCTAGAGCATCCAGTGCAATCGGAAGACCCTGATGATTGGAGCATCCGGATGGAGGTCGGTTTTGTTTGTTTTTGTCAAAAAATATATGATGCCGTATTTTAACTTTTTTGTGTCACAGATTATAACTTCCCCTTGATACGTTTAGGTTATAAAGTGCTTGAATCAGTTCCTCCAGAACTTCCCGAGTCTTATGGAAAGTCAATTTGGGGGTCAGTATTCTCATCTATTCTCCAGGACTAGGTTACTCTTTAATTCTATATGTTAAAGTGACATGGCCATGCATAGATGATAAAATATTCTGACATTTCTGGCTATTTTGTTTTGTTATCCTACTTTGTTTCAGTTTTTATGGGACCATTATGGCAGACATTTGTATCATCTCTAGCAGTATATACACGATCATCAATTGAAGGAATTGAAGATCCTTATGATGGGAGATATGATTCTGATGGCGCAGAGCAAAGTCTTGAATCATTCATCATCCAGGTAAAAGAGACTGAGTGCTGTTGTAACTGTTAATGTTTGGATTTTTAGATTTAAGACGCTACCTATATCTGTTGGTGCAACATCTGAAATTGTTCATGTTATGTTCTTTGACTATGGAAACCTGGAACTTCTTTCTCCTCTTTCATATTAAAGCAGAATCACATTTAATCTTCAAATTATTAGATCTCAATTTTGTGGATCTCAGGTATAATGTGGACATTGACTGAACTCGGCGATTCTCATCTTTGTGTGTTCTTTCGTCTTAGCTTTTTCTATGTGAGTGATACATTTTCTGTTGTGGTCTCGCAGTTGTTTGAGTTTCTATTGACTATTTTGGGCAGCCCCAAATTTGTAAAGGTATGATGCATAGCTTATTTTAATTGTCTGCACCTTTTTATTTGTAATGGTTGATGATGGTTTAGAGTTGGAGATATCATTGTAGGTAGTTGGGAACAATGTAAAGGAGTTGGTTTACTACACTATTGCCTTTATGCAGACAACAGAACAGCAGGTAATGATTAGTTTCTTTATCAATTAGTTTGAGATTCAAAAGTTGCGATTGTGTAGATCTGGTTTATTATTTTTGGTTATATCAGCATGCTGAAAAACACATAATCATTAGTCAAATCTCTGATAAAAGATCCTTGAATGGCCTGAACAAATTTGTTGAATAACCATTTATTGTGACTGTACCTGAATTTAAAAATACTAAGATTTGCAGGATTTATTTGTTATAGAAGTAGAAGCTACTCCCTATGGGCTTTGTGCCCCTTTGCTTCTGTTTTCCAAACTGGGGAAAAGGTGATGAGATTGTGTGTCACTAAACCAGAATCGTGGGGTCATGGTACTTGTGCATCTTAGTATATTTCTTTTGTGATCCTCTTGGTATCTTATGCGTTGGCTTAAAGATGCAAATTCCTTGTTTTAAACCTGGGTTTGTCTTTGAGTGCTTTGTCTACCTTAATAATGGAAAACCATATAACAGCTATGCTTCTCTACCTTATCAAGGTAGGGTAAGGCTGCACACACACCACCCTCCCCCACCCACACTTATGGGATTACATTGGGTATGTTATTCAACAACTGTTGTTAGAGGGAAAAATGTATTCTTATGAGTTCACAAGCAGATCATGTCCCCATGGATATCTAAGAGAGGGGATGCTAAACAGAGGACCGATATGCTTGTCTTTCTGCAGAGTGAGTTAGGGAAGTCGTCAGTGTGTCAAAGTGATTATTTTTATTCAAGTTACACCAAAATGTTAAAGATTGTAAACATCCAACTGAGCAGACTGAAGACTGTAGCGCTTCTGATCTGTTTCAAAATATGTATTATTTCTTCCTCTCCAGCTAGTGTTAATGTTCTTCAGTATGTTTGGGATAACAACACTGAACCTTCTGAGAGATTATGCCAAACTGCTGGAGATATATATTAAGTTCATTATATAGGGCAGCTTGTTTCCAGTTGCTGATTATTAGTATCATGGTTCTGTGTCTACGATCATTTTTGCAGTATTTTAATTTTTATTATCTCTCCTCTCTATGGAATTGAGGCACCAAATTCTTTGTTTGCTATTTGATCACAACTTCACTTGTTTTTATACGTCTTATATAATTTTAATTACAAAAAGAAGTCTTCATATACCTTCTGTGTTTATCTTGTCTTTTGATTCGGATCCCAGGTTAACGCTTGGTCTGTTGATGCCAATCAATATGTAGCTGATGAGGATGATAATACTTACAGTTGTCGTGCTTCTGGTAAGCTGTTTCTATGTGCTAACTTTCCCTCTTTTTCCATAAACCCCTGAGGTCTCTCTATTTCTCTCTCTCTCAGTTAACAGACAATCTGTCAGTGGATAGAAGTTACTAGTTATTTCACATTTAGGATCATTAACATAGTATTGCAGAAAAGGTTCCTGTCATCAGACTTTTGAGATTTTAGTTAGAATGTTTAGTGCTTCCGTTAATGTGTGTGGTGGTAATTGCATTATTTTTTATCCCAACATATCTTTTGCTTTCCTTGAATGGTCTTTCTTGCCATCACATTCTTGTACGCTCTGTCAAAGGTGCACAATGTCACTTCACAGCTTCACGAAAACATAGTTTTTCTGATAAGGTAGGTTCAAGTTTCATGCAAAGCATAGTTAACCACAAGAAGTATGTAGATGTACTATGTGAACTTATTTAATTCATGAACTTCTGCTCCCTATTAAACTGGTTTATCTCTTATGAATTATATATAATGTTTCAGTGGTCTAGATTGCAAGGTTGGATTTCTGGCACTAATATACCGACTAATATGACAATATTTTAAGTTGTTGAGGATTGCCTTGTTCCACCCTCTTAGGGACAGTTTCACTTTCTTGGGGCCTTTACTTCTGAGGAGTTCTCTGATTTCGATATGGACTCTTTTAGTGGTCTGTTAAAAAACTTAAGCTCTTGATAGCAAATAAAGTAAAATAAAAAATCTTTTGTTTTCTCAGATTTGGGGCGTCTTTACTGATGGCTGTGCTTTCTTTCTTCTTGATTTTTGAGTTTCAGAACTCTGCATGCCAACTCTGTGCATGATATTCTATGCTGTCAGATAGCTCTATTCTGTACTTAGTTTGATATGAAACTGTCATCCCAGGTGCTCTTTTGTTGGAAGAAGTCATTAGTTCTTGTGGTACACAGGGAATTCATGCTATCATTGACTCTGCAAAGACGCGATTTAGGGAGTCTCAGCAAGTAAAAGCATCTGGTGCTTCAGGCTGGTGGAGAGTAAGTGAAAAAGAAACCCCATCCGTTTCAATTTGTTTGTCTGGTTTTGACTTGGCACGGAGTTTAAGTACTTGTGGTCTTAAACTAGAGATTCGTAGAACTTACCAAAGTACCCTTAATCTTGTGGTCTTTAACATGCCATGTGGAAAATTGGAACTAAAGAGTTGCCAAAAAGGGAAAGAGACCTTCTTTTTGAAGCAAATTAAAAAGGAAAGTAAGACAAACAAATTGAAACAAAGGACTATGTTTTTGACAGCTTTGATGCTAATTAGCTTATTTAACCGTTCTCAATGCTCTGTGCTATACATGGACTTTGGTATGGGTAGTAGTTATGTGAAAGTGCATCTAGCATGAGTAGGCTCAAATTCCAGCCTGAAGTTTGGAAGATCAATAGTAAGTAACTATAGGGAAATGAAGAGTCTAGTTAAGGACTAATATGGTAGAAAAATACTTTGACAAGCAATGTAGAATCATCAAAGTTTGTGACTCTGCTAAAGTTTAGCAGAGTCAAAACTTTTTTTCTTCCTTCTCAAAAAAAAAAGTTTGTGACTCTTCTAAAGTTCATTAACCTTTTGTTGAACTGTGAATAATACTTTAACTTGCTTGGGTATGTACTTGTAGTCTGGTTTTGCATTATGATCTACATGTAATTTCAACATGTTGTCATTATATTTCTATTTAATGAATGAGAAGTTTGATGTCTTATAATCTGTTGGTTGGTCTTGTTTATAAAGTCAAATGATTTCATTTATTGTAGACCAATATGAGGTCTAGAAGTATATTTAAAATCTGGGTGTACGGGGGGTTTCTTCTATCAAATCTATACAACTGTTGCAAAATGAAAAATTTCCTTACACCAGCTATGTTTTTTACGGAAGTGATTATTTTCACTCTCCCCTTGTTCTACTTAATACAAACATTTCCTGCTTCTCTCATTGTGTAATATCTAGAAAAGACGTGGTGTTATTGTCTTCCATATTCTTTTCCAATGGTTTCAAATTCTCTATACCGTGCAGCACATAGTTGCAACATTGTCCTTGGGCGTATCTAATTAATGAGGGAACAAGGGTCCATAGTAGCAAGAGATATCTGTATCCTCCTCCCCGCTCTCCTTACACATCAATAGCACCATTTCACCACAATCCTTCTTTATTCCCTAAGATCGTCGGCAGTAGTAATTGCATTCCATACTGCTAAACCAATTTAGCAGCGTTTTATGAGTAATACTCTTCCATCATGCCCTCTGATAACTCTTACTTTTGGCAGATGAAGGAGGCCACACTTTTTGCTTTGGCTTCAGTGTCTGAACAGCTACTTGAAGCTGAGGTTTGTGTTACTTCCAATACTTTTAAATGGTGATTTTATGACTTTATGCTTGTTAACTTAAAAAATAAAAGAGCGTTCCTGGTAGATTCCTTTTCCTGTGTAAATTGTAGTAATTACTTATTTTGTTTTACTTTCCTCTCAGGCCCCTGAAATCACTAAAGTCAGTTTAGGAGAAACCTTAGAACAAATTCTTTCGGAAGATATGTCATCAGGTAAATCTGGTTTTGTAGATCAAATTGGATTTTAGGTTACGTGGTATGGAAAATGGAAATAGATGTGTGAGGTTCACTATATTGGATATAGTATTGACGCATGCTAAGGTAGATGTTGAGATATCTCTAATAAATTAGTGCTCTTGTGGATTTTGCAGGGGTGAATGAATATCCCTTCTTATATGCCCGTATATTCTCTTCCATTGCTAAGTTCTCCTCCATGGTAAATGTCTTTGTAATTCCCATCTAAACAAGTAAGACTTTATCTTTCGTTTTGCTATGCAACTGTATGGCTCACAATTAATTGTTGTTTGCTCAGGTCAGCCAGGGTCTAATTGAGCACTTCCTATATGCAGCCATCAAAGCACTTGGCATGGATATGTGAGTACCTAATCTAGTACTTAATTCTACTATCAAAGAAAACTAAAGACCTCAGTTATTGATGATGGTTAACTACACCAGGCCTCCACCTGTTAAAGTAGGGGCATGTAGAGCACTTTCTCAACTTTTACCTGATACAAATAAAGAGATTCTCCGTCCTCATTTCTTGGATATATTTTCATCACTCACAGATCTTCTTAAGCATGTAAGTAACTATGAAAACAAACTCCTCCTTATTGTCTTTTTCCCTCTGTGGTTGTTGAAGCTAAGGTTGACTATCTGCTCCCCAGGCTTCTGATGAGACCATGCATCTAGTGCTTGAAACACTACAGGAGGCAGTAAAAGAAGGTAATTATTAGAACATGAACCGAGTATAAATTCAACTTAGCTTGCAGTTCCACTTTGGAGTTTCAAAGCTTTTGAGTGGGGTATCCCTTAAAATTTTCCAAGCGCTCTATGTATGAAGTTTCTAACGTATTTTACCTATGTAGGCCCTGATTTGGTGGTGTCTATTGAGCCAGTTCTCTCTCCGATTATACTCAATATGTGGGCTTCAAATGTTGCTGATCCTTTTGTCAGCATTGATGCTCTTGAGGTTCTGGAGGTAGTAATTGAAAGGCTATTCTTGATTACAGAAATTTAATTTAGCAATGTTATATGGACTTCACCAGAAAAATGAATTAACATGTTTTTGTATATATGTTGTAATAGACATCTATTGGCTATTCTCTGAATCCTAAAATTATGTGATGAAGAATCCAACCTCTAGATCGCACCTGTATCGGGTACCCAAACCCTTGTCAAGGTACCCGTACTTGAGCAACATAATTGACTAGTGTAAGCAAGTCGACCTATCGTGCAACTTCATGCCAAAACCAGGAGAACTTCAACTAACTGCTTTGGCAAAAGTCAGTTCTGTCTTTGAACCTACCTCCTTTCCTTCGGCTCAGGTTAATGAGCAGTATATATTTGTGGTTTATAGTAAATGGATATCCGTAATGAGCATTTATATATGTGTGTTTGAGATGTATTTGTGTATATATATGTAATGTTCTGGCTTTTAGATGATTTCTCACTTTTCATGCATTTGTCTTATTGAATTTATAGATTTCGTCTCGTGACATAGCTTGCTTAAGGACTTCAGTTATATTATCTTCTGTTACAATGTAAATTGACCCCTTTTTTCCCTTTTGCTTGCAGGCAATAAAAAATGCTCCCGGTTGTATACACCCAGTGGTTTCTCGAGTTTTACCTTATATTGGGCCCATTCTAAGTAATGTATGCTCTGAATTTTATGTCTTATTAAGGGTGTTTTTTTAGGACCGAAGATTACTTTTTTTGAAGAAGGTTGTATTAGTTATCGTGCCTGATAGAAGTTTCCGTCATCTGTCAGCCACAACAGCAGCCAGAGGGCTTAGTTGCTGCTTCACTTGATCTCGTGACAATGTTGCTGAAGGTTGTGTTCTACGTAAAATATAAGGATCTTTGTTGAAACCATCCTTACGTAACTTTAATATTTCCTGTCCAACTGGAAGATAATCTGTTGTAAAGTTATCTAATGTATCGATTATGTGTTTATTTCAGAGTGCCCCAACTGACATTGTAAAGGCGGTGTATGAAGTCTCTTTTGATCCTGTTGTTCGTATAGTCCTTCAAAGTGATGATCATAGTGAAATGCAGGTTATATATGTGGACTCTGTTTCTACTTGGAAATTGCTCCTAACTTACGCTTCTGTTAGTATTGCTTGGTATGATCACAAGCTAGAAGTAACATATTGATGTTGGTTTGGGTCCAGAATGCAACACAGTGCTTAGCTGCTCTTATATCTGTGGGGAAAGAAGAATTGCTTGCTTGGGGTGGTGATACTGCATTTGCTTTGAGAAGTTTGCTTGATGTGGCTTCAAGGTTGGGTTGTCGTTCTTCCTTTTTCTTGAGCCCTATTGAATCTTTTGAATTTCTAGTTGTCTGGTTATCATGCTTCATTTTGTAATTTGGGTCTGGTGGAGCTCATCGATCACTTGCCATCATCTATTTTTGCTCGATGAATCTCTTTGATCTTCATCTTTAACATGGTGTACAGATTTCATATCAAGATACATACCAAAATAAGTTGATTAATCTTTTTAGGATTATGCTACTTTGCTGTAATAATGGAATGCCCAAAGAAAGTATAAGAAGGGAGAATAAGATTAGAAGGTGAAAACTGTAGTCTTATAGATTGCTTTATTCTTCAAAAGTATAAGTTTAGAAGTATGGGATGTTCATACTTTTCATATGCTCGCTTTTTCGTCAATGTTTCCTCATTTTTTTTGGTTCCTGGGTGGGCCGGGGGGGGGGGTTAGGTGTACAAGGTGATGGTAAGACAACCACACATTGAGCTTGTCCTGTGATTATGTTTCGGGTAGCAGAATTGTAGACATATTGACTATACTGCTTGAATGAATGGTTTATTGTTGACAACTACTGCGTGCAGGCTTCTAGACCCCGATCTTGAAAGTTCTGGAGCACTTTTTGTTGGGAGCTATATCCTGCAACTTATTCTGCATCTCCCTTCACAAATGGCCCAACATATCAGAGACCTGGTTGCTGCTCTTTTGAGGCGCATGCAATCTTGTAAACTTTCTGGGTTAAGAAGCTCTTTGTTGGTTATATTTGCCAGATTGGTATGGTTTTCTCATCCTTATTTGAGGATCTGTCTTTGCATTTTTGGCTGGTAACTGCTGCATGTGTGTCGGTCTCATTTCAGTCACACAATGAACTAAATTTGTATATACATGCCACTTTTTGGCGGTAGATATTAAAAGGAAATAACGAGTAGGCTCTAACATAAATTTGTGGACTACCCATACCAAACATAAAGATTCTCTCTTTTTTTGACAAAGATAACAATTTTGTGTATTAATCTTCAGCACTAAAGGCTGGGATCCCAAATTTACATCATGGAGCTATATACAGTTGAGTGTACTCAAACAAAACTAAACTAGATCCTACTTCATCTTACAAAGAACCTAGGATATCTATAATAGCTATAGGATCACTACATACTCAGAACTGCACCAATAGCAAAAAGTGATAATGCAATTCATTTTAATCCTGTGTAAAGGACTACTAATGCTCTCATAGCATCTCATATTTCTCTCGGACCATATGGTCCACCAAATCACTGCTGGGACAATTCTCCATCTGCTTTGGTCTGTACTGCCACTACCTTCATTGTTCCAGCTTTCTATAGCCTAACTTGTCCTTTGTTGCATGGTCCGGCATGTGCCCCTGAAGGCTTGCCCTTTCTAAAGATTCTTTTTCCTAGTTAGCTTTTAATTCAAAATGCTTGCTTTAGGATCAGAACCAAAACCAAATTGTAATTCCTTTCAATTTCTTCCTAGAAACTGAAATTTTCATAAGTCATTTGCCACAGCACATCTTCTGATTGCACTCGCATATTGCAATATTTCCATCCTAGCTTTGCTTTTAAATAAGTGATTTGATAGACAAGTTGTAAAAGATCTTTCCTTTACAGTGAAGCTAGTATCTGCAAGTTTTTCAGTCAATGAATTTGGGAATCTTGGGGTGTTGTTAACTCCTTATTCTCGTTTGTACTTGATGGTTTTTCTATAGCAATGTGTAGAGGCTGGAATGATCTCGAGGTGTATCTTTCTATGTAGGTCCACATGAGTGCTCCTCATGTTGAACAATTTATTGAGATGTTGGTCTTAATCCCAGCAGAAAGTCATCCTAACTCCTTCGCATATTTAATGGTTGAGTGGACAAAGCTGCAAGGCAAGTATACAGGCTTACTGGTCCTTCAGTGGCATTATTTAGGAACATGTAACTGCATCGTTTGAGGCATATTATTGATCGCTTCTTCTATTTGCTTCATCTCTTTTGTAGCTTGCTTGGGAAGTTGTGCGTCTTATGAGCTGCACCATGAAAGCTGATTGTATATTTTACTGTACTAATAAACGTGCTTTTATTCAGGGGAAATTCAGGGGGCCTACCAAATCAAAGTTACCACTACAGCTTTGGCGTTACTTTTATCTACAAAGCATGCTGAATTGGGGAAACTGAATGTTCAAGGCTATCTAATTCAGGTTGGTTGTATTTGTGCTTGATTCTGTTAGAAGCAGAGTCCACTAAAGACTCAAATCCATTTTGTGGTATTTTGAAGTCCTCTGCAGGGATAACTACACGCTCAAAAGCTAAAACAGCTCCAGATCAATGGACGATGATGCCTCTTCCTGCCAAGGTATTGTTACTGCTGCTATGATGGACATTTTCTGAAATTAACGCCTACACATGTATTTTTCTTCGTATGTTTGTGCTACACTTCACATGAATATATGCCGAGTATTCATCAGGCATGACACAATCTTTGTTTTATCGGACTTCTAATTCTTCACTTGACATCACTTCCTCTCCTATTAATGATAAATTGATTTATTTACCTCAGTCCACATTTTCATCTGTGTTTCAGCAATTGGTTTCCGATATTTTCTATGTATTCTCTTATTTTGACGTGTTTTTATGCAGATATGTAATCTAGCTTTGCTGAGTAGTTGAACCATTAGGTTTTCTAACAGAACTTGTGTTTATTGACATGATAGATACTTGCTTTACTAGCGGACGCCTTGATCGAAATTCAAGAGCAAGTTTTAGTTGGCGGCGACGAGGTAGTTGTAGTCTTAAAGCACTATATAAATACAAACACATAAGATCCTAAATCTTGCACAAATTCCTTATTCCAGGATAGCGATTGGGAGGAAGTTCAAGAAGCAGACGTTGAGACGGATGAAGCCTTAATTCTATCTAGCAGTGCCATACCCCGTGGTAGACCATCCCATGATTACCTTGACGCGATGGCAAAAGCCTTCGACGAGGTTTGTCAACACTTCTCGTCTTTTTCTTTCTCATCTGTCATCCCATCAAATTAATCACCTCTTAATCCGTAACACGTTTTACAGGACCAGGATGACGGTGACGATGATGACCTTCTTAGTGGTGCCGACCCCCTTAATGAGGTATTTGTTCAGACAAGATACATCATATCTTGAATCCTATCGTTCCATTCGTATAAACTGACAATCCAATTCAACCACATCTTCAGATAAATCTAGTGAATTATCTAGTAGATTTTCTCAAGAAATTCTCTCATAGTGAAGGAGCAATTTTCAGTCATCTTTTACAGGTCTGTTCAAGTGACTCGATGTAACGTATTTATACGAATATCTTATCTCGAACCCCTAGTTATCGTTTTAAGAATCGATGTTTGCAGAATTTAACGAAATCTCAACATGATGCTATTCAAATGGTGTTGAAGCAATGAGGATTCTTTTGTTGTACAAAAGGTGAGTACAATGTTCATTGTGAAAGTATATCTGGTTTTGGCCTAAAATGGTTCTTGGTGAGTGACTATGAGTTTGTTTGTAAAGCGAAATTTATAAATTTTGATTATTTTCTTTCGATCAAAACGCGTGTAATTTAAGGTAACGAGTAACAACTTATATTTGTTTGAGGCAATCGTAAATTTACGTGATGTGAGTCGTTTCATTTATTGGTAATTTGATTATGTTATGATTGAAGATTTGATTATGTTCAGAATTGATTCGTTATAATTTATATTTGATTATGAGAAACATAGATATCAAACATCGTTGTGATCGATGTTTAGGAGCTAGTGCACTTATAAGCAACTACGATAGCATATTCAGTGTAATTTCACAGATCGGGTCCGGAGATGTCTATTTTGTGAAGATAAATCGATTGTTTATGTAAGATCTTCGGCTCAAGTAATGTAGATTAAAATAATTTCTTAAGGAAAATATAGAAGTAAAGATGGCATTGAATAATGTTAGTCAAATAATGTGATAACTGAAGTAAAAAAACAAGTTTTAAAATAATTTAAAATTTAATTTTAGATATTTGAAAAGTAAATAAAATGTTCTATAAAAATTGACAATATTTATATCAATATGGTTAAAAATAAATAACTAAATCATAAACTTTAAGTTTTTAATTTTCTATAAGTGAAATATGGTAAGTATTTAAAATAAAGGAATAATGATATTTATGAAAATAACAGCTTGCATATTACTTATTTTTTAAATTATATATGTGAAAGTGATATAATATAATGACTACCACTCATCTAAAGTCTAAATTCCTCATAATCAAAATGTACTATGTACTATATATATATATATAATTTAATTGCAGAGCAATTTTGTTCCATATATTTTTTCTCTCTCCAAATTTACCTATCGTCGCGTGATCCATTCAAATGTTTGCTCATATCTTGTTGTAATCATTTTCAATGTTCTTCACGAGATATATATTGCAAGAAATTTAGTAAAAATATTGTATGGTTCACATAATTTTGTATTATATGATAATTTTCATAAATTGACATCAAATTCAGATCTATTTATCAATGAAAGGAAAGGTGATTAACACAATTTAAAATATATCTACATGATAAAGATGTGATTTTTGATGTTAGCAATAATAACCATTCGTTTAAATTTCATAATCCAAATATATAATGAAAGTGTACTACATTCTAGTATAATTTTGTTGATGTGATAGTAAATGATTTTGTTTCGCACATTCATTTCTCTCTCCAAATTTTAACAATAATTCATGTCCCGTTCAAATATTAGCTCATTATAAACATTTTTAATATTCTTCACGAGATACATATTGCATGAAAAAATAATAAAGACATTTGTTTTTTTTTAAAATTTTAAATTATATAGCTCTGATAATTTTGTATTATATGATCGTGTTTTAGAAATTCTGATTTCAAATCTGATCAATGCTACTAACCAACAAAATAAATGGCAGTTAGCACAAGAAACGATGTACCTAATTAACATGATTTTCGTTAGTAAATATATATTACTTATATAAAGAATTTTCAACTTACAATTCACTTTTTTTCGTATTTATAAGTCGATAATATATCAAATGACTTGATGATACATAATTTAGTTTGAATTTGAATTTTTTTCTCGATCATTATCCTTCGCTAGATTCGATCTTCATTTCTTATCTAATGTCAGATGTCTATATTTAGATTTTAATTAAAATTCGTACAATATAAAATTTATTAAACAGGAAAGTGTTACCTATAAGATTTTTTTTACCTTTTCCCCTACAACTCTTATTGGTGTGCTCTTTTTTTCTTCTTCTTGTGTGTATGACTATATAATAAATATATAATTAAGGGTAATATTAATTGAACAAAAATATAATATGACAAATATTATTATTACTTTCATATTGCAAGTATAGTTTGAGAATAAGGAGGTACTTGTCGACTATCTTATGTATCTTATGAGTATTTGGATTAGACTACATTAAAAATAAACATTAGCGGTAATTATTTCTTAATTGCTATAAAATATGAACTTTTAGTGACAATTAGCACCATTTCTATATCTTCCTAAAGTTTTTAGCGATATTGGTTCTAATGACACTTATTTAATATCAGTAAAAAATTTAACACTCTTTATTAATATCTGTATTTATTGTCACTAAAAGTTGGTTTTATTATGGTGTTATAATAATTTCGATTAGTAAGAAAACAAAAAACATTTTAAATCAAATTAAAACTTTTTAGCTGACTATAATTACTCTACTATCCTCAATCCTTTTTTTTTTTTTTCAAATGGGAGTGTTTTTATTTTATTATTACCTGAAAATGGAATTAAAAAAAGAATTCTCTTTGACTCACTTAAAGCAATTGAAATTTTCATTAAAACAACTACCTTGATAAACAAAAAGTAAAATAAAATATTAATTTAATATTGAAATTTTCCATACTTGACTATTAATAAAAAAAAATAAAATTGCTTCATATTTAGTGTCTGAGAAAAAATTGCTATTGAATTAGTATATCATGTGACTTTACTTGCCATTTTTATTTTTACGAGTTCCTTCTTGGAAAATTCCTCTTTTAAGTTTATCTAACGGATAATTATATAGAATGACAAATTAATAATATAAAATAAATTTAGTACCTATTATTTAATTTATTTGTGTTCTATAGTAAACTGTTTGTCAGTTCCTCTCCCTCATATTTTCACTCGCCACTCTCCCTCTTTCGCTCGCTTCCTTCGCTCACCTCTCTCGCTTTATACAATATAATTGTATAAATTGTGTTTCTGGTTGTATAAAGCGAGAGAAAATTATGTATACACATGCAAAGACATATATCTCTGTCTTATGCACTTATAATTATACAATAAAAATACTTCCCTACCCAAGTCTCTTTTGTCTTTCTCTCTTTCTCGTTTTATACAAACTCAAATTGTATATAATTTCTCTTTCTCGTTTTATACAATTCGATTCAATTGTATATTCCCTACCCAAGTCTCTTTTGCCTTTCTCCTTTTCTCGTTTTATACAAATTCAAATTGTATATAATCGTCCTATACACTTATAATTATACAATTCACTTTATATACTTCGTTTTATACAATTCTCTACCCAAGTCTCTTTCTCTTTTTTGTTTTATACAATTCGCTTCAATTGTATATGTATAGCAAATTATACATATATATATTTGCTATGGAGCGCAATTATGCAGACTTTGCTATAACATACAAATATGAATTTTATGTTTGTTATATGTGAAAGTTGCCCTTAGAAAGGAAAATGGTATATGATAGCAAACTATTAATTCAAATTAAATGTTATAAACAAAGTTTAATTTAATTGTATCCCATAACAAACTGTTGCTATTTCATCTCTCTCCTGGTGAATCTCGCTCGTCACTTTCGTTCTCTCCCTCGCCTCTCTAGCTTTTATACAAAACAAATGTATAAAATGTGTGTGTTTGAATAAAACGAGAGAAAATTGTATATATACATATATTTTCGTTCCCTTCTCTCCCCTCTCCTATATCTCGCTCGCCACTCTCACTTGCCTCTCTAACTTTATACGAACACAAATGTATCCATTGTGTTTGTGTTTGTGTAAAGCGAGAGAAAAATTGTATATACAACAACAAATGCATATATTTTCGTCCTATACACTTATGATTATAAAAATACAATCTACCCTTGCCCAATTTTTCTTTTGTCTTTCTCTCTCGTTTTATACAAACACAGATTATATAATTGACTTTTTATATATGTATACCGAAACAGATTATACAACTGCTTTCTTTTGAATATGTATAGCAAAATATATATATGTATTTGCTATAAAGGACAATTATATAAACTATAACTATAACATACAATTATAATTTTTATGTTTGCTATATGTTAAAGTTTACTATGACATCTTATAGTCTTAATATTATTAAAATATCTAATTTAAGTGTGCATGCTACAAAATCCATTCAAGTTCATAATAAGGAGGTTAACAAAAGTATGTGTTTAATATAAGTACAAAGTAAATTATCTAGGGTTTTATTTAACTGAGTGGTCAAGCTTTGATCAGAACAAACCTATATATTATTATATTATTTGTCCATTTTGAAATAGTTTATAATATATAGTATATAGGTTAAAAATATATTTTATTTATATTTTTTTGTGATGATATAATTTATGTGATGCACTTTATAACAAGACACATAATTCTATAAATAAGGAATAACTTATAATTAAACTTGAGATCCGAATCAAATTAGAGATATTTATGCAATTTTATAGATTATTTTATCAATATATAGTAAAATGATTTCTTTTAAATATGAAAATATATTATTTTTGGGAAAATCTAAAGAAGAAGAAGCACATCATATCATTTTAGATACATAAATCTATATATTAAATCTTCAACATTTTTGTGAAATTTCACAAAAATATGGAAGTTATCCTTAGTGCATATGTAGAAAACAATACTACTATTGTACTATGAATAGCAATGTATAATAGTCTTCAAAAGTAAATGACTCTTTTGACCTTTCAACTTATATAGAATTAAGAAATCAATTAGAGAGAACAATAACTAGTTGTAATTACTAAGTGATTCAAATACATGCATATATTTACAAATCTAGGGATCTTTTTCTTCATCATCATCAAAGTCTAACTTGCCATTATTTACAAAATAAAAGTAAAATAATGGCCATATATAATACATCCTAATAAGTAAGTAATTAACAACTATTATATTATTCATCTTCATTCCACCTATGTTATTAATATTCTTCAAAAACGCCATCAGATGCATGTAGTTTTTTGAAGAATCAAGCAACCATGCAATTTAACTTCTTTTTCATTTATCGTAACCACCATTGACAACGATCTCTTGACCTAGTCCCCTCCACGAAATCAAACGACACAACCTCTTGATGCAAATTCACAAGTAGACGAGGTTGCTTGAGATGGTTTCGACACAACGGACACGTCATACGTCCCATACCTAACCACCTATCTAGACAAACCCTATGAAAAAGATGATCACATCTCAATTCTCTAACTTCTTCACCTTCTTCAATCTTGCACAAACAGACTGAACAATCCGAATTAGAAGACCCCGGTTCGGGTTCATAATGCATAACTTCAAGCTCATGATCATGATCATCATCATCATTTTGTGAAGAAATTGTATAAAGGTTATAAGGATGAGTAAAAGATTGAAGGAGAAGTATATTCCAAGCCCATTTCAATTGAGTAACTATAAAAACAACATAGTTTAATACTATAGTTATCGATGATGATCGATGAAACATTTTTAGGGTTTTTTTCAAAATATAAATAGAAACAAGAAAAAACAAGAAAATAGTGATAGCTGATGATGCTGGTCGCATTTTTTCTTAAAATGTGTAACCTTTGTGATTTTTTCAAGAAACTCACAAAAGCTATTTGGTGTATATGTTTTGGGGAATATAAATGTGGCTATATATATAGAATAAGAGGACTAGTAGAAAATTAGGAAGGCTAAAGAAGAAAGTAAATTAAATAATATTTTTTCTTTTTTTGGTCATTGGATAATTATTATACACGTTTATTTTAAGAATAAAAACGATTGAAAATTATTTTAAAATGAAATGTTAATAATGTCTGCCGCTGTATAATTTGGATAATAAGAGGGTCCATAATATGTGGCAGGTGACTTTTACTATAAGATTATTTTTTAGAAAATATATGATATTTTTTAGTATATAATATAATAAAAGTTAAAAAGAGAAAAGACAAGATAGACATTATAATTATTATTATTGCATAAAATGGTAAAAAGGTATGCTTGGAAGATAGATGTTCAACAAGGGAAACTAAAAGGTACTGTCAAAACTTACTATACGATATTATATATAAATATAGTCTGATAAATTTAAATTTGAAATTTTTAAATTTATAAAACGAACTCGAGTGTGTGTGTATATATATATAATAAGAACTCTAGTAAAATCATTCTGATGAATTCTACTCATATATATATATATATATATACGCTATTTGTATTAATTTATGTTATACAAAATTTTAATAAAGAAAAAAATAATAATTTTGAACTTTGTGATAGTACTAAAACACTGCCATTTGTGTGATTATAATTTATTTTTTATTAAAATTTAAATTTTTTTCTAAGTATAAAAAGATGACATTGATTTGAGGACCAATCAAGTCAAATATTGAGATATGTAGAAAATATTAATTAGTTTATTCGTTTAGTTAATACGTTGATTAAATTGATTAATTAACTTTGATATATTTTTTAATTGAACTCTTGAAATTAAGAAGAAATTAATTATATGAATTTAGGTAGTCATGAAGAAGAAGTGACGTTAATCAAATGTATATAATTTGCTGTACTTTTCTTAAGAAAAAAAAGTGTCTTTACAAGGATTCACGGTCCCCTTCATGATGTAACTTGTCTTACGTTTAATCGATAGGACAAAAATAATAATTTTAAAATATAATACTTTTTTTTTAATAATGTGTAATATTTAGTTTCGAAACTATTTTATTGCACCTTTTCAATATTAAAAATAGGACATTATCTCATAAGATGGGACAAAATTAATCAGTATAACTACGATAAATTCAATTGATATATTATTATAAAAATAATCGAAGATAAAATAACTAATGCATGAATTATTATAAATCCCTTTCCTTACTATATTGTAACTAGTTTTTTTTTCTTGCTATAATATGATTGGTGTCATGTCAAACTCGTGACACCGTATAAGTTGAAAACTTTGGGTTGTTAAATTTAATTAAATAAAAAATTAAATTTAGATATTTTTTTCTAAGTTTTGTTTATAAACACACTGATTTCTCTTAGGACTTTTTTTCTAATTTATTTGGTATACCGTAAAACTTATCTATATCGAGTGTTTATATTAAGTCAATATATGCAAATTATGTGTTTAAATTTATACTTTATTTTACTTCATTAAATTATGTGATAATCCATTTTGTATTGACTTGATGTAAATACCGGGTGCGGATAAATTTTTTCCCTTGATATCCAATTGCCATTACTAATTTTAACTTCTTTTTTAAATTCGTGATTTTATTATTATTTGATAATTTTTTTAAAATTTGAATCGCGATTTTTTTTTAAATTTGAACTTGCAAAATACAATGAAATAAGATCCACATATTCTAATGGTCTAAAGGAGTGACATTACATATCAAAATTTTGAAAGATATTATATATGCTATTAATTATATATCGATGTTTGACAAACATTAACTCGTACATTTTCTTTGACTTTTGCAGAAAATTATGTGTTTTTTCCTTCAAAAATATTGTCATATAAATACAATTATATTACAGTATGTGTGTCCTCTCATGATGTAACTTGCCTTTTTTAATCTAAAATTTGGATTTATAGTTTTTTTAAAAAAAAATAAAAAATCAGGAACTCGAAATGTATAGAGAAAATAAGTTTTTCAAATAACATTTTAGGTTGATTGTCTTTTCCAATATTCCAACCACTACCCAACACATCTCTTTTGCATTGGGTGAACACCAGTTTGTAAATCAAATATGATCATGTAAACTGTATTAGGCAAATTTTTTGGGGAGGATTGATTCAAATCATTCATGTAAATGACCACTCATCAAATCAATTGAGTTATCCCGATAAACATAATGTATTATATATAAATACAATATACATTAAAACAAATAGTAGTTTCGACTCAAATAATTATAAAAAAAAAAGGCAATAAAAGGATTACATGGTTCAAATTAGTCGATATCTTCTATCATTGCAAGTTTTCAATCGAATATTTAACTTAATTATCTACTTTCATTACTTTGGCTAGAAATTATTTTATTATAAATGTGTTTCATAATTAATAGATCAAAGTCAAGAAAAGTGTCACCAACCAAATTTAATTTAATTTGATTTGATTTGTCAGTCCAAGTAGAGAAAGTACAAGTGAATTGAATTATTTTATTTCCAAAGAATATAAGTGCTAGAAATTCATATAAATAAACCTTGTACTGCAAAATCCATGCACATGCACAAAGACCTTTAGGCCACTAGACATAAATTTGTACTAAAATTTTAGGGTGGGGAAATTATATAGACTTTATGATATTGAATTATTGAAAAGGGAGGAAGAAAATACTAGGGGTAGAAAGGTTATTTATAAAAAATATAACTTTTTTTAATTCATCGCTGTATAACAGTGTGACGTTTATATTAATGAATAAAATTATAAAGCTGAGAGGAGCATAAGCTTGAGTTACTGTTTCATATCGCAATTAATATTTCCTTCGCCAAAAAAAATACTCAAATATATAATATATCTCAATTACAGTAATTTCTATACAAATAATTCTTCCTCTGCTTATGTCTTATGGACTTCATATATATATATATATATGAGATCCAATCTATATAAATGGTTCGATGATGTCGATAGGAGTTGAGCATGTGTAAATTGATCGTTTTATTTATTTTGCTTAGTTCATCTTGATATATAATTTTAAATTGATCAGTCCTCTATAATTTAGGTATAAAATTTAAAATTTAATCATTTCAAATAATTTTTTTTATATCTAAAATATAAAAATTAAAGTAATATTTTTCTTTCGTTGGTTAGCATGATCTTGTAGGCCCTAATTTTCTAGCCACATTTTTTTGTTTGGTAATATCTCTAGCCAACAATGCCTTTTTACTTTATTTTTCATGTCTCATATTTTTATATTGATTTCAAATAATTTGAATTTTGTATAGCATAATTTATAATCACAATTCTTACAAATTAAACATATATCTTAAAGTAAAGAGGCAGATGTAAAACAAATTTTGTGAATTAAATTTTAAAAAATTCTTTATACATGCAGAAAAAAATTTAAAATGTGGATACATAAATTAGCAACAATCCTTAATTTTAAGTTTCTAATATTAGGTCCACAAAATGGAAAAAGAGAACTTTGAATTTCTTGGATTGGGATTGGGTGGAATTATTTGTCTTTTCCTTTCCCTAATTTAATGTCATTATTTTGTTAAGATGATCATTACTTAAACCAAGTTGCTACGAAGTGATCATTATTTTATGAAATAAAAAACAATTTTCTATAAATTGTCATATACTTTATGTCATCTAAATCATATATGTCAACACTAATTAGTTTATATAGTACCTTGGATGAAATAAATGTTTTACCTTTAATCTCTCCAAAAAAAGAAAAATGATGTTGTAATTGAGAATTAACTTTGCTTCAAAATATAATTTGAAGTAATGATAAGAAAAATACATTTAAATTATTGGGAAAAGGTAGAAATATCCCAAGACTGAACGAAATTCCAGGGACACCTTAATTAAATTAAGGTTCTATTTTTTTGTAATTTTGTGCCCTTTTTAGCTTACGTGGAATTCAAATATCTCCCACGCACCTCAATTGTGTGGAGTTACGGATTATGTCACGTAAGACAAAAGGAGTAAAAAATTACAAAAAAAAAAAGTTCAGGGGGGTAATAGGACCTTAATTTAGTTAAGACGTTTCTCTGAATTTTCGATCATAGTCTAGAGGAATACTTGTGCATTATCCATAAATTATTACCAGTTTATGAGTTTCATATTTTAATTATTTATTATTATATGAACGTACCAACCTACACTATATCACTCCCTTTTTATATTAAAATACATCTCGATATTGAATTTATTTCCAAACGAGTGTACGTTAGCATAACATTAATATGTATTTTAATATAAAAAAATAATAGCCTAGATTGATAGATATAACAATAGATAATTAAAATATGAAACTCATAAAAAAATAAAAAATATTATTTAAATATGATTTTTGACGGTTAATTCAATAATTTTTATTTTACTTTTAAGTCCCACAAATTGCGCACCTAATACTAAAAACTTTATTCTTATACATAAGTTCTAAATATATGAAAGTCTTGAGTTTTTGGCCAAAAACATCCTTTAACTATACCCCAAACCTAAACTACATCCTTAAAGTATCATTTCTAGCAGAAAACATCCTTTAACTATACCTCAAACTTAAACTACATCCTTAAAATATCATTCTTACCATAAAACATCCTTCAAGTGTTTTAAAGTGAGCAATTTTCATCCTTCTACTTGAATATCTCGTAAAACTACCCGATATATCCTACAAAAATTAAGTCGTCCCTTTCTAATTATTATTCTTAGATATGCCAAGAATACTATCGTGAACTTTTTCGTAATTGAGTTAAGAATTATGCAAAACTTTTAATTTGACCGTTTTTTTAATTCATTTTTCATGTAATTTTAATTAAAAATATTATTAGTTTAAATATGTTTCTTCTCAATTGAATATGCTAGAAGCGACATTTGTTGGAGACTTCCGCTTCTAATAATAATGTAGAATGAAACTCAAATACGAGACATAATCAATATTTTGGTCACTTCAATAATAGATTGACCTAAAAATCTATTGATTTATTTGGTTAAGAAAAGGATAAAAATAATTAATCTCCAACTTCTTTCCGTTACGAAAAAGGCAAATTATGTACGCGCACATCTTTCAATCATTTTTAGTTTCCATAAGCGACAATGTCTAAGATTTTTTATATTTCCAAGAACTTCTTGTAGCAAGTAATAAAATTATGCAGAATAACTTTTGTTGATAGTCACGTTAACTGTTCATGTTTTCGTAAGATCCATTAGTTTTTTTGACAATATCTAACAAAAGGATGAAAGTCGTTCATTTATAACTACTTAAAGGATGTTTTCTGCTAAAAATGATATTTTAAGGATGTACTTTAAGTTTAGGGTATAGTTAAAGGATGTTTTCTGCTAGAAATGATACTTTAAGGATGTAATTTAAGTTTTGAATATACTTAAAGGATATTTTTGGCCAAAAACTCTGAAAGTCTTGGATAGTAAAGAAAAGTACATAGGACAACAAAAGTAGAACTTGTGAAATAAAATAAAAAGACTTTTCACTCTCATTATAAAATTTATTTTATAATTTTGACAACTCTATTTTTAAAAATACAAAGGTTTAGAAAATTTTGGGCATACTCTATATGGATATATATTTTAATATAGTCTTAATTATCAAAATATTTTAATTTTGAAAACGTATAAACACTTTGATTTATTTTGACTATGTTTATCCAATGCTGACATAGTATATAAATTTTTGTGGATATCTATTTATTCGGTGATCATTTTGTAAATTGAAGAATTTAACTGATACAATAGAGATAAATTAAGATGTTTAGTTATACATCCTCAAAAGTCAAAATTAAAGTATTTACTTACCAATCAAAATAAATTTAAAATATTTATCCATGCATAATCATGACATTTTATTTTTAAAAAAAGAGAGTAAAATCACTAATCAAATACATTAACAAGGAGCTAATTCAAACCCCTCCGGTAAAATAATTAAAACATAACTTATTTCAATTACAAATCAAGAAATTCAAATGATCGCTTCAAATACAGTATCAGAAAATATCATGCATGGAACCTCAACCTTTAAAGACTTATTAACTATATAACAATTAACACATATAATACGTTCAATCGCTTCTCGTAGATTTTCATAATCATGTTTTGTAAAAATGGAATGTGCACTTAGAATTTACATCCAAGTTAAGATATATATCATGAATAATATAAAAATAGACCGATTAATCTGTTTATTTAGCTAAATAAAAACATTTTAAACTTATTATTGATCATAAAAAAATCTAAAAAAATTGAATAGGTTGCTAGTATAATTTTATAGCCACAATAATATAATTTATAGGAATAATACATGATGAATGTTCACGATGATTAGAAATAAAAAGAGTAATAACAATATTTAATATTATCTAATGTACAACTATAAAATAACAAGCATTTTAATTGAATTATTAAATTAATATTAATGGGTCATATTTTTAAAATGGTAATTCACAATGTTACAAAAAATAAATTACCCATGTGGGTAGTTGTAAATTGTAATCATATACTTTGAAGTTTCAACAAAAGAACAAAAGAAGTCTATAATTTTCATAAGGAAATACTTTTCAACTTTTTAAAAAATGATTGATGGGTATATAATAATTAATAAGCCGTTTTTCCACAATGAATTTGGAAAAATTATAATTATCAGAAAAAATAATTCAACGTTATACCAAAAGCTAGGAGGATTCATTGCACATAGCTAATTAACATTTGTGTAGTCAATTTATTTCACTATTTACCTTTATGATTTTAGGAACATAATGTATATATAGCTCCTTGAATATTACACGTACAACACAAATATTAACTAATTAAATAAGTACGCGTAAAGGATAAAATGAAAAAATTCATGTTCTTCGTATAATAAAATAAAAGACTGAAACGAATATTAACTGATTATATGGATTGCTTGTGATTGCTACAATGTATCGAAGCAATTTCTATGTCACAATCCGAATTCTAATTCTTTTATTGTGAAATGAATCTTAACATAACGCAAAGTTGATTAATTTCGAATAATCTTAAGAGCTAGTTGTAATTTGGAAAACTAGTTGGAGTGTGGTTGTAGTTTTACTAAATCCAATATAAGTGTTATTTAACAAAAAATGTAATATATTTTCTCCTTCTCAAAATATTAATCGTGTTTTTCATTTACACGTTATTTAAGAAAACATTAATTAAAAGAAGTACATATTTGACTATTCATTATATATACTATCGAAAATATCTATTTGATTAGGTTTATCCTTAAAGAAGTGTCAATTAACTACCATCCATTTGTAAATATCATGTAATTATTATTATTATAAGTGTTAGGGTTTTACTCAAAAATATCCTGACCACTGCAAAAACAACTCATACAGATCTATTTTTCACTTAGGAGAAATTTATAAAGTAATCTCTTAATTAAACTATTTATAATAAAACTACTACTTATATATTTATAAAATATAATTTCGAGCTTATACTTACTAGTATATAAAATATGTTATGGTCCACGAATACAATATTGAGTTTGACACTAAAATTAAAATTTCTATTAAGCGTATTGAAAATATAAAAACATAATTTACGTAAATTTCAATAAAATCGACATTTACTCTATATATCGTTGAAAATAATTATTTGATCAGATTCACCTTTATAGTTATGTCAATTAAACTGTCATTGGATCCACTCATTTATAATAGTATATCCTATAATATATACATTATTATAAATGTTAGAAATCTACTAACAATATGTCGTTTAGGATTTTACTTCAAACGGTAAAATAACTTATGAGTGTTGTAGATTTATTTTTCGCTAAGAAAAAATTCATAAATTAATATTTAAGGTATATTTTTATTTATATAATATACATAAAAAATACAATTTTCAAGCTTTTCTATATAGTAATATATATATATATATATTATGGTCCACAAATGCAACATTGAGTTTTGACTTGCCTTTATCCTAGTACCACATTCCTTTTCCAATTCTGTTTTCATTTTTTTTTTAGAATAAAGTTTACATTACACTAGCTAGTTGTCACGGACTTAGAGTCTTACAAAACGTTTAATGCAATTGAACCAACTATAACATAATGACTTATCAATTCTTTTTTCCAATTATCAGTCCATACTTATTTTTATTTTTTAGTTATTATATATAATATATATATACATATTATAAATTGAACTTAAACTTGTTAGGTTTCTATTGTTTTTCTTTTTCTAATACTTTTATTTCACCTTTTTTTCGAAATAGTTGTGCTGCTCATCATGTGCTGGTAATAAAAGAAGATCAAATTAAGTACATAATTTTCAAATATTTTTTTAAGTATTTATTTATTTATTCATAACTGATGACTAAGGGACAAAATTTGCTAAAAAGATCATTGAAAGATTTGAAGATTGAATTTTAGTCCACTAAAATTAAATATAGTCTTCTTTAATATTGATAAACTATTTAAACTATTTTTTAATATATATTTCCTTAACTCGTAATAATAAGACCAACTCAATTCAACTTCAAACAACCCACAAATCTATTTTCTTAACTCGTAATTCGAAATACAAGGGAATGTAAGAACTAAATGAAAATTGAAGAACACAAGTAAATTAAAAGAAAGGGGATGAGAAGTAGAATTCTTCGAAATGAGATGAGAGGACAAGACATTTTTTCTCACAATTTGCATAATCCCTAATTCACATATCACTATCCTTTTTGATGGAACCGTTTCATGGCAACTACTCAACCCGAATCCCAAATTAATTTGGCCCTATTACTCGTTCTAGGCCCTATAACTCTTGTCAGCTCAATAACTACTTGTATAACTTTGGTGTCCACATTAGGCTGAACTTGGTTTATAACAAAGAGTAGTCTCATATGTTCATCACAAAATATTTCTAAATCCCAATACACTCAATGCCATATAGCTGCTAAAATACATAACAGAAAATACAATATATCTCAAAATCTTATATTTTTAAATCTTAAAATTAAACTTGATAAAAACAGAGAAATTTCATTCATCTCACCGTTCTCTTTTCTTCTACCATTAGTTATACATGTTTGGTATGAATTTCTATGTTTTTAACATAATTATAATAGTAATAATAAAACTAATTATTGCTTCTTGACAACAAAGACGGCGTTCCATACTTTTTTATTTTCTAGTTGTAAGTCAAAATCAGTTCACCCTAGATTCAAATTCTGTGTACAATTTATAACAAATGTTTAATTTGAAACAATTAGTAAATATTTTGTTTAATTATAACATCAACTATACCTTTTTTTTTTTTTAAAAAAAAATCTATATAAAGCTAAGTGTCCACATTATTCCCTTATATCAAAATCCCAAAACCAAAAATCACCAAAATAAAATAAAATAAAAATATGAGTCCATCTTCATTAGCCATGTCCTTCTTCATTTTCACTATAATTTTGAGCTACATATTTAAAATAACATTAAAAATGTTTCCACAATCAAAGTTACTAAACTACATAGATTTCATATTTTTACAATTGAAATGGGCATGGAATGTTGTACTTTTTCAATCTTTCTCTCGTTCTTGCAGTAATTACAATTATTTCACTAGTAATTCTGAAGGTGCACTACATAACCATGAACATAATAAACTTAGAGTGACACGTTTTGAGCGCGATAATTTGGAGGAATCATCAGTGGAATGTGCAATATGTTTGTGCAAGATTGAAGATGGTGAAGAAGTTGGAGAATTAAATTGTGATCATCTTTTTCATAGGGGTTGTTTGGATAGGTGGATGAATTGTGGACGTATGACATGTCCATTGTGTAGAAATCATCTAATTAAGCCAAACACAATTTACACAGAGCTTCAATATGAAGTAATTAATTTGAATTTGTTATCAGGAAGATCGAGAGATCGTTGTGAATGGTGGCTCAGGTAAATATATCAAAGAGACGCGGAAAGGGTATAATTGTAAATAATTGTTGGTACACATGAAAGTTTTTGTTTTTTTTTGTAGTTTTGGAGGTTAATTTTGGCATTAGTTTTATTTATTTGATTTATTATTGTGATGAACTCTTTGAAAATTGAGGAAATAATAAATACATATGATTTAATTTAATCATTTCATTTTTAATGATGAAACTTATTTCAATGTTATATTATATTATATTTACTTGGAGAGGAGACTTGAATCTCAACATAATCACTTTTTATTAACCTAGTTTAAATATAATTTAACTCACCATTTTGTTAAAACATGATTCAAATTTGCGTAATATAAATTTAATTACACATGAACCATGATTAATTTTTATTTTTTTTACAGATTACAATCTTTTTATTTTGTAATGCTCTTTAAAAATTTAATTAACACACCATTTGCTAAAGTAGAATTCAAGTTCATCGAACAAAGATAAATGTTCTTTTTACTACTATTTGACAATGGCTTCCTTTATGGACTAAGCTAGTTATAATTTTATGATATAAAAATCATAACATATATGGTTTATAGGGTTAATGAAAATGGCGATAATATAAATTAAAAGACTCAATCATTCGTTGTATAAATCTTACTTTGTGGGCTATGCTCCTAATAAAAAAATTTAATCACTATATAGTGAACATCATACATGTGTAAAGTTATCGATCAAATCATAAAATTTAGTTCCCTCAACTTTAATTTCTTTTAATACGGATATGGTTTCATGGATAAGGTTGTTTATCTTATAATCAGAGGTCTCGAGTTTGAGTGTTGGATATGGAAAAATCCTTTGTTGGAAGCACTTTCCTCAAATGAGGTCCTACACACACTATAAATCTGAAATAGTCGAGCTCTAATGTGGATACCAGAAATCGAATAAAAAACCAAAAAAAAAACTTTTCTTATATAACTATTGGTACTCCAGACATGTTTTAATTGGTCTAATTTAAATTCACATCATAGGTAAATATAAAATTACTTTACTATAAAAAATTAGTAATTCTTTATGAAATGTTTGTTGTTAGGATTAACAATTTTTTAATAGTGATTTAATAAGGAAGTACTCTCTACGAGAATTTTCTTAATTTCAAGAGTTCAAAAGTAAAACAACTAATAAAGGTGAAGAAATCGCATTCACTCCTCTCGCTGAAACTAATTTACACACAAGTAGTTAGTTTCGATGATTTTTTTTTTCTATATAATTGCTACACTTTCTTTTTTAAAATTTTAAATCCAATTGCTAGGACAATTTTGTTGACTTATTTCTGAAAGTTGAAGTATGGCACTCAATGTAGCATACACAAAAAAAATAAAAAAAATAAAAAATATATCTACTACACACACAATACAAGAAAATACAAGAAAAACATCAGAAATGTTATATTGTATTTAAGGCTTTATTTGTTTTCATTAAGATTAAGAGGTCTGAATCTGAATATACATGTGAATATTAAGATTTGTATTAAGATCTGAGTGTTTTGATCTAAATACATAACTGAATATTAAGATGTGGTCTCTAAATCTGAACATTAAATAATTAATGTTGTTTGTTTTCAATATATGAATGTGGAATCACTTTTGATAAAAAAAAAGTTTTAAATTTTTTAATAATTATGATTTGAAGTACTATTTTTTAATTCAAAAACCTTGATAAACAATAATGCACCAAAAATATTATTGCAACCAGTGATCTTGATACACATCAATACAAGAAAATTATTAATATAAAAAAAAATACTTGAAAGGATTTACGAAAACTTACCAGTTGAGAAAAAATGGTGTATGATTGAGAAAAGTGAGAAAGAAAGTTTTTGGTTATGAGATAAAAAGACATGCTCAAAGCAAAGAAGCTATGATTTATTATTTGATAAGTCTGTTAAGAGTCTCTTACAAATCTGATTCGTTCAGACCTCTTCAGATTCATTAAGAGGTTTTTTTAAAAAATAAAACAAATGAACTTAATGCGCTGAATCTGAATGGTTCAGATTCAGACCTAAACACCAAACGTACTTAATGGGCTGAATTTGAATGATTAATATTCAGACCTCCATTAAGTGCACACAAATGAGGTTCATCATATTCAGAAAACAATATATGATTGGTACATATGTACAATCATATAAATTAAATAATATTAAAAGTGATCAATTTGCCAAAAGAGAATTCAAATTCATTAAACATAAATTCATTAATTAACATTTTATGATAAAAATCTTTGGCGGTTGATGATGATGAATTAAAATAAGTGCTACTATCAAACAAATAGCGTGCTATATGGACTAAGATATAGTTTTATTATAATAATAAAAATAAAAACATCAATGATATTGTTGCTTTTTGTCTAGCTATGTGGAGTATGCTATCAAAAAAATAATAATATAGTGATGGTTAACCTAGTTTTATATCATAAATGAGTTCACTTAGCTTTCCTATTTTTTTTATAACCATTTGATATATAGACTTAAGTATTAAATTAACGAGTTGAATTGAATTTAACTGATTAAAATAAGCTTAATTAATTAATGGACACTTCTTAACGCGCTAAAATGTTACTTTCCTTTTTAAAAAATATTACGCTAATTATTTTCATTGATCAATTTAGACTACATACTAATTCATCCAACCATTAAATATAGGCTATATTTGCCAAACCTATTCGAAATCAATTTACTAACACATGAATTTAAATATATTGAAATAATTACGGGTTGAAATCATGAATTGATTATATATATATATATATATATATATATATATATATAATTTATAAAAGTATGTACAATATATACGCAATGTATATTTTATATACTTACATATCAATACACAACACATACACTGCAAATACTTCGATATGGTCATAAACTAATTAGTTGGTCAAAAAGTATATATCAATGATTTTCCATCTCTATTCACGTCTTAACTTGGGTTAATCCCATTACAGAGCTCGAATTTGAAATCTTGATTAAACATACAAAAATAAATAAAATTTATCTTATCACACTCCTTATTGTTACTCTTTAAATATTTTATTGATCAAATTTGCTAGGACACTTTCATTGACCTATTTTATACACTAAAAGAGTCTGCAGACACCATAGAAGAAAATATCACAAATAATAAATATATAATTCATGAGCATGTATTGATTGCACTCAAAATTCTTCAGACACAACTTTTAGCAAACTATATAAAGCTAAGTAAGTATATTATTCATTCTAAAATATTATTTTGAGCTACATATTTATTAATTGAAGAAAAATGAGTCCATCTTCATTAGCCATGGCCTTATTCATTCTAAGTATCATTTTCAACTACATATTTAAAATAACATTACAAATTTTCCCACAATCAAAGATACTTAATTACATAAATTTCATATTTTGTAAATTGAAATGGGCATGGAATGTTGTCCTCTTTCAATCATTCTCTTGTACTAATTACAATTATTTCACTAGTAATTCTGAAGGTGCAACTCACGACCATGAACATAATGAGCTTAGAGTAACGCGTTTCAAACACGATAATTTGGAGGGATCTTCAGAGAAATGTGCAATATGTTTGTGCAAGATTGAAGATGGTGAAGAAGTTAGAGAATTAAATGGTGATCATCTTTTTCATAGGGCTTGTTTGGATAGATGGATGAATTGTGGACGTATGACATGTCCATTATGTAGAAATCATTTAATTAAGCCAAACACAACTTTCTTTGAGCTAAATCATCATCAAGAAGTGATCCATTTAGATATCTCCTTAGGGAGATCATGAGATCGTTGTGAATGGTGGATAAGATAAATTTACAAAAAACCGTGTAAGAAGGAAACCTTTAGGTTTGTTATATCGTAATGAAAGAAACATAAGAGCTTGTTACTACGAGTAAAATTGTAAATTTAGATGGAAATTAAGCTGGCCATGGTTTCTACTGTGGTCTACTCTTTGCATATGACTTGATTTGATCATTTTTATTTAAAAGAGAAAATCATATTAATCTTTAGTGTTATATTTACAGTTTACTTTTTGAAGAGGTTTGAATCTCAAATTAATTGCTGTAACTTCAATTAATTGTGAACACTTTACGTATTCCTATGTTCTTATTGATTTTTAGTATTAGCCTTTTTACTTATTCTTTAAGAAAATATAATTAATGTTCTAGAAGTTAGAGTATTTGATTAATTTATACTTCCTTCGTTCACTTTTATTCTCCACTATTCTAAAAATAATATGTATAGATTCTTTATTTTATTTTTTTTGTCTAGATTGCTTTACAATGTGTGATATATATATATTGGGTACCCATGCATTCATATTTTTCGTATAGTGACGGATTCAGAATTTTATTAAAAAGTGTTAAAATATAAAAAAATATAATCGTGAGAAGTCAAGAAATATTAATATTTAATCTATATACATAAAATAATATTTTTATTCTAACTCCACTGTATAGTTTTTTGACAAAAGGGTATTAGTCGACACTCCTTACATATATATAGCTTCACCACTAATAATATACATCCCTTAGGAGTTAGGACATATATCCTGAAAATTATGAAGAAAAAAGAAAGTGAAACGTGATAATTTATTTGGGACGGGGGAGTATTATTACTTTGTGTTAATTTTTTTTTTATCGTGTTCAATCTTTAGTTAAGTCTATATTAATTCGAGAAATTTGTAAATCTTTGAAGAAAACTTTCGTACATATAAATTTAAATCTATCTTTTAACACTATCATTCACCATAATTCACCATAATTTTAAAGTATGCATCATTATCAACTCAATATAATTTAAAGTGACTACTGATAAATGAAATATGAATTTCTCAATAAAGTAAAATGATCAAATCAACTCATATATTTTTTTTCCCCTTAATTTGCAAAGAGTTATAAATCATCAGTATTGAAATAAATCGAATTAATCAAATGTGACGGAGCCGACTTCAAAAATCATGTCATAGCCAGCTTCCCATGTAAATTTACAATTTTACCCTCTCCGCGATGTTTTTTTTTTCGTTGTAAATTTACCTTAACCACCATTCACAACGATCTCTCGATCTGCCTGATAACAAATTCAAATTGATAACTTCATGTTGAAGCTCTGAGTAAATTGTGTTTGGCTTCATTAGATGATTTCTACACAATGGACATGTCATACGTCCACAATTCATCCATCTATCCAAACAAGCCCTATGAAAAAAATGATCACAATTTAATTCTCTAACTTCTTCACCATCTTCAATCTTGCACAAACATATTGCACAATCCACTGATGACTCCTCCAAATTATCGCGCTCGAAACGCGTTATTCTAAGCTCATTATTGTTACAATGATGACGAGGTGCACCTTCTGAGTTGATAGTGAAATCGTAATTACTACAAGAATGAGAGAAAGATTGAAAGAGGACAACATTCCATGCCCATTTCAATTGACAAAATATGAAATCTATGTAGTTTAGTAATTTTGATTGTGGAAACATTTGTAATATTATTTTAAATATATAGCTCAAAATAATAGTGAAAATGAAAAAGGACATGGCTAATGAAGATGGACTCATATTTTTTTATTTTTTTTTAATTGTTGAAATCTTGAGAGAAAATTTTAATTTTGCAAGATTTGGTTTTGAAATATATATAGAGTTTTGGTTAAGTGAGAAATAGTTGGTATTAAATTAAAGAAAGTATATATTATAATTAATTGTTTCCAACAGTGAGCATGTTATGTGTACACAAATTTTGACTATATAGTATTATTATAGTATGCTAGCAGATTTGACTGATTTTTGAGTCAAGATTAAACAGTTATATAATTATGTGTGGTGCATCATGCATGCACTAACTTTTATTTTTGATATTAATACTAATTAATTTTATTTTCTTTGATTTTTATATGAACCTAATTTCCTTTTTGTCTGCGTTAGAAAACGAAAGCATTATTTTTAAATTAGGTTACTTAATTCAAAAGTTATAGACACGTAGCAGATATAACGACAGTATGAATTTCATAAATTTTAAACACAAAATATAGAGTTGTAAAAAGGGTCGGTCAAACTTCACCCGACTCAAGCTTCACGTGTCAAGAAATTTGATGGGTTAGGAAAATGAAGGGTCTGAAAATGCTCAACTCTACCCAACTCTTACCTCGCGGACGGGGGACGGTTAGCCTTTTTTTTTTCTTTTTTTTTTTCCTTTTTGAACTTAAAATTCTATAACATCGAGAAAATGAAAAGATTTTCAAATCAAATATGACAAACATTGGTGTTTTTTCAATAGCACTAGGAAAATATCTAGTGTGATTAACATGTATCTAGAATACTAAATATGTGAAATACATATATCTGGTGTGATGCACCCCAGACACACGAGTGAGATAAGAGAGTGACGAACAAGATGAGAGACAATGGTGTTCTTTCAATAACACTAGGAAAATACATGTATCTGGTGTGATGCACCCCACACACGCGAGCGAGATAAGAGAGTGACGAACGAGATGAGAGACAATAGTGGTTTTTCAATAACACTAGAAAAATATCTAGTGTGATTAGCATGTATATATGATACCAAATACGTGAAATACATGTACCTGGTGTGATGCACTACAGACACGCGAGCGATATAAGAGAGTGACGAACGAGATGAGAGAGAGACGATGGCACTATATTTATCTATGTATCCTAGATACATGCAAATCTACTCGAAAAGAGTGCATTCAAAACAAATTACACATAATTTTGAGTCTATTTATACATGTATTTGAACACACTAAAATCTGATAAGATTTGTAATATACAGCATAACATACATTTTACGTATTAGCTCATACACTTGTAAGATTTATGTAAGTTACCCTTAATAAATAGTTTTGACCCATGGGCCGACCCTAGCCCGGCCCCAATCAAGCCTCAAAGGCCAATGACTTATATGGGTCGCAGGGTCGGACTTATAAGTCATATTTTAAATAAGTTTGGAAAATTCTATTCCAAACCCTATTCCAATAATAACCAATTGGGTTAGGTTGGCCCCATGAGCTAAGCCTATTTTGACGGTTCTAACAAAATGTCACTATACAATATTTAAAATCTCGAGTTTCAAATTATCTTCTCAAATGGAAAATTATATTAAATAATTATAATTAAAATTTTTATGTATATATAATAAATACACATTAGAACCTATTTTTATCATCTAAATATATTTACTTCTTCATATTTTAATTGTGTCGAGAAAAGAAAAAAGGAAACAAAGTAGAAGGTGCGACTTAAAGGTAAATGGATCGAAGACAAGTCAAATACAGTAGTCTCTTTAGGACTAAAATATTTCTAAAATTCTCACTTTTTTGTTTGAAAATTTTAAAGTTAGTTTAGTCGTTTGACTAAAAGAATTGCATATTTTTTTTAAATCAAATACATTAATAGTCGATACTAATTTTTCTAAATAAATAAATATATTTTTTAATTTAACCTTATTTTACATTTATATTCTTCAACTTTTAGTGTAATAAAACTCAACAAGTAGACACATGAATCTTATATGTGACATAATAAACATAAAATATCACGTAGAGTGTAAATTATCATGTAGGATGTTATGTAAGATGTGCGTGACTATTTATTTAATTTTACACAAATTTAAGTGTCTACTTATGCACACTCAAAATTGAAGAACATAAATATAAATTGAAGCGAAGTTAAAGATCATATTTGTATATACATGAAATTACTTAATTTACTTAATATTTTATTCTATCGATTCAAAATAATGTCCAAACACTTGTTGATACTCCAAATCGATTGCACGACTTTAACCAAAAGTTCAATATAATAATATTTTAAAGTGAATTTTAGATATTATAATATTTATATATAGTATTTAATAATGTTTAACTAATTATATTTGCATATGATTATAGACGACGAAGACAAAGATGTGTTGGTGTTGAATATGTAATAAATTAGAGCAATTTTCACATATAGCAAACACAAAATTTATATTTGTATGCTACAGCAAAGTTTGCATAATTGCACTGCATAACAAACATAAATATGTATAATTCGCTATACATATACAAAGAAACCAATTGTATAATTCACTATACATATACAAAAGAAAACAGTTGTATACAAATCAATTGTATAATTTGTGTATGTATAAAACGAGAAAGAGAAAAAGACAAAAGAAAATTGGGCAGAAAAATATTTGTATTGTATAATTATAAATGTATAGAATGAAGATATAGGTATTTGCAAGTGTATATACAATTTTCTCTCGCTTAATACAAACAGAAACACAAGATATAGAGGCGAGAGTGACGAGCGAGATCTGGGAAAGTGATTATTATCTTTCATATAATCTTATGTTAGAAATGTCAACAAAATTAACATATACACCTATAAGTTAAGGCCATGCTTAACATTCAAAGTTAGGCACTGATGAAACTTTTTTTTTTTTTTTTTTTTAAAAAAAGTATAATACATAAGCATGTATTTTAATTTGACTTTAGTTGATATTTATGCCCTTCAGTTTTTGGTACACACAAATAAACACTTTAATTTATATAAAATTGAACAAATAGATACACGCGCTCTACATAGACCAATAAATTCGCGACAATGGCACCACTAGCAGCAAATGAGTTGTGTAATTGGTGTTGAGTGTCCTGGAAATGTGCCTTTACCTGTAAACAAGAATCAGTTGGTTTAAAATGAGTGTGATCTTAAAATAAAGGCATAATTAATAAACCGACACTTGAACTTGGATTCAGATTACAAATAAACACTTCAACTTTGAGTATGCATATCTAGACACCTCAACTCGTATCCACTATGTCAGTTGAACAATCCAACTTACAAAATGATCATCTACGTATAACAGTTTTGCTTCTTATACAAAGAGAAGGTATAAACAAATATTGGACCCTAAACTTGGTTTCAAATTTCAACTTTGTCCTCCAACTTTCATAGTGCACAAATAGACACTTTAATTATCATGCCTTTTAATAAATAAACATGCGAATCCTATCTGGATAAACGCGTGAAATGCATGTATTCTGCGCGCGTGAGGAGTAATTTTCGAGGCCCACAACGATAAAAAATGCTGAAATTACAATTCTACCACCCCGGATTCCGGCCAATCTCCGGCAACCTAAAACCCCATTCATTTTATCCAACCCTTCTCCTTCTTCCTCCACACCGGAGCACAACCCATGAAGCGAACGAGCTTCATGCTCGCTAAACCCACCAAATACCCGACCCTAAACCCATCAAATCCGCCCTCTCCGGCGAGAATCATCACGAAATAACACTACTGCAACCAGCAGCTCAAACCAGACACAAAACAGCAACCAAATGACCCCCAAATGTTAGGTTGTGGAGCCTGATTAATATTTGATGTACTGTCATATATATTAATGTTTACGCGGTTCTAGGTTGTACTATTTATTCTCCATTTATTCTCTGTAACAAAAATACTCTGATTTATTAATATATATATATACCGCACCGCCGTGGAAGTTTACTCACGGGGTTTTACCACGACATGAAATTCTCTCTCCACGAAATTCTCTCTCTATTTTCTCTCTAGATCTCTCATCTTCTTCATCAGAAAAGTTCTTGTGTTGAGATCTAGATCCTAACAACTGGTATCAGAGCAAGGTTGATTCAACACGATCACTGAAGATGGATAGTTCGAAGCTTGGAATCGAGAAGTTTGATGGATTTAATTTCAGTTTCTGGAAGATGCAGATCGAAGATTATCTGTACCAGAAAGGTCTTCACGAACCGTTGACCGGGGTGATGTCGGAATCCATGACGGAGGAGAAGTGGAAGCTCAAGGATCGCCAAGCTCTTGGGTTGATCCGGTTGACTTTGTCGAGAAACGTGGCGTTCAACATCGTGAAGGAGAAAACCACGTCCGGTCTGTTGAAGGCACTGTCAAACATGTATGAAAAACCATCGGCGATGAACAAGGTATATTTGATGCGTAGATTGTTCAATTTACAGATGTCTGAGAATGGATCTGTTTCTGATCATATAAATGAGTTTAATATGATTGTGAGTCAACTCAATTCTGTGGATATAAATTTCGAAGATGAAATTAAGGCGTTGATTTTGATGTCATCTCTGCCCGAGTCTTGGGATACTGTTGTTGCTGCGATTAGCAGTTCTCGTGGATCTGAGAAACTGAAGTTTGATGAAATCCGTGATGTTGTTCTTAGCGAAAGTATTCGCAAACGAGAAGTGGGAGATTCATCCGGCAGTGCTCTCAGCGTTGACCGAAGGGGGAGAAGTAAGACGAAAGGCCAAAATCAACATGGTCGATCAAAATCAAAGAATCGAGGAAAATCCCCGAACAGATCAAACATGACTTGTTGGAACTGTAGAGAAAAAGGGCACTTTCGGACGAACTGTACAAAGCCAAAGAAGAAACAGAATCAGAAATTTGGAGATGACAATGATTCTGTGAATTCAGCAGAGGACATTGGGGATGCTCTAATCCTTAGTGTGAACAGCCCGGTTGAATCTTGGATTTTGGATTCTGGTGCATCTTTCCATTCTTCTCCAAGCAAGGAGTTGTTCAAAAATTTCAAATCTGGAAATTTTGGAAAGGTATATCTTGCTGACAATAAAGCCTTAGAGATTGAAGGAAAGGGGAATGTTTGCATAAAGACCACCTCGGGAAACCAGTGGACATTGGAGGATGTCAGATACATTCCTGGTCTCAAGAAAAATCTGATCTCTGTTGGTCAGTTGGATAGCACGGGATATGCAGCAGAGTTTGGGAAAGGTTCGTGGAAGATTGTGAAAGGTGCTATGGTAGTAGCTCGTGGCACCAAATCTGGAACCTTGTACACCACTGATGGGTGTATTAATATGGCCGCTGTTACTGAAGGTGCTTCCAGTTCATGTCTGTGGCACAACAGACTTGGACACATGAGTGCTAAAGGAATGAAGATGCTGGTTGCAAAAGGAGCATTAGAGGGTCTGAAGTCTGTTGATATGGGTCTTTGCGAGAGCTGTGTTATGGGCAAACAGAAAAGAGTAAGCTTCACAAAGACTCCTAGAGAGCCAAAGAAAGTGCGGTTGGAAATGGTCCATACAGATGTTTGGGGACCATCTCCAGTATCATCACTTGGAGGATCCAGATTCTATGTTACCTTCATTGATGACTACAGCAGGAAGGTATGGGTTTACTTCTTGAAGCATAAGTCAGATGTGTTTGCAACCTTCAAGAAGTGGAAAGCTGAAGTTGAGAATCAGACCGGTTTGAAAGTCAAATGCCTAAGGTCTGATAATGGAGGAGAGTATGACAAATCAGAGTTCAAGGCATTCTGTGCAGCTGAGGGAATCAGATTGATGAGAACAGTTCCTGGTAAGGCAAGGCAGAATGGAATTGCTGAGAGGATGAACAGAACATTGAATGAGCGTGCGAGGAGTATGAGGATACACTGTGGGCTGCCCAAAACATTTTGGGCGGATGCTGTGAGCACAGCTGCATACTTGATCAACAGGGGACCATCAGTTCCTTTAGGGTTCAAGATTCCAGAGGAGGTGTGGACAGGAAAAGAACTCAAGTACTCACACTTGAGGACTTTTGGTTGCACTGCTTATGTTCATGTTGATCCAGAAAAGAGAGACAAGCTTGATGCCAAGGCTGTGAAGTGTTACTTCATAGGCTATGGTTCTGATTTGTTTGGTTACAGGTTTTGGGATGACAAGAACAGAAAGATCCTGAGACATTGTGACGTGACGTTTGATGAGTCTGTCCTGTACAAGGACAGAGAGCAGAAGGTTCTTGAGATTACAAAGCAAGTGGGAGTTGAGGTTGAGTTGGAGAAGAGTAACCCCAAAGATGTCGAAGCTGATACTCAACAACTCTTACTGAAGAATCTGAAGTGGAGCATGCTACACCTGAGCAGGTGTTAAGGAGATCATCCAGAACCATCAGGGCACCAGATAGGTATTCACCTTCATTGCACTATCTATTGCTGACTGATGAGGGGGAACCAGAGTCTTTTGATGAGGCCCTACAGGTGGAGGATTCGATCAAGTGGGAGCAAGCCATGGATGATGAGATGAGGTCACTTGAGGAGAACGACACATGGGCGTTGACTGAGTTACCTGCAGGGAAGAGAGCTTTGCTGAACAAGTGGGTGTTCAGAATCAAGACTGAACCAGATGGCAAAAGAAGGTTCAAGGCTCGTCTAGTGGTTAAAGGATATTCACAAAGGAAAGGTATTGATTATGCTGAAATATTCTCTCCTGTTGTGAAGTTAACCTCTATTCGAATTCTGTTGAGTATTGTTGCATCAGAGAATTTGCATCTAGAGCAAATGGATGTAAAAACAGCGTTTTTACATGGAGATCTGGACAAAGAGATCTATATGCAGCAACCGGAAGGATTTGTGGTTCCAGGCAAGGAACACATGGTGTGCAAGCTCACCAGGAGTTTGTATGGACTAAAGCAAGCACCAAGGCAGTGGTACAAGAAGTTTGACTCCTTCATGACCAAGAGTGGATTCTGCAAAGCTGAAAAGGATCCGTGTTGTTACTTCAAGAAATACACTGATTCATATGTCTTTCTACTCTTGTATGTGGATGATATGTTGATTGCAGGATCTAGTATGATGGAGATTAACAATCTGAAGACAAGGTTGTCTGCAGCGTTTGAGATGAAAGATTTGGGTCCAGCGAAGCAGATTCTGGGGATGAGGATTTCTCGGGATAGATCTGCTTGCACTTTAAATCTATCTCAGGAGTTGTACATTGAGAAGGTGTTGAGCAGATTCAGGGTTAATGATGCTAAACCCAGGACTACTCCATTGGCAAATCACTCTAAATTGTCAAAGGAGCAGTCACCCAAGACAGCCGAGGAGCGTGAGCATATGGCACTTGTTCCATATGCTTCAGCAGTTGGGAGCTTGATGTATGCTATGGTCTGCACAAGACCTGATATAGCACATGCAGTGGGAGTTGTTAGCAGGTACATGGCAAACCCGGGGAAAGAGCATTGGGAAGCCGTGAAGTGGCTTCTGAGATATATGAGAGGTACATCCAGTACTTCACTCTGTTTTGGCAAAGGCAAGGTGACTCTACAGGGTTTTGTGGATGCTGATCTTGGTGGAGATGTTGACTCGAGCAAGAGTACATCCGGGTACATTTACACCATAGGTGGAACAGCAGTGAGCTGGATGTCCAGACTTCAAAAGTGTGTTTCTCTTTCATCTACTGAAGCTGAGTATGTGGCAATAGCTGAAGCTGGGAAAGAGATGATATGGCTGGCAGATTATCTGGAGGAATTGGGCAAGAAGCAGAGCGAGAAGATTCTTTACTCAGATAGCCAGAGTGCCATACAGTTGGTGAAAAATCCAGTCTATCATTCGAAGACAAAGCACATCAGAAGGCGGTACCATTTCACTCGCAGAGCAGTAGAGGATGGTGATATGTGTTTGGAGAAGATAGAGGGTGCAAAGAACCCGGCAGACATGTTGACGAAATGTGTTGATGTTGGGAAACTGGGGTTATGCAAAACCTCGGTTGGTCTTCTGTAGTTGTTGCTACAGATGTTGCGGTGCGGTAAAGATGTTGATGATGAAGTTTTTTTTTGAGAATGTAATTTCTTTTTGGATGACTGCATCAGTCTCCAAGTGGGAGAATTGTTAGGTTGTGGAGCCTGATTAATATTTGATGTACTGTCATATATATTAATGTTTAGGCTGTACTATTTATTCTCCATTTATTCTCCATTTTCTAGGCTGTACTATTTATTCTCCATTTATTCTCTGTAACAAAAATACTCTGATTTATTAATATATATATATACCGCACCGCCGTGGAAGTTTACTCACGGGGTTTTACCACGACACGAAATTCTCTCTCTATTTTCTCTCTAGATCTCTCATCTTCTTCATCAGAAAAGTTCTTGTGTTGAGATCTAGATCCTAACAAAACCCTATGAAAACAGACCCAACAACCACAAACACCTAAACCAAGAAGCCAGCCATCAACAAACCTCTAAGCTCCGTCAAACAATGAGCTCCAAGCTCTAAAAACCATTAGGAAGAATTAATTTTGATTTTGTATATAAATTAAAATTAATTTTGATTTTGTTCTAAAATCGACGTGTAAAATATTTAACTAGTTGGTAGTCATTGAGTGGCTCACTAATACACATTGGAGCGTTTGTCTTTCACGCTCTTTGGCTGAAAAAATCGCATGTTTATTTATTAAAAGGTAGGATAATTAAAGTGTCTATTTGTGTACTATGAAAGTTGGAGGTCAAAGTTAACATTTGAAGCCAAGTTTAGGGTCCAATATATGTATTATGCCCAAAGAGAAAATGAATGAGTGAAACATATGCGCGAAATGAACATACCAGCCAAGATCAAAGAGATGATCTTGTAGCCCAATCTGGAGGTTGTATGGTAACTATGAACACATTATTTTCCATGTCTACATGTTGCGTTGTTTGAATTTCCACGGCTGATTTAGCAACGGACCATCCACACATATTAACTTCGATGCATTTTATAGACACAGCTTCACCAAAATGATAAGGGATTTCTTCAAGCCGCTCACATTTGTTTAAACTCAAATGTTCAAGCTCAGGAAAAGCATCGTCTGAGATAGACCATTGTGAAAAGTTGATATCGTCCAATTTCAAGTACTTGAGTTTAGGGAACTCGGCATCTTTCACTTCCCATCGATCCCCTTCAAAGGCTCGGAAAAGTAACTTTAGAATCTCCAAGTTAGGCAATTCTCCAATGATTGAAATTTCAGACCAGGGAAGACGAAACTTGGACAAAGTCAATTCCTTTAGTTTCGAGGGGAAATTGAACTCGTGTGGAAGTTTAGCTGGATAACTGTTGGAAACCACCTTGACTGATTCAAGATGACTTAGAAACTCTAATCGCGGAAAAAGAACACATCTTCCCTTCAATTTCTCCGAATAACTAAAAGTCCCCAAATATATACAACTCAACTTTCTCAAATTTGGCATCTTTGCCAAAATTGTCTCAGCATCATTACCATAAGAGAGACGTGGAGTCGAAAATGTTTCCAAATCATTTAACTGATCAGAGTTACCGAGTGATTCATCCATGTGCTCATGCAAAGTAAATGAAGCACGACGTTTTACAAGTATATGCCTCAATTTGACCATCCTCAGAAGAGAACGAGGTAATATCACCTCTCCTCCTAATCCTCTTACCACAAAAGTTTCTAGATTCCGAAGCTTAGCTATAAAAGAAGGAATTGAATTTGCATCAGTTTGAACAGCTAAGTACCTCAAATGAATAAGACTCTGTAAGCATAACAAAGCAAAACAACAAGTGCGGTCTGGGGGAGGGTAGAATGTACGCAGACCTTACCACTACCTCGTGGAGGTAGAAAGGTTGTTTCCGAAGGACCCTTAGCAGTTGGTATAAACATAATAAAATGAAATCAATATAATTTTCTGTACCTATTGATTTGGTTAAGGAAGTTTTCTTGCTTGGACTTTTCCAAGCAGAAATTGTGCAAGAGATCATGAATACGACACCTTTTCACCTTGCTATTCAGTCTCCTCTCCATGGCCATTACTATATTTCTACGAATAAGATCTTCAAAAAAGTATTGTGTGACATCTTCCGTGGTTTTTTGCTTGTTCTCTTGTACAAATCCTTCAGCTTGCCACAACCGAAACAATTTAGAGACATGAATGTCCTTTCCCTTTAAAAATCCTCCAAAGTAGAGAAAACAAGGCTTCAGATGGTGTGGTAGATTCTTATAACTGAATTCAATCAAAGACATGCTCTCTTCCAAGCTACCACCGTTACGTGAACCAAGATTTTCCTCTACTTTTTTCCACGAGTCTTCGTTCTTCTTTTCCTCTTTCAGAACACCAGCAACTAACACAATGAAGAGAGGCAACCCTCCACAACTTTTTGCTATTCGAAATCCCACATCTACAAGTTCAGGTGGACAGATATCCCCTTGAAACACCTCTTCCTGTAATAACGTCCAACTCTCATCATCTCCGAATAAACGAAGATGATGGGGATTGCTTTCACATTTAGCATAACTGGCAACGTCAGTAAGACGAGTTGTTAGGATAATTCTACTCCCATTATGAGCATCTTTAAAGCACATATATAAATAGTCCCATGCTGTTGTATCCCACAGATCATCAATGAGAATTAAGAATCTCTTGGTTAACAAAACTCGACGCAGCTCATTAGCTAATTCACCGTCTTCTTTTTCAGTTCGATCAGCAGGCTGAAGAACACAATTCAAGATGGTAAGCAGCAATTCTTTCCATGAATATACTTGAGTCACGCGACACTTAGCGTGAACATCAAAGTGCGGGGTAGCTATGAGATCATTGTAAATCTTCTCTGCAAGAGTGGTCTTCCCGATCCCAGCCATACCAACTATCGAGATAGCATCTAGATGAGGAGATCTTCTAAGTATCTGCTTCTTTATTTTGTCCATTGCCTCATGAAAACCCTCCATTTCTTCATTTGTTCTTGGAGTATTACCTGATAAAGATGGTCCAAGACTGGCAGAGGTATTTACAGCTTTATGCACCGTCACGTCTATCTTCTTTCTTCCACAAGTCTCACTAACAACATGATTTTCAAGCTTAATGTTATCAACAACTTCAGAAATCCAAAGAACTTTGTACCAGAGTGGATGAGAACTGGACAAGCACGAGTCGATGACATACTCTGCCTTGTATGCCGTTTCAGTAACACTTGTTATTACAAGACCATAGCCTTCATCGTGCTCATCTAAGTTTTCTGAGAAATGATTTATCAATGATCTGAGACACAATAAGCTCTCCTTGACTGATTCAACCTGATGCTTTAAATTGATAACCGAACCAATCTTAGAACACAACAGCTCCTCCAATTTTCCCAAGAAACAATTGAGAAATCCTAATCCATCTGTCTTGGGGAAACTATAACCTAATGAGTGGGGAACTTTAAGACGGATCATTTTGACATCTGCCTCAATATGCTTGAGCAATTGCTTGACATCAGAGATATATAACATGTAATACCAGGTGGGTTTATAACCCTTGACATGAAAGAGACATACATAATTTATATCTTGAACACGTCTCACGAGGTCTTTGAGTTCTTGATGCATATCGCGATACTGTGTGATATCTACAACAAAAGACCCCAAGTACTCTGATTTGTCTTTGACTACTAGGATCTGATTCTTCAGAAAAGAGATTGAGCAATTATCATAGTTGAACAGCATGTCCTGACTGTTCGATAAAAAATTGATAAGGTCTTCTCCATCTGTCATGTTGCAAGGTGATGCATTCAGAAGTGGAAAGAATACTTTTCTGAAATCTACCTTGACACTCTCAATCTCTTGTAGCAGATCAGATAATAGAAGCCTCATTTGCTGAGTGTTGGACCCGTCCACGGAACTCCCATAACAAGAACCACTGATCTGTCTTAACTTGTGGGAAGTCACTTCAGCGCGCATTAAGAGATCATGCAATTCGTTAAGCTCCGTGTGTTGCGTGAGAACATCCATGAGAAAAGCTCTAAGAAAAATAAGCTCTTCATGAACTTTTTCAATCTGATCCAGAATTTCAGCTTCCAAAGTGGCTTTCTGCTGTAGTAGAATCATCAAGCTTCCTTCAGACTTGATAAGCTCGAAAGCAATCGTCAAAAACTGAATAACAAGATTGCCCTTTCTACTTTTGTTGCTATCCACAGCCTCCTTGTAAATTGAACAGATAGAAGATTCAGCTTCAATTGAAAGAGTGCCAAATCGAGTCAAGAAATCTTTCTGCTTCATGCATTCATTGATCTGAACTGGAGGATCAACAAGATACGTTACAAGGAGCAACAACCCATAGTAATACTTTTTAACCTCATTTGCAACAGCAAACGTCGAATAACTTTCATCCTTCAGTAGCACATTGCCAAGAATATATTCATGAAACCCCATCAAAACCTCATCCACCTTGGGAATATGTGAAGATTGTGTCTTTGAGGATTTTAGCATGCTGAAATAAGAATCAATGACAGCAAAGTCAATTGGAAGAAAATTCAGAAGATTTATGGTAGGATGATCCAGTGTCGATGATGATGAAATGTTGGGACACATCTGTCTAACCACTGCCTTAATAAACTTGAATTTAAGAAGCAATTTAAAATGCAAATGATTGATTTCCCTGGCCATGTCTTCTTGCTTCGAGTCACGAGAAAGAGATTTAATGACTGACCATGCTTGGTTAGTCACAGACTGATTAAGGGTCAAAAGATCAGTTATGTTAGTTTGCTCTTTGCACTGCTCCGATGAATCCACGAGAAATGTTCCCAAGAGTATCAGCTCTTCTCGAACACAGTCAATCAGATATTTCAGAGGAGCCATTATGGCGGATTCACCGTTTAGTAGCTGAATCAGATCGATTTCTACCTTGACATGATTAAACTTCAGTTGCAACAGAAAGAGCTCATTGTCTATTTCAGTATTCTTCATGCCATCATTGCAGGATGAGTAGATCACAATTGCTGCCTCATTGATCAGAGCTTCGATATGTGACTGAATAGAACTAAATTCTTCAAGTGAAGTGCCTTTAAATGCTATGTCATAGAGAAATCCATAAAGGTAAGGAAGTCCTTTTTGGAGCCAAGGAATTTGATCATCGAAGGTATTTTTCAAGCTGGCATCATGACTTAGCAGCTCTTTCAGATCCTCTTCGAGAGCACAGACTAAATAATACATAGAGTCTGCGTCTATTGGGGTCTCTGATCGTGATGACTTTGACTCTATCAATAGATTCAGATAAATCTGTTTCAGTTCAGGCACGTTCATTGGGCTTGTCCTTTCCAGCAGTTTAGTCAACTCATGGTCCAGCACATGCGACTGATCGTCATCCTTCTCCATATTGTAGGCCAACTTTAAGAAACATAGGTGTAGTGCAGCATAAGCTACATCTTCAGCATAGTTGAAGAGATCCTTTATACTCTCATGCTCAATGCACCACTTTGCAGTTAATCTCAAGAAGAGACTTAGGTATCTTAGCTTCTTTTTAAGCATAGACGCGGGAGAGGCATCATGACGCTTTGGATCAAATGCTAACAGTATAAAATCAAAACAACCAAGCAAAGCTACAACAGACTCCGCCATCTCCAATGTAATTATCAGGCTAGATGACCTTGATGGCTTTGAAGTTTTGACTCGCTCAGCAATATTCTCCAGTCGAATTATCTTCAGCACCTTTGATATCATTCTGATGGCGTCATCACTTGTCTCGCCTTGTTCATTCACCTGACAACCTTTCTCAGAAAAGACACCTTGAGCTTCCAAAAATAGGGCCTCAAGTTGTGTAGATATCCCGTTCTCAGGGTGAGCCTTATCGAGGCAGGTGAGAAACACACCTACATATTTTAGTTTCTCAAAAGCATAGTCCAATTGATTATTAGTCAAACTATCAAACTGCTCACGATTCACAAGTGTTATGGCAGCCATCACAAAGCAACACGCGTCAGCCATCTGCTTTCCACCTTTTCAGTTTTCTCTAATGGTTGGATTCCTAATAAATCCTGCAAGTAGTAAAATATCCAATATCTTCATCAGGTAGCTTGATACGAACATATTTCCAGCGTATTAAGAAAATTCAATCATAACCAGTCTTTGCTTATATTCAAATGACCACACAACATGAACAAGTTCACGTGAATCCACTAGCTTTTGCCTACACCCTATATATATATATATAAGTTCCAGTATCTAGACTCAAAATCATGTATTTAACCAAAAAAAATAAAATCATCTTCTTTCACAACGAATGCTCTTAAATAACATCTTTTGCTTACATACAGAACACACACAAAAAAAAAGTAAACAAGAAATCCACTAATTTTCCGTTGTAACGAATACACAGTTAATCTTAATAAAAACAAATAAAACTTACTTCGGTATTGGCTGAGGAGAAGAAAGAGGTATGCTTTCACCAATTTAACACAGACTAATTAAAATCACAGAGAAAAAAACACTCACACTTCAGATCATAAGAAGGAGACTGATGAAGAAAGTAAATAGTTTTATTCTTTTTTTTCATTTCAATGGGAAAGATTTAAGGGATAACGCACAAGTAATTCCTTAATTTATGCTCAAAATCTCACGCTTATACTATATTAAGGTTCTATTACTTTGAACTTATTTTATTAATAATTTTCTCCCTTTTTTTGGCTTACATGGCACTATCTTATGGGTCAACGCTGGTTAACTTTTTTTTTAAACTAGTGCCACGTGGCTGAAAAGGGTAGATAAAATAAGTTTAGGAAGATAATAGAATTTTAATATAATATAAGTGTTTCTCTGACATTTCGAGAATAGGTTAAGGAGGTACAGAAAATTTAATAAACAATTATGGAGTAGGTACACTCACTAATTGATTAATATTATCTCATTTCCTCAAATAATGGTCCTTTATTATTTTTTAATTGGACTTCTTTTCATGTGAAAGACAAAAAAAGTTACTGTTAAACAAATTGTACAAGCTCAAGTAGAATCATATTATATTATAAGGAAAAGGGTCAAATGTCTCTAAACTATTCGAAAAGGTCTAGATATATTCTTCGTTTAAAGTTTGGTTCACTCATGTCCTTATCGTCCAATTTTTGGTCCAAATATGCCCTTATGGGCGTTAGTTGCCATGTTGGACATATCCAACTCAATTTTTATTTCTTTAAATGTCACATGGAATTGTCATGTCATTTTGACCTTAGCACATGATATTTATATGAAAATGGAAAGATATTCGGACTCATAAACACCTATTTCGATCCATAAATCAACTCCTTTTAAATACAATATCCGATCCATTTTTAACGATTTTGTTTAATTTTTTTGGGTAAATCCCGAAAATGAGTAATTGATTAATAAAAAAATAGAAAAAATATGACAAAAAAATATAAAATTAACGCCAAAAATTCACAAATAAATATAGTAACCTTAAATCTAACATTTCAATATTTTTTTTTAAATTTTTCGGTAAATCTCAAAAATGAGTAATTGATGAATAAAAAATATGAAAAAAATATAATATTAACGCCAAAAGTTCACAAATAAATATAGTAAAATTTCATTCTACAATTTTTTAAAATTTTTTATTTTTTCGACAAATCCCGAAAATGAGTAATTTAATAATAAAAAAAAGGAAAAATGACTTTTTTTATTAATAAATTACTCATTTTCGGGATTTGTCGAAAAAAGTAAAAATTTAAAAAATGTTGAAATTATAGAATGAAATGTTACTATATTTATTTGTGAAAGTTTGGCGTTAATATTATATTTTTTTTCATACTTTTCATATTTCTTATTAATCAATTACTCATTTTCGAGATTTACCAAAAAAATAAAAACTTTAAAAAAATATTGAAATGTTAGATTTAAGGTTACTATATTTATTTGTGAATTTTGGGCGTTAATTTTATATTATTTTTTTTCATATTTTTCCTATTTTTTATTAATTAATTACTCATTTAGGGATTTACCGAAAAAATAAAAATTAAACAAAATCGTTAAAAATGGATCGGATAGTGTATTTAAAAGGAGTTGATTTATGGGTCGGATTAGGTGTTTATGAGTCCGAATATCTTTCCGTTTTCATATAAATGTCATGTGGTAAGGTCAAAATGACATGGCAATTCCATGTGGCATTTAAAGAAATGAAAAATGAGTTTGATATGTCCAACATGGCAACAAACGCCCATAAGGGCATATTTGGACCAAAAGTTGGACGGCGAGGGCATGAGTGAACCAAACTTTAAACGGAGGGTATATCTAGACCTTTTCGAATAGTTTAGGGGCATATTTGACCATTTTCCCTATATTACAAGTGGGAAGCTCCAAGATGTGAAGTTGAATTACCTTTTTATTCCTATACTAAATAAATATGTTATATTCATATTACTTGATTATTTTATTTTTAAAAATATATTGAGCAATAAACTTTTTTTACTATTAATGAATTGAGAATATTTGAACAATTATGAAAATTAAATAATCTAAACGTTATAGAAAATGAAGAGACAAACGTTATTAATGAGAGCAATTAGGTAGAAATTTAAGTTGCACATTAACCAAAACATAGTAACATTACCTTTACATTGCTAGAATCTTAAAAGTTTTAGATTTCAATACATTGAATCACGTAGTTAATATATGTTATTTTCAATGATATGTACTTGAAAAGAAGCTAAAAAGACTAATTAATTATTTAAAGTGAGTATTATATAAATCCAAGAATAACTTTCATTTTGATGAAGTCCCGTCTCCATTTTATGGACTCTAAAGAAGAATATATTATTTCTCCCAGCAGTTTTCTCTCAATCAATGTCAAAGTTAAAGGCTATTAAAATACGCTCTGAATGTTGTTGGATTTGTCCAAGAATTTCAGTTATGGATGTTGTTGGATTTGTCAAAGAAATTTCTTAGTGCAGAAGAGCATTAGTTTTTTCAGTCGAAGAATATACTCATGGCACTTATTATTTAATTTACTTGCTAGCGCTTATTATGTGCAGCACAACATTAATTTTGCGGTAAAAGATCTCTCTATATTACTGATTTTACACATATTTCATTAACGTTAACACATAATGTTTCACTTTCTCATTTTAATATTGTAGTTGTACTTTAGTTAGTTATTTTACTTTGTAAGATTATGTGTGTAGATTGATATACTTGTCATATACTTTTTATCGGAAATGAGATATCTCGTAGAAGTTTGATTAATTAGTAATGTTGGTAGTTGCTGATATTCCTATCAAATGAATGATGATTGGCGGAGCCTCTTTATAATTTTCTTTAAAAATAAACACAAAAAATTTAAGGAAAACTAGAGAATTAAATGATCTACCTTCGAGATATATATTTTATAAAATTAAATTATCTTCCTATTTAGAGTTAACTGAATTTAAAAATTAAGTTACAAATAAGCTTCGTACATCATTACTTCTATTTTTTTTTTTATTAAAGTAGATATCTATAACTTTATGATAATTGCTAATTTTGAGAAAAATAAAATGTTTATTTGTTACCACATAAATTGCTCTATGCAGTACAAAACATCTTAAAAGTAGAGCCAGAATAAATAAATGAATAATCGTATATGCAAATAATTTTTTTGATTTTGGATCTTAGAATCAAAACACCATATGAGATACTTATCAATTTTAAGAACATGTAATTTGTATTTTCTATTTTATAACATATAATATAACTTTAGAATATTGTTTCTACACGATTTTCACAAATTTTTATTTATTTATATGGTTACACGCGTGTCGCGCGTATCCAGAAACTAGTATATATATATATTTCAATAATGTAAACAAAGGTAGAATGAATTGTACAAAGTATAACCAATGTAAGGCTTTATACAGAATGAATCAAAATTTCCAGGACTAAAAAAAAAACAACTTAACAGTCTCGAGAGTCTCCTCGATCATATCCCTATAGCATCAAGAAGGCGCGAATGTTCTGACACAGAAACCAATGAATTCGCGACAATGGCACCACTAGCAGCAACTGCAGGAACACCAATGCCAGGAAAAGTAGAGTCTCCACAGCACATGAGTTGTGGAATTGGTGTTGAGTGTCCAGGAAATGTTCCTTTACCTGCAGATTGATGAGATCGAATCAGTTGGTTTAGAATGAGCGTGATCTTATAGTTCGAGTAAGAAAATAATGAGTTCAGTTGAACACGACCATAGGTCCACCTCTATTTTACCTGCTAATATAGCCGGCCCATAGGTCCCTCTGTTTCTTCTAAGAAATCTTTGATGTGTTAACGGAGTTCCCACTAATTTCACCTCACACTTCTCGCGATTAAACCCTGGCCCAAGTGCTTTCTCTACAGCCTTCCACATTACCTGTCACGTAACCGGAAAATCAGCTGAAGGTCACAAATTGCAAAGATACATATAGACGGAAAATGAACATGTGATAAAAGATATCTAGAGTAGTGGAGGATGAAGTACTGAGTCGTCGAGTTCATTTGAGCTCAGTATTTTCAACGAGGAGCATACGTTTACGTGTAAAGGTTCACTAAAATTGCAACAAATAATATATTTGAACCCGTAATGTTAAAATTTTGGCGGGTTCAATTCTAAAAATCTTATAGATTGAACCTGTAGTATTTAAATCCTGGATCCACCTCTGATCTAGATCATGAATCAGCTAGGCACGATGGCTTGAACATTGTGACTAAGCTTCCGATTCAAGATGGAAAATGCAACATCTAACAAAGTATTAGCTAACTTCAGAGTTCGTACTAACGTGACATGATAAAGCAAGTTGATCAGCCATACTATCATCACAAAACTATGTAAACAACGAAATCTGGACCATTCTTTGTCACCCCAATTTGTGGGACTATAATGGGTATGTCGTTGTTGTTGGACCACTGTTTGTCATTAATAAATAAGAAATTAAAAGAGTACCTCGGATCTTTCAGCCTTGAGGTTTTTGTACTCATTGCTTCGGCGATCAAGACCTTCCCAAATTTCAAATGGCTCAGTTCCAGGGGTATAAGCATGCAAAACATGCTTTCCAGGTGGAGCAAGATCTGGACTAAGCACACTCGGGACAGATATCAGTACAACGTTCTGATCAGCATCAACCCCTCGGTCCCAGTCATTAACTACTATATGATGGATTCCCAGGTCATCAGATATACCCTGTAGATCCATTACATTTACGGTTAAAGAAAACAATCAGTTCACTGTCCACGAAAGCTATTACAATGCATTATTGTGCTGTGCCTTACCTCTGCATCAAAACCCAAATGCAGATGCATGAATGATTCACACTGTTGGGTCGTTTCAATCCCGTCCTGGTATGACTTCGGGACAGCTTCTGGAGGCAATAAACTCAGTGTATCCCACATAGAAGCATTACTGACTACAGCCTTCCTAGCACGGACAAACTGCAACATCACGAAGAAAAAGCACAACCTTAATAAAAGATATATATCATGTATCATTTCACAATGCAACATACTTTTTATTTACTCACTTGGCCACCTCTTAGTTTGACTCCAACAGCTCGACCCTTTTCAACAACTATGTTTTCTACGTGACTCTTGAGAGAAATTCGTCCACCAAACTTTTGTAATCCTCGAACAAGAGCCTCAACAATTGCTCCACTTCCATGAAGTGGATATTCCAAAGTACAACCTGGCTTATACCATTCTGAGAACATGTACACCTATGAAGCATCAAGGATGACATTAATGAAGTTGTAAGAATTGATGGTGAGAATAATGATACTTACTCCAATAAGTTAAGTTAAATGTAAGAACGTTAAACATAAAATCGAGTACAACACTCGTGAAACCGTGAAGATATATTCCTTTTTATGTAGAATATATCTATAAGGAAATATGTTACCATTTCTGCTGAGAGTATGCCGTTAGTTTTGACCCCGGCGAGCAAGAAAGCTAGGAGATCCAGCCAATTTCGTATAAAAGGGTCTTTTATCCCTAAAGAATCAATGATTTCTGAAAAGGGTCTGAGAAGCTTGGTAGCACCAAGGGCTCCTTGAGGTCCCATTTGAGCAAAAGATTTTAAGAGAGAAGGTGCATATCTAGCAGCAGCAGTCGAAAGAACGCCCAAGTCCCCTCGGATAGATAGTGGAGGCAGAGCCATTGCAGCTGCTGAGATTGGAAGTATCGCGTCCTGTAAAAACAACATTCTATGCAAATGAGATAAAGATTTTAAAGAAGAAAGGACAGTAAAGAGCTCTTACAAAAGTTCGAGAGAAAGGGACTATCAAGAGAAACATCTCTGGGTATTAGAACAATCAATAACGTAAGAAACGACAACATGTAAGGGTAAGTTTGCAATACTCACAAGAAGTTTCCTCCACTCTCTCACTGAATCTGCTCCTGCATACTTCTCTAGATCCTGAATTGTGACAAATATTATCACGAAGAATGTTATAAGGAAATGTAACCATTCAGTTAAAAGATAAAATCGTTTCATTAGGATACGATCACCATAAAGAAAAAGGAAGTCTTACAGTCCTTTACTGTACGCATCGTACACTAGCTCAACATCATAATATTTTATAAGTTACAACATGAAGCTTGCAAATACGAAAAACACACAGGAAAAATTTCGATGATGTCTATGAAAGATGTTCACAAAAGCAAACAGGAGGTCAGACCTTAAAAAACTCTGTTGGGCCAATCCGTGACGGGAATTCACCTTCAGGTACATATACCATCCACGAGTCATACTTCACACAGGGAATCGATTCACCTAATGCATCAAGAACCTGAGAAACATATCATAAGTTGAGTTATTTGCTAACAAGAAACCACACTAAATGTATACTTAATTACAGTAAAAATTTGTTAACATCTCATACACTTATTTCATGTGTAGTAACTTAAGAACATTGATGCGACAAAGAAAATGCTAGTATACAAAGCCCTTAATTAGAGTTCTATCCACATTAGACGAATACTACATTTGGAAGGAAGGTCTAGGATATATAAGGAAAGAAGAAGACTTATATACTAGTACGTTTCGATTCATTTGCATTCTAAACAAACAAAGCCAAATTATAAACATCTACGAGTATTATAACCTGTGCTAATGGATTAGCCTGAGGACCTCTTGATTGAAAACCAGAGAACAATGATGGACCAGAGTCGAATTTGTACCCTTTAACATCAAAAGAGTGAGCTGCACCTCCAGCTACATCATGGCTTTCAAGTACTAAAACATCTTGGCCATACCTAGCAAGAAGTCCAGCACAAGATAGCCCTCCTATACCGCTCCCAATAACAACGATATCTGCTTCTGGCTTGCCTGCACATTATTCTGCAGTCAAATGAACATGTTCCTGTAGTGAGAGAACTTATCCTCATTAAAATCTACACATACAAGATCCTTAGAAAGACCGTATTTTCCTTCAATGGAACATCAGTTTACACCTTGAGGTCCATATTCATGCAAAAGCAAGTTGATACATCACGAGTTAACATGTCCTCAAATGCCAGTCTGTTGTACGCTAGTGTTATCAAAAGCAAAAAGCGCAAATAGTTCTAAGGTCCATTGGGGCTTTAAGCGAGAATAAAGCGTGAGCTTTAATAAAAAAGGATACAAAGGGAGAAAAGTATAAATACATATGTTTAGTCTAAGACAAATAGTCATAAGCATGAATGTCAGAAACACATTTTTTACTATAAAGTGAAATATCAATTGTTTAGTATCGCCTCTTCAAAAGAGGTTCATTGGCAAGTAAAAGTATGCCTTAGAACCTTGATGACGACACAGAAGCACATATTAAGCGAGGCGAACCACTCATCACGCTCACTTTGTTTTATACATGTCAATGGTTGGAACCCATTGATATCACTTGCCAATGAAAGGATACAAATTTAGTCGGTGCTCCAATGTGGGCTCCGGACACGGGTGAGAAAGCCAAAAAAAGAAATCACTATGCAAGTTCACTTATTTTCTGAATCCCCCTTAAAATTAACCCAACCTATTATGACCCGTCCAATTCAACTCATCCAAAAGATAGACTGATATGTAGACCAAATTGATCCATGAAAATCTTATCAAAATGTTTTAATTTTTTTTGTTTGATATATATTTTTATCCCTCCCTTGAAGCTCCTGCCTATTTTGCTTCCTTGGTAACTCAAACACACATCGTGCTACCGATGGAGGATGTTTACCACCAGGAGCAACCCTTTGCTTTGGATTTAACATTTAGGACCCGTCCTTTTAGGCGGTATCAGATAGAATAGTCCATGGATTAAAATTTCGTCTATCTAATACATTGTTTGATTACTTTATTTAATTTAAACCATAGATTGTTTATCCACCATACGTGATCTTATCTTATCCCTACAAAATGGAGGGATAACTAATCCAAGGTTTAACAAACCTTGGATAAGGCCCCTAATTGCTCCTTTGGTAACTCAAACCCACATCGTGTTACCCGAGCAACCCTCTTTACACATAATTATAAAGAAAGTTGTATTACTTGTGTTAAATAAATGATTTTAAAAAAATATTAAAATTCTATAAAAGTAAAGGAATTGGGTTGTGACTTGTGACACATTTTTTGATCCACTCCAATTCAGTCCAAGTTACTGATGCCCTATTCATTTATTTTGACCCGTTTAAATTCAAATCAATCCGTCCATTTAAAACCTCTTTTATCAAAACTAGTACTACTACCACTAACAAACTCAGGTAATCTCATATGTAAGGTCCAACAATAAATTCAGTGTAATCTCACCTGAGACGGATTGTTTGGAAGGAAGAGTAGCAGAGGTAGAAACTTCACTCCGCATCAGAACTTTACTCTTTCGATTTGATGAGTTGAAATTGAAGAATGGAGAAAATGGAAGTAACCTCAACGCCATTGATATGAAACTTTTAAATCTTTGCAACTAATTTGGCTAAAGCACAAAATTTATATTGTTACACTTCCATGGCTAAGTTTGTTGATATTAAAATTTCCACGTTCTAAGTTTCTTCACCACAGATTTATATTGTATCTCACATAACTTACTCAAGTTGTGTGAGGCTCCTTAAGATTTGACACGTGGAAGGTTTTGGGGTTTGTATATTATGTAATGTAAATCTATTGAAAACATAATTAAATAAATAAAAAATATGCATTCTTTTAACAATTTAATTATTTAAGCGAAAACGATTATGTAGATTGACATTGTACTAAAAAGCAAATAAAAAAACTACTAGGTGCGTCGAATCTCATCGCCACCTATTTATTGTAAACAATTCGAAGGACGATAATTGAACAACTTAGTTCTTAATATTGCGTACGATCTTCATGTCGCTATTTGGAAATAGAGATTGAGGGGTTGATGGTGGCAATGAACCTTGAATGGGGCAAAAACTTTTGAGTGTCAAAGGTAAAAGTGCACCAAAAGGAAGAATTTTAGGCCAACAACTATCGTGAATTTCTAATACAGCTTTGCAACATTGAGGTCCGATTAATCGAAGTCGAATAGTTAAGAAAGATGTTATAATCTCTTCAACACATCCAGGAACATTGAATACTGATGCTAAGCATTTGGAAATATCTGGAAAAAGACCATTATCAAGCTGACCTCCTAAACCTGGTAAAAGACCTTCTCCTCCGAGTAACTGTGAGACGCTGGGAGAAATCTCGATCGATATGCATAAGAAAATAAGTGCATACGCATAGTGAGAAGTCATTTTTCTTATCGAATGTGTAAGTTGGTTATAAATGTATTTTGGAATTTGATGAAAATTTGGGAAGGAGGACATGCCATATTTATATGGTAAGATATATGGTTACTTTTCCCCCCCTTTAAATTAAATGTCTTTAATATGGGAACTTTAGTGTACATTTTAATTCTTGCAATTAATTATCTTTTAAGTTTTAATGCCTTTAAAGAGAGTACCATTAATCTATACGATATTTACTAAGTGAGAATATTTGTTATATTTAGTATTTTCGTTCATAAACGGTAAACATAAGGATTATATTAAACTAAATGTGTTAAATTTTTAGTTAGATGATTGTTACGTAATGTTTCATTATATATTGTATTGTATATTTTAATAAATATAATATTTGGATAAATTGTATCGTTCTCCATTGTTATATAATATCACGCATTCATTATATAAGATAGCGCTACAACAAAAAGGTAGGGTAAAAGAAAAAAGAAAAATATTAAATAATAAGTCAAGATAAAATAAGAAGAAAATATTAATGTAACAACGGATCACATCAAATCAATCTTCACAAAAAAACAGTTTTTTTTTACTGTTACCTAACATAACAAATGGATTTAAACCATAAGATATAGTAAAAATTAACTAATAATCAAAACAATATACCTAAATAAATATTTTATATTATATTCTCATGTTTCTGTTTTATTCATATACCAAATAAATATTTTTTTATATAGACAAACATCGTTAATCATTTTGAACAAAATAAAATCCTCGATAATAATTAAATAAATACATACTGATATATAAATTTTTTATTTATCCTTCAACTAAAAGCACATAAACATATATTAATAATAATCATAGGTACTTCCTAGGTGAAAAATAAAAATCCAATAGCTAAATTTTAAACCTTGCATCAACCACAAAATAAGATTAGAGTCTAAGTTTTGTAGACCTTCAATTAATATAACCTTTTGACTAGTCTAATCGGTGGTGGAGGGTAATATGACGGACTCTCATCCCTATTAGGGCCATTAGGAACCAAACGATACGAAGAGCCTAGCCCTCGTTGACCACCATTCAATTTCCTTGATGCATTCAAATTATATAACTTTTTGTCTGGCTTAATCGGTGGCGGAGGATAATCTGACGGACTCTCAGCCCTATTAGGGCCACTAGGAACCAAACGATATGAAGACCTTTGCCCTTGTTGAACATCATTCAATTTCCTTAATGCGTTCAATTTATATAACTTTTTGTCTGACATAATCGGTGGTGGAGGGTAATCAGACGGACTCTCAGCCCTATTAGGGCCACTAGGAACCAAACGATATGAAGACCCTGACCCTTGTTGAACATCATTTAACTTTTTTGATATCTCGTGAACAGCTAAAAAAGGATGAAATATTTTTTCACTTTTTGCTAATAAACTCTCATGTGGTTGAATAGCTTGAACCATTTTTTCATTACTAGGAACAAAGAGAGCAATAAGAATGAAGAAGATTAAGTTAAAGAAATTCATTTTTGATTGTTTTTTTTTTTCGATGAATGGTTCTTAAATAATAATTATTTTAAATGTGAACTTAATGGTATATGGAAAAAATCTTTGAAGATTAACTTACTATAAATTCATAAATTTTATCTACAAATTTATCATGGAGATTTGTAAAGATTTTGCAGTACTAATTTAATTTTTTCCTAATTAATAAATGCAGTATTATGCTCCATATATGTAGAATCTTTTTTTAATTAAAACCCAAATTATGTTAATCTTGTTATGAATTTGGGTTTATTCTTTAATTTCACTTTTAAAAACTTTGAATATTTTTCTTCATCGTAAGTTCTGCAAAATTCAATGCATTTAATTGAGTGTAAAATATTTCACAGACAATTTAATAGATTTGATTTCTTCATTTCGATTATTTATGTTGAAAATAAGTTTTTATTTTATTTTCATTTTTATATTATTAAAACTATTATTTACGTATTCTTTTAAGAATAATATTTTAATTATTTTTTCAACTCAAATCCTTTGACCATGGTTTAGAGCCTTAAGACTTCTCTGTTTTAATTATATTCTTTGTTACGGTGTACATAAGTCGATTTGGTTTGGTTTTTCATTAAAAGAATCTAAATCAATTATGTTTGTTTATTAAATTCAAAACCCAAATCAAATTATATAAAGTCATTTTTTCGATTTTGGCTTTAGTCGGTTTTTTCAGGTTATTTTTTTTTTTTTTTGGTTTTTCAGTTTTTCGATTTCTTACAACCATACGGTATTTGAAGAAAAGATCAAATATATTTTCACTTACCTATGTGATAAGCTAAACTTAAAAAATGTTAAATGAATAGAAATTTTCAAAAAGACGATAAAAATAAAATATTTACAAATTTTACAAGGTCAAATTTGAAATAAAATATATAAACATTGAAAACTATAAACTAACAAAGAATATATTAACAAAGTAGATTATAAATAATATTTTTTATGTATAAATAATATAAATGTTGGTTAGGTTTGGATTCAGTTTACTTTTTTCCTTTTAATACCAATCCAAATCAAGAGTGGTCGATTTTTTTTTCAACCGTCAAACCAAATCACAAATCATTTTTTTTTATTTGATTTGATTCGTCTGTTTGGTTTGACTTGTACACCCCCTTGTACACCCTTTAAAAAAGATAAACTAGGTAGCACTTTTTTCCTTAACTATGTTTTATATAACGCCAATTTGAATTTGTCTGAACCCAATGTGAACTTACGGAACGAAAATAAAAATAAAAATAAAAATAATATATATATATATATATATATATAATCGATTACAATTTTCCTACTGTTAAAATGTAAACAATAAAGTCTTCATATAAATGACATTTAAAAAAATTAAAAGGTCACCATACATTAGCGTTACATCCTACAATATATAAATATGAAATCTTCCTTCCAATTTCCATCAAATTCCATATCCTCTAAAAATGACTCATATCTATGCTTATACGTTTATTTTCTTGTGTATATCGATCCAAATTTCTCCGAGCGTCTCACATCAGATCGATAATGGTCTTTTTCCGGATATCTCCACATGCTTAGCATCAGTGCTCAACGTTCCTGGATGTGTTGAAGAGATTATAACATCTTTCCTATCTATTCGACTTCGATTAATTGGTCTTCAATGTTGCAAAGCTGTATTAGACATTCATGATAGTTGTTGGCCTAAGATTTTCCCTTTTGGTTCACTTTTTCCTTTAACACTTAGAAGTTTTTGCCCCATTCAAGGTTCATTACCACCAACATCACCTCAACCTCTAGTTCCAAATAACGCGTAAAAATTGTACGCGAAATTAATAACTAGGTTTGTTCAATTATCGTTCTTGGAATTCTTTCTATCCAATAAATAAGTGACGATTAAATTTGCACCTAGAACTTTTTCTGTTTTTAGTATAACGTTAAATTGTGTGATCGTTTTTCGTTTTGTGTTACATATATATTGCACATGTTGTAACACTTGTTAGTACAAGTGCATTATTCAAATTAAATAAGAATAATTAAAGCTACACAATTAATATGTACGATTTTGATTGTTGTGGAAAAAAAAATACTTCAATGAATTTATTTCATTCTAATTTCTAATGAATTTTGAAAACAAATAAAACGTAATTAGTACTCTTATATATTATATAAGGAATGATAAGTAACAAACCCTTATAATTAGCCTATTCTGATTCATTAGTCTCCTAATCAAAATCTAATTATATTCCTCAAACACACGGTTGTCTCTCCAGATTATTATATTCATTTAATAGATTTATCGTTTTCCGTGACAACTACACATCAAGAATTTAAAAGATAAACCAACTCAAAAATAAAATATGATTATTACGATAAATGTATTCGAAATTAAATAGGTGTTGATAATTTTTTTTGAATGTTTTCCCCAGTATATGTTAGGAAACTCATAATCCCTAGCTCTTTGTCCTAATAGATTTGGGATAGGAATATATTGTTCTTCTAGTATTGGGACAAACTTTTTATTATAGGTTTGAGATTACACGGGATCTAGATGTAGTTGGGATTCTAAATCATTGTATGCTTTTCATTTTCTAGTAGAAAACTTTATGTGCTTTTGCTTGGAGGATTAGGCCTAGCAAAAGAGGTGAAGTCCCTGTTAGCTCCGCGTGGTCTGGAAACTTCATCCTACAACTTGACACCAGTAGAGCTGGGGAATTGTCTATGTTTGTGTGATAGTAACGATACGGAGTATATTGATATATGGTGGATGAAAGAGTATGGAATAGCTTAATCTATAAGCAGAGCATACGCTGTTCATTTTAACCTAATATCAATGGTGCTCTTCATTGGATGGATAGCAAAAAAAATGACAGAATTTACTCCTTTGATATTGAGACAGAAAAGATCAAGTCCCTGCTAGCTCCACCGGGACTGGTAAATCCACCCTGGAACTTGAAGCTAGTAGAGTTGCGCAATTATTTATGTTTGACTGATTATTACAACACATCATCCACTAATATTGATATCTGATGGATGTAAGAGTATGGGTTTTATGAATCTTTTGACTAAAGAAATAATTTTGGTGGATTCTGTTCCGCGTGGTATGGTTCATATTAATTTTGAACCGACACTTATGTGGAAAGATGGAGAAATCTTAATTCAATGTGGCAGAAAGCTAGCTTCGTAAAACCCAAAAATGACGAGTTTTAAGGTGCTTTAATTTATGTTTACGGTAAGGTCATTATAGCGATCAGATACACTTAAAGCTTTTATTCGCTCAAGACCATCATGGGGCCCCATGATAGTATTGAGCGAGTAAAAGCTTGGAATGTATATAATCGTTGTAATGACCTCACCGTAAACGTTAACCACCCTAAAACTCTTCATTTTTGGGTTTTACGAAGCTAGTTTTGTGCCACTTTGAATTAAGATTTATCCATCTTCCACATAAGTATCGGTTCAAAATTAAAGTCAACAATACCCCACGGAATAGAATCCACCAAAATTCTATCTTTAGTTCAAGATTCAGAAGCCCCATACTCTTTCATCTACCAACAATATATGTACTTTGTTTGGTTTGGGAACAAAAACTGCTAGCTATAAATTGGGAATAGATACAATAGAACCTCAAGAAAGATAAAAGAATTATATATTCTTCGAGTCTCCAAAGTAAGACCTTATATATATAGGTTCACTCCAACGCTAGCTAACGGCTAGTTAGACTTTCATTAATTACTAAATACTAAGTCGGTGTAAGAATATTAGAAAAAAATAATAATATAAGCTAACGACTAGTTATATTTCAATAATTACTTTCAATTAATGACTCTGTGCGGTTACTCATGGAACTCAAAGTAGCCTCTATAGTCATTTTAGAGGATCACACTATATAAGAAAGTCGAGTCAATCCATAAGACATAAACCCTATAAATTAGCTCCCTTTTTGTTCAAACTAAGTGACAACCATGGATACCCAAAGCTCTATGCTTTTCAACGGAGACGGCGTTAATTTTATTATTTTAACGGAACGGCATCAATTCCGTTTGTCTTTTTATGAAAAAAAGTTGCCCTTTTGGCTCCGGACTCCTAAATATTTTATGAATCAGAGCATTAACATGAATAGAATTAGAAAATGGTGAAGATAACAAAACTCTGCTTACTAACAGATTACAGATAGTCCACTTGAAAACTAGAAACTTAAATAAATTGTTAAAAATAAACGTCAATAATAAATTATAATGGAATAATGTTTTCATTTTATTTTCAATTGTAATCTTATTTTTTTTTTGTCTTGTAAGTCATTTCACTAATAGTTAAAACTAAAGGTCAATAATAAATGATAATGGAATAATGTTTTCAACAAACCTGCTAACATATCTTAGCCAAAAATGATAGTCGAACACCAAATATGTTGAGGTCAGGCTCAATGTTGCAAAAATAAATTTTCCATTCTCAGTTCGTTTTTCAACGTTTTCTTCTTCAAGAACTACAAATTTCTCCTCCATCAAATCCGGATCAAAGTCAAATTTCAGTGGTCAGTATATATGACATGATGCTCTTTCATTTTATTGCCCTGTTATTGTATGGATTTATTTATTCTTTATGCTTTCATACACATGTTCTATGTGGCCAATGGCCCTGGACTCTCGTATCTGGCTTGCACTCTGACTTGCATCAAAAGGGGAAAAGGTGTGTTTGTAGTTCAGTTTCTGTGTAAAGGGAGTATCTGTGTAAAGGTCAGATGACCAACCTTGGTCGGATTTTTTTTTCCGAATATATATACTAAATATCGATTGTTTTAGATATATATTAACAGTTGAACAACCTTGACACAATAAAGGTTGACAGCCCAGTGGTTAAGGCTGTGCAAAAATACCACTGCATCTCGGTTTGAGCCCCACTTTGGCAATTTTTTTGAATTTTTTTCATAATTCAATTTTTTCTCTTAGAAAAGGCAAAACTCAGCCTAGCGATTTTTTGAAATTTTTTCATAATTCCATTTTTTCTCTTAGAAAAGGCAAAACTCAGCCTAGGTTCGATCTAGGCTTAAACATTTCGCTTTTTTGTATTTATTCCATTTTTCTCTTGAGAAAAAGTACAAAAATTACCCTTTTTAAGTTAAGAAAAATAAAAGAAAATAAAAGGTCTATTTTTTACTTTTCTTATTTATTTTTTTAAAAAATAGATTCATAGTTGTCTTTTCCTTTTAGTTTGTTGTCTTCTTCTTTTCCCAAAAACTCTTTACAACTTTACTCTTTACCTTTCTCTCTTCTCAACTTTCATCAGGGGCGGAGCTAAAGCCTATTAAGGGTGGTCAGGTGAACACATAGTCAAGTGGTTGGTGTAGTCATTTATCTCATAGAGGTCCACGGAACAATTTTTAGATAGCAAGCACTAGCTCCCGGTGCGACTTGATCCCCACTAGCTTTTTTTAAAAATACAAATCTTTTTTTAAAAAAAAACACAATTTTTTGTGAACCTACTAAAAAATCACAGAAATTTGTGTGCATCTACTCATCGATAAAAAAAAATGTTTTGTGTACCTACTCTGCTAAATTTTTTTTATCGACTCTTTAAAGGTTGAACACCCTTGACGAAATTTCTAGCTCCGCCACTGGGGGGAACAGAGTTATCTTTTGAATGAAGGTTGTACACTCATGTGAGGATATTTGCAGATTGGTTGTCATCATAAAAAATGGGGAAATTGATAAGTGTTAAATGGTTTTGATGATCTCCTCACCACTGCAGGGACCCGTTCCTCTGCAGAGTATGAAAACTCGTCCAACTATCTGTTGGAATATATACTATTAATCATGTGTTAAGAAATAATATTTATTAGAGAATAAATATTTGCTCAATTTCAATAGATCATATATTCGTTTATGGTGTCTATTTACTTATATAGTAGATGATTTAGTGTGTAGAGTTTTAGCTTATACACAGAGGATTAAATCATCGGTTCTTATAAGTATAAAGTTTTGGTTCACAATCTAGGATGGAAATTGGACATGCCATCGAGTACGATTGTAGCACAAGATTATATGTAATTTGTCCTGATTATGGGAACGATATAGTTCCAACTTCTTGTGCTAGTACATTTTGTATGTATTGAACGGGACCGAGTAGAGATAGTTATTTTAGACTGACTGACAAAAACATATTCTCTAAAATATTAAATGTACTTATATTCTTAATTCTGATATAACTATTATGATCTGTATATATTAATTGTCATTTTGATTTATTAAAAGGTGAGATTCTGAGATGGGTCAATATGCCTGGTAAGTTGGATGATAATAATATATATTGGTGAAATAATAAGTTAGTTGATGGAATCCATGTCTCGTTATAGAGATTGATTGATATGCCTTTTTGAGAAACTTATAAGTTTTCATTGTGTCAAATCTTGCAAGTGGATTTATGAATCCGACACATGAAATAAGTTAAGTAGTGCTCTAAAGGAAATTAATCATTAAGTTAAATTCATCAGTAATTTAATTTATTGATTAGTATCTGAAATCTTAACATGGGAATTACATAAGTGTTTAATGGGGAATTATGAAATAGAGGAGTGCAATTACGAATTTCTAGTGGAATGATTTGTAATTTATTATGGTAAGAATAATTCAAATTAATTATTTGGAGTTATTTCCATAATAGGAAGCCTCGGTAATTAATTCTGTGGTCCCTATAGTGCCCATATTTAACTAGAACTCAGAATCCTATTTCTATGCAAAAAGGAAGAATAATATGAGTTTTTTTCTAGTCTTCTAGAAAAACTAGGTTTTCTAGTCCTTTTTAGATTAGGAAGACATCTCTATAAATAGGGATTCTCCTAACCTAGGAAGATGATGATTAGTATTCTATTCGATACTTGCCCACCCAAGTATTGAGAGAGTTCAGATGTGACTTGGGATCACTGTAGAAGACCATAGCTATCTTGTAGATTCGCTTGAAGATCCGTTTAACTTGGAGATTCGCTTGAAGGTATTCGCTCATGCTTCAAGAGGTATTTATCAAATTAACTTTTAGTTTGTTTATGTGTTTTAGCATGATTAATGTGTTCTAGCATAAACGGTATTGGTTGTCTATTATTTATGTAAGTAGTAAAGATCCTTGATATGCTTCCGCTGTGCATATAATTTTCCAACACTATCAAAGTGATGTACAACTGTAAAAGTTGTCTGGATCAGAGGATTGGTGAAGAAGCAGAGTACTCCACCAATCAGAGGCGACTAGGTTGTTTGTTTGATGAATAATAATCTTTCATGGTATATAATATATATCAAACTAAAAACAACAACATTCATTATTCATTCAAAAATAAAGAGACTTTCAAGCTTCAAAACAACAAGGGACCGGATCAAGTGTTTCGTGTGCTTTCTGTACCTGTTGTAGTTTTAATTGCTTGTAATAGTGCTTATATTGTAGGAATCCTTTCACTTGTGAAAGAAACGTTTCAACTTGTTGAAGGCTATATTGATCAGGTAGGATTAGTATAGGGAGCAGTGTTGTATCTGCTTCAGCTCGGCTAAGTGACAAGGTGTATTACTTAGCATAGAGATTAGCATGCTAGTCTCTTGGTGTAAAACTGGTTTTACTTTTGCTTTTTGAGAAGATTAGTGAAACGCAGTTCGAAAAGTCCTGTTGAGACATGTCGTGGTTTTCCTCCCTTGAGCAAGGAGGTTTCCACGTAAAGTTTGCATGTACTTTCTTCATTTCAACATTTACTTTACTCTGTATTAAAGTGTAACTGCGTCGAGGACCTGGTCCCATAGATACTGGTGGATGCACACATTCCAACAGACTATAGGTACATCCCAAGTTTTTACTCACTGTCATTGGGGAAAGTTCTCAAGTCTCATACACTCATCCGAAGATTGACATAGTTTAGATATTTAATTAGTCTTATTACCTCATGGATATTATGTTTTTCTTCTATGTAATCTAGCTTAAGACCTGTCGAATTTTTAATGTTTTATGAATGCTTTTAAGTTATGTCAGATCTACATTCCTTTGGTTCAATTCACCATGTACTTGTCTTGAAAAGAAAGAACTAAGGAAAAAAATGTTGGCCTATCAGTAAAAATAATAGCAACAGAGTAGACGTAGACGAGCTCGAGCACAAGATCGATGTTCCACGCAATTTTGTAACGTAAGTGATTGACACTGTCTTAAGTCACAGAATTAGCCCTCATATCCAAGACAGATAAATAGGAAGACATTACGGGAAAAACGGTAATTCAAAAGGCATGATATATTGAGATCATACTAAAGTATCAAAATTGGAGGTTTATACTCTTGTAGTTGGTGTGGAATGGAGATACATGGGTGAAAATTCATGTCCTGTATGATATAATTTTGGCGAGGCTAATATCAATGGTGCTCTTCATTCGATGGATCCCAAAGAAAATGACAGAATTAATTACTCCTTTGATATTGATACAGAAAAGATCAAGTCCCTGACAGCTCCACAGGGTCTGGAAACTCCATCCTCGTCTTTGAGGCTAGCAGAGTAGGGGAATTGTCTCTATTTGACTGATCATATCGACAAACAGCACGTGTGGATGAAAGCGTATGGGATTGTAGAATCTTTGACTAAAGATAGCATTTTGGTGGATCTATTTCACCTGGTATGGATAACTATAATTTTGAACTGTTAATAATTTGGAAAGATGGAAAAATCTTGATTCAAAGTCGCACAAAACTAGCTTCTTACAACCCAAAAACAAGCTCAGGGTGGTTAATGTTTACCGTGATGTTACTGCAGTGATTAGATAGATTCCAAGCTTTTACTCACTCAAGACTATCATGGTGGATGACTTTCAACATTTCTGAGTTGAGTCGTCCCCCATGATAGTCTTGAGAGAGTAAAAACTTGGAATGTATATAATCGCTGTAGTGACCTCAGCGTAAACGTTAACCACCCTGAAACTCTTCATTTTTGGGTTGTACAAAGCTAGTTTTGTGCGACTTTGAACTAAGATTTATCTATCTTTCCACATAAGTATCGGTTCAAAATTAAAGTCAACAATACCCCGCGGAATAGAATCGACCAAAATTCTATCTTTAGTCCAAGATTCAGAAACCCCATACTCTTTCATCCACCAACAATATATGTACTTTCTTTGGTGTGGGAACAAAAAGTGCTAGCTATAAATTGGGAATAGATACAATAGAATCTCAAGAAAGATAAAAGAATTATATATTGTTTGAGTCTCCAAAGTAATACCTTATATATATATATATATATATATATATATATATATATATATATATATATACGTTCACTCCAACGGCTAGCTAACGGCTAGTTAGACTTTCATTAAATACTAAATACTAAGTCGGTCTAAGAAATAATATTACGAAAAAAATTAATATTAGCTAACGGTTAGTTATATTTCAATAATTACTTTCAATTAATGACTCTGTGCGGTTACTCATGGAACTCAATGTAGCCTCTATAGTCATTTTAGAGGATCACACTATATAAGAAAGTCGAGTCAATCCATAAGACATAAACCCTATAAAAGGCCGGTGGCTAGAGGACGGTCTCTATAACGATAAATGTGAAACTTAAAAAAGTTCAAATCATGTTGTATCAAACTAAACCAAGCTTTAGAAACACATTTAAATCGCATCATAGACTTAGCTGGAACCCACGTTAGTATCTCGTATACCATGTCATCTACCAAACCATGCGCCACCACATCCTCCTTTCTAGTACTAATTCGATATCGCTTTCGATTACTTTGGGCATCTTCCGAAGGAGATCATTATGTTGGATATTCTTTCGAGATTATCAATTAAGTCCATTTTTTGTTGTAAGACGGTTGTAAATTGAGGTATAGTCTTTTAACTACAGACCCATTATTTGTTGACATGTATCACAAAGGATCATCATCTAATTTTCCCAGCCTTTTTCTTTTGATTAATGGCTTTAACCATTTTTTGTGGAACTCAAAGCTATTGATTCTCAACCCCTAACGAGAACCATTGCGTTGAGCCCTATGTTTCATCTCCAGGATATTAATTGGTTCATGTTATGGGTTCGTTTGTTTTTTGAAAGGTTGGAATTATGACGTAGTCCATTCAGTTTACATTAGCAATCCTCTTTTGAGTGAGTATTTACAAGGTTAAAGCCTAAATGGGAGAAAAGAATTAGTGGTGCTTATGCATTCTGCTTTAGTGAAGCCTCTGGACAGTATAAAGTATTGAGATTAGGATACGGTAAGTTTGACGGACGTCTAAAAGCATCAGAATTGGAGGTTTAATTTGTGTTGGCAAAAGATATGAACGACTATTCGAATAAGATGTTAACAGAGAGAAACTTGATCTTTTTTTATTACTTCAGAAGACAACGTTACAAGTCTTTAAATAGAACTTGGGAAGAAAGAAACCTAGAGAAAAAATAGGGTACTAGTTTAGCACTAACCCAAGACCTGCTAACTAACTAATATCAACTAATCGTGACTCATAAAAGTACTCCCACTAACAACATTAAACTTTTGAATCAGTCAACTAACTAGCAGAGTTGGGGAATTGTCTATGTTTGTCAAAAGTTAAATTACAAAAATGTCCTTATAATATCATAATATTTATGGACAAAAATGTAAATATACATTATTTATAAATAAAAACTATTGTATTTTCTATTAAACACTATTATTACATATTTATGAACAAAACTATATTTACACATTGATTATAATAAATATCATAATATATTTATAATAAAAAATTAATATTCTAAAAATGGAGAACTCACCATCTATGACATGAATTAATCTAGATACAATGAACATTTGTACAATTGGATAATATCCTATTCAATGACAAAAAGAAATCAAAAGTTTTGTAACGGTTAAAATGACTCTTTAAGTGTACATCATTTACTCCTGCCGTGCAAAGGCATACAATTTTTCAGATGAATTATATCCATAACATTATATTAAATGCTAAGTAAAATTGCTTCAATAATTACTTACAATGGAAGCTTATAATAGCTGGACTTTCAATTTTCTTCTGTTATAATTAGCACAAACTAACGATGAATTATATACTTGGTAAATTAATTAAATTTATGTTATAATATATATATAATAAAAAGTAGAAACAAAAAAAATTAAAAACTAAAATATCAAAATAATCCTATAAAGTTGAGTTACTACAATAATTCATTATCAATTATTAATTATTTCAGTAAAAATGGATGCAAAAAAAGTAAAAGTTGAAATGCCAAAATAATCCTATAAAGTTGGGTTATTATTCGTAAATAATAAATAATATCCATAATAGTAATGAATCAAAAATTAGTTTACCATTTTATCCCTGAAGTAAAACAAATCTTCATTTAAATAAGCTTTTGTTTACATAAAAAAATGTAACAAAATTCATTAGCCCCTCAAATTCAATGAATCAAATACTATATTAATGCTTTTTGAAAATGTTTACTGTCATAATTTTATTTATCTCTTTGACCTTCTTCTTCACTACATGTTTAGAGGAACAAGAACGTTTGGTGACGGTGAGGAAGATATTGTGTAATAACAATTAATTATGGTCATGTCACATGTTATAGGTTTTCTAAATTATTTCACTCATTAAATTTTCTTTCTTTCATCTTCTATAGAATCTTTTTTACAGTCTTCATTTATATTAATATTAAATTTCTAGATTTTTACTGGTTGTACATAGGTGTAGTTTTATCTTCTCCATGATATTTATTCTTGTCAACATTTTCATATTTTTTAAAATACTCTATAAAGAGCATCATAAGGTGTATTTGTTCCATAATTTCATTTGTCTTCTTCCGGTCGGATTTCTCATCAAGAAGAATCTACTTCAAGTAAATCTATTATAATTGATTTAGCTACAAACTATTATCACTTTTTGTATTATTGCTAAGCTAGCATCATATTCACTTCTTTTAGTATAATATGTATTTCTGAAAAGCTTATGTTGTAATAAAACTCGTATTCAGATAGAAATAATTGATCTGTGAAATCCTTTGCGTATTTGAACTTTGAAGTGTGGACATGGACTATTTATGTTTGGACCACACAGGTTCACATTTGACTGTGTGCGTTTGTGTAGTTTAAAATTGTGTGGAACACACGTGCAAAGCACGTGTCCAGGGACTAGTATATATATATATATATATATATATATATATATATTCGTGGAACTCACTTGCAAAACACGTGTCGAGAACTAGTCCTCATATATATTACTAAAAGCATGAACAAAAAAAGTTGAAAGTTGAATTACAGTTTTTGCCCTTCTATAAATTAAATTGTCATAAAATAATTAAATATTTAATTGTATAAATTTAATTAAAATGCTAATGACTTTTAGACTTCCTAAGATTAATTCCTAATTAAAAATCCAATTTATTAATATATATCATCTATAATCTATATGTATATATATAATAATTATAAATTATTTCTTAAAAAAAAGTCTACCTAAATTGCTATACTTTTTCTCTTCTCATAACTTTTTCCTTAACCCCTCTCATGAATAATATAATTAATGTGGATAAAGTATTATCCTTTATGATAAATAACGAAATTTAATAATTTAAAGGGTGCAAATCTGCAAAATGGAGACGCACATTAATAATGTCCTCTTGATTATTATTAAAGAATGACTGTAGTTTCACAAATTTAAATTCATTGATACTTAATTACGTGATAAGAACTTTAGTTGTTCTTTCTACATGGTTTGCTAACTTTAATTTTCTTTTTCATATTCTTCATTTATTTATTATTATTTTCTAATTTCTTATTCAACTTTTATACTTTTAGTATTCATAACTCTCATCTTTTCATATTCATAACCTCCAAATATTTAAACTAAAACTTTAAGATATCTTTTGATATTCCTTCTATTTTGTCTAAATAAATTCAACTTCTTTATCTCATGAAACCCCAACGGCTTGTTAGACTTTCATTAATTACTAAATACTAAGCCGGTGTAAGAAATAATATTAGGCAAAAAAATTATATTAGCTAACGACTAGTTAAATTTCAATAATTACTTTCAATTAGTTATTTTAGAGGATCACACTACATAAGAAAGTCCAGTCAATCCATAAGACCTAAACCTTATAAACTAGCTCACTTTTTGTTCAAACGAAGTAACAATCATGGATGTTCAAAGCGCTAAGCTCAATTAAATAATTTTTATGTATAACATTGTCGTTATACATAATAATAATATGGGATACACGTGCTTTTGCACGTGTCGGGATATTAGTATACAAAATACGTGACTGTGAATTATAACATCAATTTTATATTTAATTCTATGTTATAAGTTTTTCGGAAGATAGTGTTTTCTTGTCAATTCATGAACCTATAATAAATACTTAAACGATTCCAATGCTAAGCACATTAATGGACAATAACATATATGAAGAAGTTTTAGAAGACATCTTTACTTTCTTTTGTCGGTAAACAATAAACTGCTAGCTATAAATTGGGAATATATACAATAGAATATCAAGAAAGCTATATAAAAGAATTATATATTCTTCGAGTCTCCAAAGTGATAGCTTATAGATATAGGTTCACTCCAACGGCTAGCTAACGGCTAGTTAGACTTTCATTATTTACTAAATACTAAGTCGGTGTATAAATAATATTTGGCAAAAAAAAATAATATTAGCTAACGACTAGTTAAATTTCAATAAATACTTTCAATTAGTTATTTTAGAGGATCACACTATATAAGAAAGTCCAGTTAATCCATAAGACCTAAACATTATAAACTAGCTCACTTTTTGTTCAAACGAAGTAACAATCATGGATGTCCAAAGCTCTAAGCTTTTCAAGGGACATTGCGAAGAAGTAGAATCTCTCATGTCACGACGATTATGGACCTTCATATAGTGATTATGGTTGACATTCTTTCGCGGTTGCCAATCAAGTCAATCTTATGTTGTAAGATTGTTTGTAAGCTCTGGTATCATCTTTTGACTTCCGACCCTTTATTTTGTAAAATGTATTACAAAAGATCATCTTATTTTCCCATCATTTTTCTTTCAATAAATCACTCAATCCGGTTACTTGTGGAACTCAAAGATGATGTTTCTCACCCCCCTAAACAAAACCATTCTGTTGAGCCCTAGATTTCACCTCCCCCCAACTTTATATAGACAAAACTTGATATTAATTAGTTCATGTAATGGGTTCATTTGTTAGTTTAATGGTCCGAGGCATAGCGTAGATCATTTGGTTTACATTAGCAATCCTCTTTTGGGTGAATATTTCGAGGTTAAATTGCTCGAATGGGACAAAAGAATTTAGAGTGTTGCTTATGCATTTTGCTTCAGTGAAAACTCTAGACAATATAAAGTATTGAGATCAGTAGTTAGTAAGTTTGAGGAACGTCCACATGTATCAGAGTTGGAGGTTTATGCTCTTGGATTTGATGAGAAATGGAGAAATGTGGGTGAAGTTCCAGAACCTCTATGCGGATCATTTTGTAAGGCTAACGTCAATGGTGTTGTTCATTGGTTGAATTCAAAAAAAATGCAGCATTTACTCCTTTAACAGTTGGACAGAAGACGTGAAGTCCCTTTTAGCTCCGCGTGGTCTGACAACTTCATCCTACGGCTTGACACTAGTAGAGTTGGGGAATTGTCTATGTTTGTGTGATACTTACCATAGTGAGTATGTTGATATATGGTAGATGAAAGAGTATGGAATCGCTGAATCTTGGACTAAAGATCGTATTTGGAAGGACACTATTCAATCAGATATCAGTTGTGATAGATTTATATCAATCTCAACTTGGAAAGATGGAGAAATATTGATGTAAAGGTATCGTGGTACACATGCAGTTTCGTACAACCCAAAAGAAAAGAAGTTTACGATGGTTAAGGTGTACCTTGGATTTGCAGGGACTAGGTACATCCCAAGTTTTTATTCACTCAAGACTGTCATTGGGGTAAGTTTACAAGTCTCATATGCTTATCCGAAGGTTGAGATAGTTTAAATATTTAATTGTCTTATTTCCTCCTGGACATTATTGAAGAAACCTTACCCTGATACAAGAACCAGGTTCTTGTAATTCAGTTGCAACACAATAAAACAAAGATTTATCGTGGAAACCTTCCTAACTCAAGGAAGGGAAAAACCACACCGAAGTTTTATATTAATTCATGATTTACAACTCAGTTAATCAATGGATCTAACTCTAAACTTCTACCCTTTTCGATTAACTCTAATAAGAAACTCTCCACTCAACAAGAAGTCAAACTCGCTTCTTGTTTACAAAGACTCTCAACTCTTCTTAACTCTAACCACCCAAGAAGTCAAACCCACTTCTTGTTACAATTCTCTCAAGACTCAACTCCCAAGAAGTCAAACCCACTTCTTGTTACACAATCTAGGAATAATTACAACTCAATAATAAACCTAGAACAAATCAACAAAGACTAATAACCCTAGACTTTAATTGATCAAACTTCAACATTCAATAGTTCATAGTGGAACAGGTTTCGTGAACCAGGTTCTTATGTTGTTGTGATGAAGCTCTGCGTTTTAGTTCAGTGTGGAACAGATTTTGTGAACCAGGTTCTTACGTTGCTATGACGAAGCTCTGCGTTTTTTCTCCAGAAAATTACTGCTCTCAAGATGATATATTTCATGAATATGCAATAGATCTGGCTTTGCTAGAAAATTCTCTCGATTTTTTATTTATGCAAAGATATTATTTTCCTTCAACTTCTTGATCCTTTTATAGAGTTTGATTTGCCTTCAACTTCTACATGGAAAGGAATTACAAATCCTTTTTCTTCTTGAATTTGTCTATATTTACTTCTTTCCTTATTTGACTTGAATTGTAACTTCTTTTTTTCTTTCCTTATTTGACTTGAATTCTAACTTCTTTATTTCTTTCCTTCTTTGACTTGAATTGCTATTTTTTCTTAATTTCTTTCCTTATTTATTTCTTTCCATATTTGTTTCCTTCTTTATTTCTGCACTTTTTCTTCTTTGCCGCAATACTCATAATTGTACACATACGACGCCATGCCTTCACTTTATCAATCATCAAAACTACTTTATATGTTCTCCTACTTCCCAACATTTTCCCCCTTTTTGATGATGATAAACAATGATTTGTTACACATCAATACTCTTTGTTAGAAATCAAAACTACAACTCTTTGTCATCCATCAAAACTACAAACTTCATGTTTTTCTCATTCCACAACAATTATGTTTTGCTACTATGTGTCATCTAGGTTATGACCGGTCAACTTTTACTGTTTTATGAATGCTTTTGAGTTATGGTATGTCAACTTTTACTGTTTAATGGATCTTTTGAGTTATGGTAGTACAACTCTGTCTCTATAAGCGCGCAGAACATATATACCTTGTCTATTTTTAAGGTTTCTAGTCTATTTGCAATGTGAAGTTCGAAAGCTACATTCATTTTGTTCAATTCATTCTGCACTTGTCTGAATAGAACAAACTAAGAAACAAAATGTTGACCTATCAGTAAATGTGGATGCGCTCGAGCGTTAAAGAATCTATGGGGTGCCTAGAGAATATACCGTCCATAATCTCTTTAGGTATTAAAGATTTTCTTGAATCACTCTTGATCTTTTTGTTCTCCATTTTGGATTGTTGCATTACTCTTTAATTTGTAAATAAACTTGTCTTAGTGAATCATATTCTTAATTAATTAGTTCTGGACACGTGCTTCGCACGTGAGTTACGTGAAAACATTATATATGGTATGTTAAGAAAATCACATTACAATAAGTATCACAAACTATTCATTAAAAATATATACAATTTGAAATATATGAATGATCAATCTATTGTTTTATAAAATATGTTACCCCTAAAATTAAAATAACTTTTATATAACATAGAACAGTTGAAAACGTAAGAACAATAGTACACAAAGCCTATCAACTTGAAGAACTTTGTGAAATTTATGCTCCTATAATAAATTACACTAATTACTTATAGCGTAAAAAGAACCATTATCACACAATAAAGAAATTAGTGTCAAAATTATTTTTCTAAAATGTGATTATAAAGTTATGTCAATATATTGATATGAAAATTTTTTATACTCTATAAGAATATAGGCATAATAAAAAGCAAGAAAAGGCAATATGCACAACATATAATCTTTTGTAGTTTCAAATATCAACTACTATACCTCACTATCTAATTCAAAGACTTGCTTTACATATTTACATTTATATATATGGATATATGAAAGAACACAATAAATTATCACAAATTTACACATGTAATTTTGGGGGTTGTAAATATAAAAGGAATGAAAACTACGGAGATTATTAAAAACATAGGTTATGGAATTGAAGAGGTGCGAATTATTGAAATGTGACCTTTTAATATAGAAAAATGATGAAAAATCCAAATTAAAAAAATAACAAAACCTCTATGTCATATATATGCAAAGTTAATTATAGCCTCAATACCTAAATGTGAAAATCAAGAACACATATAAACTATTTATAATAGCTAAGATTTCTATCAATTTCAAGACCTATGGAGATATTAAGAATACTTGTGATCTCAAAAAGAAAGGAGAAAAAATAATAGAATGTCAAGTGATAATGGATAATATCATATTAATTTAAAAACTATCTACATAAATAATATAATTTTACAAAAAAATATGTATTAATGTGCATCAGTAGACTATAATTGACTTTTTCTACCGATATATTTATCAATCTCATTGTTATTGGCCTTGCAATTTGTCATAACACCTATAAAATTGATACTACAATCTAAAATTCAGTCCAAACTCATGTAAATAAATAGTAGTAACAATTACTAAAAGTTGAAACATAAAGTAATCAAAGAAAGAAATTTGATAAGGGAACTTACTGTAATGACAAGATGATCTTGAGTAAAAATGAAAATGATACACAAGAATACATATAACAAATACTATTTTTATAAATCCACATATGGTGACCCTTCATCGTCTATTAAAACTCTTAGTTTTCTTTCTTTGTTAAAGCAATAAAGATCAAAACTTCGTAAAAAGTGAAAGAAAACTCTTAATAAATTTCCCTTTATTGAAGCAATAAAAGTCCAAATTTCGTAAACAATGAAAGACTCCTCGTGTTTGAGTTTGTGTATATATATATATATATATATATATATATATATATATATATATATATAT